>CM031608.1:48743437-48830937 GCA_018398815.1 Conus ventricosus | reverse complement strand
CGTATCCTTTGAACTAATGAACCAATTGTTATCATGCAAAAAACATCTCAAGATAATACAACACAAATCTATTCCATGTATATTCGAACAGATCACATTACACATGACAAGAACTGCACCACAGCAGGCTTGTGGTGCTGTGACTGCAGTGGCCCTGTGGCCACTGTGGAAATGAAAGCATTAAGCTGTCTGTTGCAGCCCTCCCCTTCCAAACAATTCAAGTCTGCACCTGGTACACCCACTCCAAAAGACCACAGACCAAAGTCGATCACTTCATGTTGGAAGTAACAGCCTCCAAGTCATATAGCATGTTTTAACCCGTTCCCTGCCTGGAACGAGTAACGCTCGTTCAGAAAACCGCAGAAAACTGAAATCGCTACACCCTGAACGGAGAGTGTCTCGCCGTAAATTCGTAACAGAAAGCAGAAAAATCTACTTGGGGACGACCCTCTAAAATGTTCTCACCTCTTCTACTGGTGTCAGGAAACAGTCCCTTTCCCTTCTCGCAAGCAGCCAGTTGACCACATGTTATGCAAAATGCGGTTGAGAGGTCACAGCTGATAAGCATATTCAGATGGCAGCTCAACCTAGCACTTCGTCGACGCGTCCCGTTTTCAAGCGTCACACTGCCCTTGATATTTTCGATGACGTTCTAAAGTATCAAGACAGTGACGAAGAAGACCTCAGAGGATCGGATCCTGATACTAGCGATGAGGAGGAGACGGATGGGAATCAGCACTATCCACTTTTATCGGAGATACATGCTGGTGATGACGTGGCTTCATTGTTCTGTACACAACACACAGCAGTAAAGAAAGCGCCGTTAGTGTGGGTGACGAAGCGGAAATTGCCGAACGCGTGCGTCAACGAGCACTGCACCCCCTCCTTTCTTGACGAACGGGGTGGTGGACGTGGTACGGGCTCACATTACACATGACAAGAACTGCACCACAGCAGGCTTGTGGTGCTGTGACTGCAGTGGCCCTGTGGCCACTGTGGAAATGAAAGCATTAAGCTGTCTGTTGCAGCCCTCCCCTTCCAAACAATTCAACGTCTGCACTGGTACACCCACTCCAAAAGACCCACAGACCAAGTCGATCACTTCATGTTGGAAGTAACAGCCTCCAAAGTCATTACGCATGTTTTAACCCGTTCCCTGCCTGGAACGAGTAACGCTCGTTCAGAAAACCGCCAGAAAACTGAAAATCGCTACACCTGAACGAGGTGTCTCGCCGTACTTCGTAACAGAAAGCAGAAAAATCTATTGGGAGACGACCCTCTAAAATGTTCTCACCATCTTCTACTGGTGTCAAGGAACAGTCCCTTTCCCTTCTCGCAAGCAGCCAGTTGACCACATGTTATGCAAATTGCGAGTTGAGAGGTCACAGCTGATAAGCATATTCAAGATGGCAGCTCAACCTAGCACTTCGTCGACGCGTCCCGTTTTCAAGCGTCACACTGCCTTGATTATTTTCGATGACGTTCTAAAGTATCAGACAGTGACGAAGAAGACCTCAGAGGATCGGATCCTGATACTAGCGATGAGGAGGAGACGGATGGGAATCAGCACTATCCACTTTTATCGGAGATACATGCTGGTGATGACGTGGCTTCATTGTTCTGTACACAACACACAGCAGTAAAGAAAGCGCCGTTAGTGTGGGTGACGAAGCGGAAAATTGCCGAACGCGTGCCGTCAACGAGCACTGCACCCCCTCCTTTCTTGACGAACGGGGTGGTGGACGTGGTACGGGCTCAGAACGACGGTGAAGGTCCCCGTGGAAGCGGCGGCTGGGGGGGGGGGGGCATGGGGCGTGGTCAGCAACAGCTGATCAAAGAATGGCGAGAAAGATGTGCACAGCCCTTCAACCTTGCTGTTGTTTTGACTGGGAATTCTGGTCTGCAAGTCAACTATGCCAATTTTCAGCTGTACAAAGTTCCAGTCTTCAGTTCCTTCATGACCAGAAACCAGTTTCAGGCAAGTAGCTCTATTTTCCTTTTGTTGTTTTTTTGTTTTTGTTTTTCAGGGATGAGAACAGATTTATAAAAAGCAGAGGAGATTTTTCTGTTGGGGGTCTGGGGGCAGAGCCCCCAGTGGGGTCAAGGGTCAACGCCCCTGCGGGGGTCAGGGGGCAGCGCCCCCTGAAGCTGAAGCATTTTTTTAATATATAAAGAAAAATCCACATTTAAAACCATCAAAATATGTTTCTAGCCTTCAATTCAAACCTCAAATTCTGAGTTTTTTTTTTTCTTTTTGTTTTTTGTCAAACATGCAAATGGATTTAATACAGGGCTCTCTGCGTTTGTGGCTGGTCGATTTACGTAAGAAATGAGTTTTTTCCGAAAAATTACCTGCCCTTGGCCCTGGTTCTATTATTAGTAACTAGACGTCTAGGTTTTGTTTCACAACATAAAGTCAAATGACGAATGTTTCAGCTAACTGAGATAGTTTGACCATTGCAAATGAATGATAAAATATAACAAAGAAGAGAGCAAAATCACCAACAGCTTACTTTCCAAAGTTTAATTGTTCTTCAATGCAGCGACACGCTGCCTGTGAACCAGGCATTTCATGTGGTCAGCAATCGTAATGAAGCCACGACTTCCGAAGCTGATTTTCTTGTTGCAAGCTAGACATAACGCCTGCTCGTCACTGCTTTTGCATATGCTATCTCTAACTCTACTCCCACACACACCTCTTCCTCGAGCCAGTTTTCTTCCAACGGTTGGGATTTGTTTTGTTTTTTTGTTGTTGTTTTTTTGCGATTTCGTTCGACGCCATGAATCACAGATGACACTCGGTCGATCGGCGCTGTAAGCGGATGTGCAGTGGTTGGTCGAGTCAACCGAATAAAAACCAGCCCTTTTGGGTATAAGCCTAGAGTAATCTCGCCGGAGATTGGGAGCAAAGAAAATCGCGATAGCTTTTTTTTTTTTTTTTTTTCGGCGGAGATTTTTTCAAACGGGGGGGAATTTTTTTTTTAAGACGGGGGAACGGCGGAGAACGGCGGAGGGCTGTTCTCATCCGGGGTTTTTACCCCTGATTTTTCATTCCTCGACTATTCATTTCTGTATTTCTTTTTTTCCCCCTTTTTTTTCCTACTGAAACCACAAAATTTTATGGCAAAAAAATAAACTGTAGGGTGGGTGGGACCTGTGTGTGTGTGTGTGTGTGTGTGTGTGGGGGGTGTGTGTGTGTGGTGTGTGTGTGTGTGGGGTTGTGTGGTGTGCATGTGCCCCGCCTAAGCATTATTTATTTCTTATGCAATTTTCCCCCAAATAATTTGTTAATTTTGTAAAACCAGAAGAAACTCATCGGGGGAACCGTACAAAAAGGGGAAAGCGCGCTGGCTGGGCTTCCCCTTCCTGAGTCCACTAACGAAGTACAAAAAGGGGGGCGGGCCCCCCCCCTTAGTGCGTCCCGACTTCCGGTGTCGGGGGTTTTAACAGGGAAATTTGGCAGCCAAAAAAATCGTTGGGTTTAAGCATTTTTTTTCCCCATAATTAAAGCGGGGGGTTATGGGTTTACTAAAAGAAAAGTTTTATGATTTTGGGTGTTGTGGAGGAATTTTGAGGGCAAAACCTTTTCGCCCTGTGCAAGAAATTTCCCCCTATAACTGATAACGGGGCCACAGGGTACTTTTTGTCCCAAAGCGTATAAAAACTAGGGGGGGTTTCTAGTCGCAAAAATTTAATCGGGGAATTGTGCTTTTTTCGTGAAACCCAAGCACAATACTTGGGTATTTTGGTTTTTTTAAATGCTATAAATGATTTCAGTTTTAAAAGCCACTTCAAAATCTTTTTTTATTTTGAGAAAAAAATTTTAAAAAAGATGACCCAAAAATTTGGGCAAAACATTTTTTTGCGCGAGGTGAAGCGTAAATTTTACCAAGAAAAATTTGAATGTAAGTTTAAAATTATTTTCAAAATGTTTTATGTTGGTAAGGTTTTAAAAATTTCTTAAGTTTTCCAAAAATTTTCCCGGGCCTTTTTTTGGGTTTCCCCTTTTTCTATGACTTTAGACGGAAAGGGGGGGGAAAAATCAAAAGGCCCTTCCCCGGGAAGCGGGGGGTTGTTCGTAATTTGCCAGTAAAAAATTTTGTTTTTTCGGGGTTTTGGAATTATGGATTTTACAGCCCCCTTCAGATATTTTGAAAGTCATTCAAACCTTTTTTAGTTTTTGGGGGGGGAAGGGGAAAATACCATCTTTTTCCCTTTAAACTCCTTAAATAAGTTCCCTATTGTGTGTTTTTCACAGGGGTTTTTTCCCTACACTTCGGTGTAAGGCGAGTGGGTGTGCGTGTGCGTGCCAGCGCTCAAAATTTTCGTGTGTGGTTTTTCCTGGTTTTGTGTGTGTTTTGTAATGGCCAACAATGGCACAGTTTTGCCCCCCCCAAATTAGATGCGATGTTTTTTTGGGTACAAGAAATTGGATGTTTCATGCAAAAAAACGGATTTAAACCTTTTCCGCACGCGGGGCCCACACTTTGTTTACTCGTTTGAAGCTCCCACCGGAAAGGGTTTCTTTCCCCCCAACTTGGGCCCGGCGGCTCGCGAGCAGTTTTTTCGGCGGCGCATCGGGCCCCTTTTTTATTTCCCTTTGCTTTTACGGCCCCCCCTGCCCCTCACCACAGCAGATTTTTTTTTTTGTATCATTTTGGTTTTTTTAAACAAAGGGGGGGTGTGTTTCGGGGGTTTTTTGGTGTGTTTGTGATATTTTTAAACTTAGGTGGGTGTTTTGGTGTTTGTGTGGAAGCGGTTTGGGGTGTATGCTTGGTTGTTTGGGGGTGTGGTGGTGTTGGGTGTGTGTGTGTGTGTAGTTTGTGTTGTGGGCCCCCATCCCTCAACTGTGGGTCTGCTGCGGGGGTGGGGGGGTTCCCGCGCCCCCGCGTGTGTGTGTGGGTGTGGGTAACCCGTTTGTGTGTATGCGTTTTTGGGGTTGTGTGGTGTGTTGGGTGTGGGGTGTGTGTGTGGTTTGTGCTAAAACTGTGGGCTGTTTACTGTGTGTGGGGTCGTGTTTTTTTTGGGGTGGGGTGGGTTTTGTGTGGTGTGGGGGTGTGTGTGTGTGTGTGTGTGTGGTCCCCAAATTTGTGGGGGGGGCCTTTACTTATTTTTGAAACTTTTATTCGGGTATTTTAGATTCTTCTTCAGTTTCTGCATTTAAACGACAATGCACCCGGGGGCCAGTCGAAGGTAAATCCAGGGTAGGGCCAAAGGGATTCTACCCATTTTTGGTTCATCTGAATGAAAATTTTTAAAGGAAGTAAAAATTTTTTTTTCACCTGTGCGATTTTGGTTTTCCCGGATTTTGTCAATGCGTGACCAGACCCGAGTGCCACAGTAAAAGAAGCCCACGGGGAGTAAAATTGTAAAACGGGGGAATGCAGACAACCCTTTGAGGATTTTGTCCAAGATTTGTATGGAAAAGTAAATGATCCAATATAGGACAGGGGGTAAAAATTTTAATGTAATTTTTGGGGAAAAACCCTTTAACATCGTTCCACAGTTTTTTGTGTAAATAACAAAGCGGGCAATGTGGGTGGGGGTTTTTTTCTTTTCAACAGACAATTTTATTTTTTTTCTTCGGAATTTTTTTCCCCCCCATGGTTGTCATTTTGAACTTTTTCCAAATAAGTATTAAACTAAAAAATTTTTGGACCACCCCCTGGGTACTTACGTGTTTCCCGATTTAAACACCAAAAAATTTTTGTCGGTTTTTGGAAAAAAGTGTGGGTGTTCAGAAACTTTTTCTTTTCTTGTAAAACCCCATTTTTTTAAACATCCCTACCCCAACCCCTAAGGGCCAAAAAAAACTAAAAATTTTATATAGCATCATAGCTTTGGCAAAAAGGAAAGAAAAGCTTTAAAGTCCAAGTCATATGCCCAACAAATAAAAAAACAGGGATTGAGGTACTAAAACCTACCCCAAATGTAAAATTAGGGCCTTTTTTAAGTAGTTTTGGGGGGGTACCCCCCAGTAACATACGATTGTTACACAGGGGACTTTTATTAAAAACCAATATGAATTCCAGAGGTTTTAATTTTGTTGGTTTTCACCAAAAGTTTTTTTTGCTGGTTTATTTGAGTTTTTATTTGCCCCCTTTTGGGTTCAAAAACTCCACTTTGAAAACAAAACAAAAAATGTTTTTAACATGTTATTAGGTGAACCATCATCATAACCAAAAAAACCCCATTTTGAAGGTTGTGAAATTTAGCCCAAGGGTTTATAAGAAAGTAACCCAAAAAAAATCTAACAAATAACCCAACAAATGGTTTGAGTAATGTACATGTTAGTAAAACATCCCGCAAAAAAAGCATGTTTATGCCCCTTTTTTTACCAAAAAAATTTTAGTCCCCCCCAATTATGGGGCAGATTTCATCAAGAACAACATTCTTTGGGTTTTTATAGGGAGGTCAGTTTTAAAGGGGAATTCAAAAAGTGGGAAGACCACTTTTTCAGTGTTTTGACTCATTCTTTTTTTGGCCCGAAAGGGTTTTGTGTCCCTTTTCGAAAATGTTTTTTTTGGGGTTTAAAATTTTTAAAAATTATGCCCAATTTTGCAATATTTAATTATAAACAAAAACCCCCAGCCTTTTGTTTAAAAAAAATTGTAGACAAATGCATAACAACAAAACATGAAAAAAATAAAGGATCTGTCAAGAAAAAAAGTGAGAAAGAACCCTTTTTCCCTTAAAACCCTCCCCAAAAAAAAAGTTTCAATTTTACCCCGGCTTTCAAAATTTTTCAAGGTGCATTTTTCTGGGGGAAAGGGTTTTTTAAAACGGGAGGGGGAAAAAAATCCACTAAAACTGGGGGGGCCCCGGGGGCCATGCCCCCCCCGTGAATTTTTTTTAACCCCGAGTGTAAATCTATGCCTTTTTCCCCGCTTTCTGGACAAAATTTCAAGATTTTATTTAGTTTTTTAAATTTTTGCTGAAAAACACATAATTATTAAAGGAAATATTTTTTGGGAAAAGGGGGGAATGTCACGGTCAAAAAAAAGAAAAAACCAAGTCGGGGGGCCGGGTTTTTTTAGAATAAGCTCTAACTAAAAATATTCTGGGCGCCACGTCGACGGGCTAAAGGGTTTGGGACCCAAAGCCAATTTAGCACAGGGGGGGAGACAGAAACCCCAGTCTGATTTGGCGGGCCCCCGGGACAGGTTCGGTAGGTTTGGCCCAGACGCCCGTGGCCCTACCCAGACTCATCAGCCAATTTGGGAGTGCCCATGTCCCAAATTAAGCCACACGGCGCCAGTTAAGTAGGAAAGGGGGGAAGGTAGGGTGTGGGGGGGGGAAAATCTACCCTAATCAATTAAATGCCCAAAAAAATTGACCACCACAGAGAAAAGGCGTGTAGGCGTGACTGTCATGTTTTGGGGAATATCCAAGGAATTAGAGGGAGATAACTTCGGGTTTCGGGGAAAAAAATACTGAACAAGGGTTTTACTGGCCCTTGGACCCCGGAGTGAGGGCAAAAAGAAATGCGTGATTTGAGAAGAGGGGGAAGAAAACGAGGAAAACAAAACAGACGAGAGGGGAGAGGAAGAAGTTCGGGGGGGGGGTAGGCTCTCGCCCCAAAGGGGAGGGAGATGAAACGAACAAGAAAACAAAAGGGGAAGAGAGGTTCGGGGGTGTAGCCCTCTGCGGGAGAAAGGCAGAGAGATGAGGGGAGTAAAATTTTAAAAGCATCAGCACCAGAAAGTCTGCCCCAAAAAGAACAGGGAGACAGAGGAAGAGGCTCTTTTGTAAGTCTGAAAAAAGAGAAGCAGAGAAAAACGGGGGGAAAACGAACAGAGAGGGGAGGAGAGAGAGGTTCTGGGTGTAGTCTCTGCAGGAAAAAGGCAGAGAAAAATGGGGGAAGTGAATTTTTTAAGCATTAAAAACCAATAGTTGCAGGGGAAAGGGTTTAAAGAGAGATGTGGGAGAGAGAGATTTTGCTAACAATGAAAAGGAAAGGAAAGAAAAGAAAAGGAAAAAAAAAAGAAACCCCCAGTCCCGGTAAGGGGCAGACTGGGAAGAGGAGAAAGGGTGAAAATGGGGTTAATGCGGGAAAAAAAAAAGGGAAAGAACAGTTTGATGTTAAATTGTCACTGCCCATCGGGAAGGGGGGTTGACCTCATACGGGGCCCCAAGGGGCCCCACTTTAAAATGGGGCATTTAAACCCGGGACCAACCCCCAGCAGTCCACCCGGGGCCCCCGGTGCCAGCGGGTCCAGTTTTGAGGTCCCAACCCAGCCCAAAAACCGGGGGGGGGGGGGGGGGGGGGGGCCAGCTTTGGGTCGTGTTGTGAAAGGGGCCCAGTGAAAAGAAAAAAAAGGAAAAAAAAAAGACGTGATTCGGGAAAAAAGGGAAACCCCGGGGCCGGGTAAATGGGAAATCTATTTATCCCCGGGGGTTAGTTAATGATTTTTTTAGATAAAATGATTTTGTGAAGTTCAGGAAAGAGAAAAATTTTTTTTTTCCTTTTGATTCCATAGGGCATTGTTTGTTCGTTTTTTATGATCATTTTGTAGTAAAGTTTTAGACTTTACAAAGTGGTTTGATGTGAGAATGATGATTTTGAATGAGATTGAAAGCAAGCTGTGTTGTTTGGGTTGCCCCCTTTTCCTTCCTCCAGGGGACTCCCCCCGGGGTTTTACAGGGGAAAAGGGGTTTTAAACAAATAATAAAAATGAACCCCCCCCCTTTTAAACTTAGTGTTTTTTTAACAGGGTTCCCAAAAAAGGTTTTGGATGAAATCTCATTTCCCGGGGGTTGCTCAAAAGGTATCCATTTTCAGGTTTAAATGATCACACAATATAAAAGTTTGAATTTGGGTTTGAAAACAAAAAGTCATTAACGGGCATAAAAAACACTTTAAAGTTCAGCCCCTTATATAACAGGTTTAAAAACTTGGGAATCAGCACTTTTTAAAAGGCACAATACCCCAAATTTTGATAAATGAAAACTTGGGGGTTTAAGGCCCCTACGGAAGGTCAAATTTTAAGTTCCTAAATTATAATAAACACTAAAATTTACGGGGATTTTAAAAAGGAACAAAACAAAACACACACCCTTTTGTCTTTTGGGGTTTTGGGTGGGGGAGGGCAAAAAGAAACATAGCAGGAACTCTTTTTCTTCTTGCTGCTTGCTTTTGGTCTGCAGGTCTTTGCCATCCCCCTTTTTGGCTTACTTGTTTTTCCCAACCCTATTTTGTCGGCTGTTCCTTACTTTCCCGGTCGGGGCTTTCACACTCAAAAAAATTTTTTTTTTTTCATTCCCCCACCACCTTTTGCTGAAAACTTGATTTTATTAGTTTGAACCCTATCTTTTTCCTTGCTGCCTGGGGGCCTGGCTTCCCACTCTCCCCCTTTTCTATATCACCCTCTTTTTTCCCCCAAGGGTTGAAATTTTCTATCCTGGAAACGTTTTACTGCTGCTAAATGCCCTTCATGACCTTTCTTGTAGTTCCACCACCCTTTTGACGTTTGACCGTTTTCCCGCTGAACGAATGGTGTTTAAAAATTTTTTTTCCCGCGACCCCGTAACACTTCCCTTAAGCATTTTTGCCCCAAGCTAAACCAGGGGTTTGCAAAACTTTGCGAAGAAAGTCTCCAATAAATTTCTTGGGCAACTTTCTGAAGCTTTTCCATTTCCCATTTCCACTTTTTTTTAAATTTGCAGATTTTAAAAAAGACGCCCCCGCATAAACAATGTCGGGCCCCGCCCCGGGCCATTTTTTTTTTTCCCGGGAAAGCCCGACCGGAAACTTCTTCCAAGAAAAATTCAGGGGCCAAAACTTGCGTGCATTTGCTTAAAGGGCTTGCAACCCAAACACGGAACCTTGCTCCTGTCGGTTTTTTTTTTTTTTTTTTTTTTGGGAAAAAACCCGAAATCGGGGAATTCCCCCCAAAGAGGGGGGGAATTTTTAAACCCCTGTTGGCAGTGAAGGGGTTAAAAAAACTCACAAAAACCTTAAAAAAGGGGGATTTAGAAAAAAAAAACCAAAAAAAAAAACAATCCTAAACATCCGACCGGGGAAAAAAACATAAATAAAAAATCAAAAGAAAAAGGGGGGTCATTAAAAACCTTTTTTTTTGCCAAAACATGTTTAAATCATACTATGATCGAGTGTGGGGAAAAAGGGGGGAAACGGGTTTTTTCCCCTGGATATACGGGGGTAACTGAAACTCAAATGAACGAGCAATTTTTCCTCAAAAAGTCGGGGCAGGCCATTGGGGGAGAGTGCAACAAAAAAGTGTGGGGGGGGGGGGGGGGCCCCCGATTTTTTTAAACCCCTAAAAAATTTATTTTGAATTTGGTGTTGATATTAAGCAACCATGGAGGTTTTTGGGGACAAAGGGGGAAAGGGGTTAGAAAAAGGGGGGAAAAAGGCCCAGAGGGGCCAACCAACTTAACCTCCTTCCAGGCGTGGGGGATCACCTTTTGTTTCATTTAAGGGGGGTTGGAAGGGGTTTTGGGGAACCACTTCACTTTTTCCCCTGGCACACTCTGCAGGGTGGGGGGGGGCCAAAAAGGGTTTCCCCTTTTCTTAACACCTGCATTGTGGGCTGAAAAAATTTTTGGTTTCGCTCTTCCTATAAACTCTGAATTGCCGGGGTTTGTCAAAAATGTTTTTGCCCCCTTCTCTCTACACTATGCTTGTCTTCTGTAAAAAAAGGGCTTCGCTCTCTCATACACTCTCCCATTTTTCCGTCTGTCAAAAAATGTCTTCGTCTTCTCTATACACTCTGCATTGTCGTCTTCAAAAATGTCGGCCCCTCTTCTCTATACACTCTGCTTTGTCTTTTGGTCAAAAATGCCCTTCGTCTTCTCTATCCCCCTTTGCATTGTGGGTTTTTCAAAAAGTCTTCACCCCTTTTTTTAACACTCTCTTGGGCGTTTGTAAAAAAGGGTCTTCGCTCTGCTCTATAAAAACTCTGCTTTGGGGGGGCCGTTTTTTAAAAAAAGGTTTTTGCCTTCTTTTGTACCTCTCCCTTTGGCAAAAAGGCCACTCTTCCCCTCTACCCCTATGCATTGTCGCCCTGTAAAAAAAGGTTTTTTCACTCTTCTCTCTACACCGGGTTGGGTTGTCTGTAAAAAAATGGCTTCACCTTCTCTCTAAAACATGCATTGTCGTTTTGTAAAAAAGGGGGTCTTCACTCTTCTCTCTACACTCTGCTTTGTCGCTGTCAAAAAGGGCCCTTTCACTTTTCTCTCACACTCTCCCATTGTCGTCGTCAAAAATGTTTCACTCTACCTATGCATTGTCTTTTTGAAAAAAATTGTTTTTTGCCCCTTCTCTGTACCCGGAATTGCCCATTTGTAAAAAAATGTCGGGGGGCTTCTTATACACTGTGCATTGCATCTGTAAAAAAGGTCTTTGCCTTCTCTATACCCTCTGTTTTGCCCATTTGTAAAAATGTCTTCTTTACCCCCCAATGCATTGTCATTTGTCAAAAATGTCGTCCAAAATTTTTCAAGCAATGCTCCCTGTGGTGTACAAAATTTAAAAAATTTTTTGGCAAAAATTTTTTTGGGTTGGCTTTTTTTTCCCATTTGAGAGGTGTAGATTCATATTCTGTGCAGAACAGCAAAAAGAAAATACGACAAAAAGGGAAACAGATAGGCTGGTCGGGGGCAGGGCATTTGTTCATTTTTTTGTTTGCCAGAGATTAATCCCCTTTCCCTAGATGGTTCCAGTTATGATGGGGGGGTTTTTATCGGGAGGATATAAGAAAAAAAAAGGGGGAAACCCACTAAATTTCCTTCTTATTGATGTTAATATTTTCCTGCCCGGGGACAAGTAAGCCCATCTTAAAGGGAAACCCAAATGGTAAAAGACTCCCTTTGGGGGGGGTTAATTTAGTTCTCTTTTTGGTGCTTAATCTGTCCAATTAAAATTACCACTCCAAAGACGGTTTTGAATGTTTTTCGGGGAGGCATCTGTGGAGGGGTTTTTGCACTGCATGTGGAAATGAACATAAAAACCCCTTTCTTTTTGCAATCCTATCCAGGGTTTGTTTTCAAGTTCATCACACTGGCCCAACATTTCTGAATCCCCCGAAAAGGCTTCAAGATCCATCCTTGCAAAAGTAAATGAACCCCTTTTTTTTCCTCAACACCTTCTGACTGTCTTATACTCTGAGTAAAAACAGTTTACAATGAGAATTGGAAAGTATGGGGGGGGCAGCACCCAATTACCGGGCGCCCAGCTGAGGGGGGGCCCTCTTGTTGAGGTTGACTAAATGTCCCCACTTTGAACACCCCTGAAACATGAAAAGGGGTTCCCAAATTTTGGCTAAAACAGGAAAATCATTTTGGACCTTTCTATGAACATCAAAGAACCCCCCTAAAAAAATTTTGTAAACCCCATTTAGCACACCCTAAAACCCCATTTTTTTTTTTCCCACCCCAAAAGTACAAATTTTTAATGAAACCCTGAATTTTAAAGCCAAGTATTTCGAAATCCCCCGGGCCCATAAAACAAATGTAAACCCCCTTGTTGTCTTCCTCACCTATATCAACCACTAAAAAATGTCATAAACCACATATTTTTTCTTTCTTTTTTTCCTTCTTTTTTTTTTTTAAAGGATCAAGGAGAATGGGAGGTTTGGGAAGAGAAGTTCCCAAATTTTCCTTTCCCGGTCTGAGATGCTGACGGGCGGGACCCAAACCTTACTTTCATAATCTATCCCGGGGTAAACCAGGCCTGAGGATCCGGGACACCTGCAGATTTAGTCAGGATAAAAAAAAAAGAGGAAAAAAAGAAAATTGCGGTCATAATTCAAAAAACTGATTTAACCTGTCAATTTAAAAAACCTAAAAACCCAGTTTTAACACCCAAAGGGGAAAACCACCTTCCCCCCGGGGTTTTCACATGGGGTTTGGGGGTTACGATGGGGGAAGCGAAAACCCCTCCCCGTGGTTCGCGTGTTTATCTGCCCGAGCATGTCGGGGAATCCCGGGCCCAATCAAGCGTTCGGGGGGGAAGGGGACAGGCGAAAGTTTCCATCGCCCCCCACTTTGGAAAAAATGGGCCCCGGGAAAAACCAAAACATACAAAAAAAAGCTTTGTCAGAGGAACCTTTGGTCTAATTTTGTAGGACACAAAAGAGGTCGAAATCTAAAATGACCTGGCTACCCAAAAACCCCTTTTTATGGAGTACTTTTCACATTAAAAATGTGTTTTTGGAAAAAAAAAAAAAAAGGTGGAAATTTCCCTTTTGGTTTTGATGCAGTTTTAAAAATACATTAAATTTCCAATATTGGATCAGTTTAGTCCCCTTTTGGGGTTTAAAAAATACAGTTGGGGCTGACCAAAAAAAAGGGGCCCAAAAAACAAAATGGTTTAAAAGGGGAAAGCATGTGCCGTGCCGATAATAATATTCAGTAGTCAAGAGTCCCAGATTCAGAATACAAGCAATTTTCCCCATCAGTGTTTTTTAAAAATAACTTTTCTAAATTTTTTCGGTTTAAGTTTGTGTGTGTGTGTGCGCGCGCTTTTGGGGTGTCAATAGTACTCTTTGTTGTAGCTGCACAGTAAATTTTTTGCCCAAAAATTTATCTTCTATTGGGTTGTTTTGGTTTTTTTTTTCATTTTTTTCTGTTTTGAAAACGTTTAGGGGTTATGTAAGATTAAGCGCCTTTAAAAAAATCATTATTATATTATCATTTTTTGATTAAATTTATATTTGAATTGATTGTGTAAAATTTGGGGTACCAAAAATGCCGGAAGCAAGGATAGGCAGGTCCCGCTAAAATGCTTTACCACACACTTTTACTGACAATGAATAATTTAAAAAAACCTCCGCACAAAAAGAAGAGGGAATTTAAAAAAAAAAAAAAAACCCCTAAAACTTAGCATTCCTTTTTTGGGAATTCACAGGGAAACCCTTTAATACAAGTACAAGGGGAAAAACGGGACCCCAAAAACCCCCTTTTTCCAACCCGTAAAGGTGCTGGGTTTTTTTCAAAACCAGCAAGGGAAGCTTGGGAAAAAGGCCAAAACCGGGAACCTAGTCTGTAAACCTGGTCACCGTGATTGGTGAAAGTGCTACAAACAAAATAGTCCATTTTCCCTCACAAAAATCCAAAATTTTTTTTTGCCCGATTAAGATGAAGTGCCCATACTTGGTTAAAAAACAGCCCTAAGCCCAAATTTTTTAAAAAGGACTCGTTCACACATGGGCCGGGCCCCCTAGGGAGAGCGACTGAAAAGCTGCCTGCCCCAGGGAGAGCTGACTGAAAAGCTGCCTGTCAGCAGGGAAATTTAGTGTTTCCCATGTCATTTAGGCAAACACTCTTCAGTTTTCCCCTGTCTTTTTGTCAAACAACACTCACTCAGTTTTCCCCTGTCTTTTTGTCAAACATCACTCATCAGTTTTCCCCGGGTTTTAGCCCAAAACATCAATCACTCCCGTTTTTCCCCTGTTTATTCGTCAAACATCACCACTCAGTTTTCCCATGTCATTCAGTCGAACTCACTCACTAGTTTTCCCATGCATTCGCAATCACACCCCACCAGTTTTCCCAAAGGCATTCAGGGGAAACATCACTCACCCCAGGTTTTTCCCAAAGTCACAGTCAAAAAACACTCACTCAGTTTTCCCATGTCATTCAGTCAAACAATCACTCCCCTCAGTTTTTCCCCTGGCCCTTAAACCAAAAAAATTTTACTCCCTCATTTTCCCCTGTCCCTTCAGCCAAACACACTCATTCAGGGGTTTTCCCCTTTTCATTTAGCCCAAAACATCACTCACTCCGTTTTTCCCCTGTCATTCAGTCAAAAAATTCCAAACCCTTCGTTTTCCCAAAGTCATTCAGCCAAAAAATCACTTTACTCAGTTTTTCCCCGTCATTCACCAAACACACTCCACCAGGGTTTCCCCGTTCCCCTTCAGTCAAACATCACTCACTCAGTTTTCGGTTTTCATTTACCAAATATCAGTTCTCATCTTGGAATCATCCCTTTTCCATTTTTTCAGGGGTGGGATGCCCTGCCGTGTATACTTGTTCCCTCCATCATTCAGCCAAAAATGGGCTTCTTTTTGGAAACAAAAAGGGGGTTTTTAAAATAGGCCCCATGAATTTTGCGCGTGTTAAAAAAATGGAAAATTTTTATTTACAAATTTGAAAAATTTTTGATATAAACTTCGCCCCAAAAAAAAGGGAAACAAAAACACCAGACAAAACACGATGCATTCAAAACCCCTTAGGGCTTCTCAGACAAGATACACAACACCCGGACAATAAAAAAAGAATTTAGTAATCCTTACCTTCATTTCCATTCAGGGCAAAAAAAGGACTGAAACAACATTGAGTTTTTAACGCCTATTTTGCGCTGAACTGGGGGAAGATTAAAATGATTACCTTCTTTTCCTTGGGCCCCCATGTTTGTATCTTTTCCTGAAGAAGACCTAAGAGGTTGGGAAAAGCTTTTGTTTTTTTCTTGTGATTTTTTTGTTTTTGTGTTTTTTTTACAAAAATTTTATTTTTTGGGAGAACTTTACAAAAAATTTTCAAAATTTGGGTTTTTGATTTCTGGGGCAGTCGCCTCAATTTTTTCAACTGGATTAAAATTTAGTTTACATCTTTCAAAGGGGCTTTTTAAACTTTTTTTACTGAAGAGGAAAAACACTGAATTGACCTGTAAACATGAAAACCCTTTTGGTTGAATGAATTTTTTGGGGCATCTGCAACTAAACCCCCCCGGGGCATTGTTAACCTCTTCTTCCCACACAAAATGGGGAAACCCTTTTCATTTCCTGTGTTTTTTTGGCAATGTTTTTGTTTGCACAACAAGGGATTAGTACCCTGTTTACTAAAAGGGTTTCTTTTTTTTGCATTAAGATCTCTGCTCTACTTTGAAAATTGGGTTTTTTTTGGGCAGATAAATTTTACTCTAATACCTAAAAAATTTGTTTTAGATCAAGAAAAAAAGGTTTTGAGGGGGCTGGGCCCCTCAGTTATGGAATATCATGTTTCCAGCATTTTGGTTTACCCGGGACGCAGGGGGAAAAAAGGGAAACCCGGTCTATTGTAAGCACTATGGGTTTCACCCAGAGGGGGAAAAAAATAAATTTTGGGGCCCCAGCGGCGGGGTTTTCCCTCCTCTTTTGTCTGGGTTTTTCATGCTCTTTTTTCACCACTTATCCAAATGGCCCCGCCATCTTAATAAATTTAAAACCCTTGGGCCCCTAAGTCCATGAACGGGGGGAACTGTGAATTCAGTTTTTAACCACCCAAAAGATTTGGACAAACCAAAAAAAATTCCATCAAATTGGGGATGTCAGCCCTTCTTTAAAAGGAGAAAAAAAAAAAAAAAAAAAAAAAAAAAAGCTCCCAAAGATGAAACCAGTTATGACCCAAAAAAAAATTTTAGAAAAAATTCCCCTTTCCCTTTATCATGGAAACACGGGCCCTTTTACCCCAAGACAAAAATCAGGGGAGGACTCAAAGGCTTGCCTCCAGGGAAAGTTGGAAAGTGGGGGGTCTCTTTTGGGGATCGCACCCAGTGAAGAAAAAAAAAAAAAAACCCAAAAAAATCCCAATCAATGGGGAAGGGTACACTCACATTCCCAAAAGTATACACTTTTTTAAAACCCTTTCCACTGTCACTTATTTACCCAAAACATTTCAAGTAAAACAAAAAACTTTGAAATTTTCCCATCTACATTTTCCCTTTCCGATCCCCGTACATATAGCAAAATCAAAATCGCCAAAGAATTGCTATAAACACAACAACAGTCACACAGGGTGAACCCTGGGATTCCCCCCAACCCCCCTATTTTTCTCTTTTTCTGGGGTGAAGAACAGCAACTATAGTGTTTACATGCATTTCATGGTTGGGGCAAAGACCCGAGCAGTCAACCCCTGAAAAGATTGAGAGGAAAAATTTTTTGAAAATTTTTCTGGAATTTCCCCCCGACAGTTGAGAGGGAATACAACGCTTCGCACCCCGGAAAAAAAAAAAACATTCCAGACACTTTATTTTCAAAACCTTTTTTTAGGGGGTTTCATCCAATCAAATGGCTCAGCCAAAACATTGTTGCTCTTTTATTTTTTGAAACCCAATGTCACTAAATTCATCCCTTTGGACCCTTTGGGTCATTTTTGCAAATTCAGTGTCGCAGTGATGTTTTTACCCAAAGGGGGCACGAAAAATTTTTAAAATTCTTCCCGCACAGGCCCGAACACTTTCACAGGCTGAATTGCTGACGGGGCAGCAGCACTCCCCTCATGACAACAAAAAAACAACTTCTTGTTTTTTTGGGGGTTTTTGATTTTAAACTAATAGAGGGAAAAAGTCCAGTATTTGGGTTTTTAGTCAAGCAGGTTAACTAACAAACAGGATTCGATTGTACGGGCGGCGCTTTTAAAAAATTTTTTCCCTTTTCTTCAGCCCCCAGGGTCAATCAGCCCCGTAGGTTGTTTCCACATAGGGGGTGGAGGAAGCTGAACCTTTAAAAAGGGGGTGTAAGTTTCCAAAAAACTCTTTGGGTAAATCAAAAGCAGTTGTGGGGAATTCTTGGGGGGAAATAAACAAAAAATTTTTTTTTTCACAAGCAGAAATTTTTTTTATGTTATGCGGAATGCCCTGCGTTTGAGCGTAATAAAATTTCCCCCGAAACGGGGTGGTTGGCACTCTGCAAATGCAGGCGATCCCCCTTTAAAGGGAGCCCCACATGTTTTGGCAAACCACCCTGTAAGACCCAAACCACCCTTTTAACACCCGCCACTCTGCTGCACCCCCGCACTCAGGGAAGCGGATACAGACACCACATATGAGAAAAGGGAGCAACATTGCAACCCCACACATTCATCCCCACCCCCCCTCTTTCTTTCTTTTCCCCCCATCCCGCAAAAAAACCCCGGAAAGGAAAAACCAGCCATGGTTTTGGGCAACAGACATCGCTGAAAAGCCCTTTTTTTTTTTTTTTTGCCTTTTTGCTCTTTCTCACCTTTCCCAAAGAATTTCTCCAACTGTTCTGCATATTCCCTTTCCTGCTAACCGGGCAGTTCTGAGATTGAACTTGAAAGCAACAATTAAAGCGCTGTTTACAACGACCCCAAAATTGAGAAATTCCAAGGGAAATATTGTGGGGGGCGCTCTCTTTCACTAGAGTGAAACCCCCATGGTTTTTTGTTTTTTGGGGAAAAGTTCCCCCCGGTGGACAAGCCCCTTTCAGTCAGCTTTCAGTTTGATAAATGACAAAATGGCATAACACGCCTTTCCAAAACAACGCATCCTGATTGTTAGTTTTAAACCCGACTTTCACAACAAAAACCCAAAATTGGACTCTCTAGATCTATAGTTTTAAAAACCCTTTTTTTTTTCCCCCGGTCTTTACACCCCCGACCCAAAGATTCCACCACGAAACTTTTCTGTTCAACTTTTTAAACCCCCCTCCAGCTTCTTTTAAAACATCAACCGGGTTTTTTTTGATTTTACCCTTAAATTTTTTTCCAATACAGAAAGGGGAAAAAAGGAGAGAGAGAGGGGGGGGGGGGGGGGGAGGGGGGAAAAAACAGAGAGAGAGAAAAAGAGTGAGTCAGCGCCCAGCAATTCCCCTAAAATGTTTTCTTTCTGTGACAGCAATTTAAATCACAAATGTGTTCCCAAAGGGGAAAAAAATTTAAGATTTCGGGCCCCACCCCTATACACCCCCACTACCCCTGCCTTTAATCATTCTTTTTTTCTTTTCCCTTTCATAAAAAAATGTTTCATACGAGGGTCTGCCAAAGGTTTACAGGGAAAAATTTGCTGCAGGCGCAAAAAAATTTAAACTTTTAAGTTGCTTTTATGGGATTTTTGGTTGTGGGTGCGGTTTGGGTGGAAAAGAAGGGCCCAAACCCAATTTTTGGGGTTTTTTTTTAAATTCACTTTAATTTAAACAAAACTCCCCCCCCCCTCCTCCCTCCCCCCTAACTTTCTGAATTTTAAAATACTCCCAAGGGGAAAAAACCCGCGTAAAATGAACGCAAAGGGGTACAGCAAAAATTTCAAGATTTTGGGGTTTTTTTGGGGGGGGGGGGGGAGTGGGTGAAAAAACACCCGGGATGTTAATATTTTAAAAACAACAAACCCAAAATATCAAAAAAAACCAAAAAAAATAATTTTTCTCCCCCATTCACACCCAAATCTGCCAGCTAGCCCCCTCTTTCCCCCAAAAAACCCAAACCCGCCCCGGGCCCCCCGTTTTCTTTTCCCAGAGGAGGGCGAGAGGTTTTAGCCTACCAGAGGGTTGGCCCGACCCCAAAGCCGTTGGGCCCGGGAGGCGGGGCCGCTGTGGCCAGGGGCTGGCTCTGCCGAAGGAAAAAACGGGGGGGGTGAGTGGGGGTAGGGGTTTAAAAAGGGTAGGGGAAATGGAGAAGGGGAAGACAGCCAAAAAACCCCCCAGTGAGAAAAACAGTGAAGAAAGAACAAAAAAAAAAAAAACAAACAAAAAAAAAAACCCCTGACAACAAAAAACAAAATCAAATAAAACAAAAAACCCCACTGTCGTGATGGGAGAGAGAGCAAAAAAAAAAAAAAAACAAACAAAAAAGGGGGGGGGGGGGGGGGAGGGAACAGGTGTTTCTATTCTTTTACAATTTCTTGTTTTTTCAATATGCAAATTTTTTTTGGGAGTTTTTTTTTTTTCTAAACTCAAATGTGATTGTTTAAAACCAACTCAGGAAAAGATTTGGGATTTTTTTTTACAAAAACAAAAACAGAAAAAAAGAGAAAAAGGAGCGGGAAAGGAGACAGAAATTTGGGGGTTTTTTAAAAAAAAAAAAAGCGGAAAAAAAGTGGAGACAAATGGAGGAGGGAAAGAGACAAGAGAAAAGGAGGGGGGGGGGGTGGGGAAAGGAAAGAAGGGGGACAAGTGCAAGCATCTTTGAAAATGTTTCCTTAGCCAAGGGCGGACTTCACACAACTGGAAAGTCTGGACAGACGCCCTGGGCAAAAAACTTACCTCCTTGTGCATCTTCCCTTTTGTTTCAACCCCAAACTGCCGCAATGTTCACCCCCACAACACCCCAAAATTTAAAATTTTTGTTTTCTCCCTCCCCATGTATTCAAGTTTTTGTTCATGTTCATTTTCCCCTCCTGCTAACCCCCCACCCCCCCCCCCCCCCCCCCCCAAAAAAAAACCCCCCCCCCCCCCCCCCCCCCCCCCCCCCAACCCCCCCCCCCCCCCCAAAACCCCCCATCCCCCCCCCCCCCCCCCCCCCCCCCAACCCCCCCCAAACCCCCCCCCCAAACCCCCCCCAAAACCCCCCCCCCCCCCCCCCCCCCCCTCCGAGCTGAAGAAAGAATTTTTTAAATGCTCCCCTTCCTTTTCTTTTAAGCGCTTCCGGCCTTTAAAAGGTAAGGGTTAAAAACGCGTGGGTTTTATTTGGTTTGTTTTGTGTTTAAATGGGGGTTTTTCTTTTTAAAAAGGGGGCCCCGCGCAAATTTTTCCCCGGTTTTTCTTCCAAAAACGCCCCCTCCAAGGGGGTTTGAAAAAAGGGGGAAAATGGTTCCATTTCCCTGCCGAACCCCGGGTTCCCGCCCTAAAGAAACCCTAGAGGGAAAAACCCCTGGTTTCCCCCAATTTTTTTTCCCCCAAGGAGGTTTACTTTAAAACCCCTTTTAAAAATTTTTTTCCACAGGCCAAAAAAACCCGAAAGCCCCTTCCAAAAGTGCCCGAAATTTTAAACCCATCTTAAGTAATTCCGTTTTTTAGAAAACCCTTTTCCACCCAAATACAACAAATCCAAAAACAAAAACAGTTTTCCTTGGCAGACAGGCCCCAAAAAATGGTTTCCAAAAAGCAGGGAAAATGGTTTTAACCCCCAAAAAAAGCCCCAAACCCCCACAGAGTATTCATAAACCCCCGGAAAAGGAAACAGTTTTCCCCAAAACCAAAAGGGAAAAAAAAAAACAGAAATTAAAAATGAAGGGAAAAGGAATTGTTCCAAATTTCCCTTTCCGAACAAATATTTTGGTTACGAAGAGAAGAATATATTTAAGAAAAAAAAGAACTGGGGTAAATTTTCAAAATTACATGGAACTTTAAAAAGAAGAAAAAAAAATAAACAAAAAGGGAAATTTTAAACTTTTACTTTCCCCCCTTCAATGGTTTTTTATATTTCCCAAAAACAGAAAAAGGGTTGGGAAAAGCCCCTCCAAAAACCCAAAGGGAAATTAAAAAATATAAACCTTTTTAAACAAGGGAAAAATTTTTTAAAGAAAAAAAGGTAAAAGCCTTGGGGGAAAATTACACCACTTAAGCAAACCCCCTTTTCCCAAAAACGCCTTTTTTACCCAAAGGGGGAAAGGGGGGGAACGGGAAAAAAAAGGGGGGGGGAGGTGGGACAGATCACAATTTCAAAAAGCCTGGTTTATAACATTTTTTAAATAAAATTTTTAAATTTTTAAAATTTTAATCTAAAAAAATTTTAAAAATTTTTTTCCCAAAACCGCTTTTTCTCCCCCTTTTTTTCCTTTTTTTTTTTTCTTAAAGGTGGGTAAGTTTTTTAAAAAAAATTTTTAAACCTTTTTTTGTGGGGTTTGTGGGTGTTTTTTTTTTTTTTTTTAAATTTTTGGGTTTATTATTTTTTTGTTTTTTTTTAAATTAAAAAGGAAACAATTTTAACTAACAGTAAAGGGCAAAAAAGCCTTTTTTTTTAAAAAATTTCACCCCCCACTGAAAAATCCAACTTTTCTTTCCAAAAAATTTTAAAATTTTGGGGGGGTCCTGCGGGGGAAAAAAACCGGGAAAAAATTAAGGGGAAGGGGTAAAAATTGAAAAAAAAGGAAAAAAAAAGCAATTTTAGTTTTTCCCAAAAAAGCATTCTTGGTTCAAAAAATATTTCCCCCTTATTAACTCCCGGGAAAAAAGAGGGTTTTTCCCAAATTTTTAAGGAAAATTTTCCCCCCCCTTTTCCAGGCTTTCCAGGAATATGGGCCTTTTTTTCCCAACCATTGGGGGTTTCCCCCCCTTTCGCCCAAAATTTTGCGGGAATGGTTAAGGCTTTTCCCAAAAAAAGATTTAAAAACCCCCATTTTTTGGGGTGGGTTTGTTTGGGTTTTTGTTGTCAATTTCCCGGGGGGTTTTTGTCTTTGTGGTTTTTCACCAATTTTATTAAAAATGCAAATTTAAAATTTGAAATAAAAAACCCCAAAAACCAAAAAACCCAACCCAAAAGGTTACAGAAAAAAAAGAGTTAAAGTTTCAACCCCCAAAAATAAAAAAACTTTAAAATTTTTCTCCAGAATTTTTTAAAACTTTTAATTAAAAAATCCCCAAAACCCCCGAACCTGTTTAAAAAAAAAAGAAAAAAAAAAAAAAAAAAAAAAAAAAAAAAGGGGGAAAAAAAAAAAAAAAAAAACAAACGGAAAACCCCAACCCCCCAACACCGAAAGGGGTTTCAGAACCAAATTGGGGAATTTAAGGGGTTCTGTTTAAAAAAAAAAAGTTTAAAAAAAAAAAAAAAAATAAACCGAGTGTAAATCTATGCCATTTCGCGCTTTCTGGACATAATTTCAAGAGTTATTTAGTGCATAAAAATTGCTGTAAACACATAATTATTACAGGAAGATATATTTGGGACAAGGGGATGTCACGGTCAAAAATAGAACAACCAAGTCGTGGTCCAGGTTGTTTAGACATAAGCTCTAACTCAAATATTCTGGGCGCCACGTCGACGGGCTCATGGTTCGGATCCAGCCAATTTAGCACAGCGGGGAGACAGCAGACAGTCTGAGTGGCTGGACCGACAGGTCTCGGTAGGTTTGGTCAGACGTCGTGGCGCCTACCCAGACTCATCTAGCCAATTTAGAGTGACCAGTGTCCACGAATTAAGCCACACGGCGCCAGTTAAGTAGGAAAGGGGGGAAGGTAGTGTGTGGTGGGGGTGAAATCTAGCTAATCAATTAAATGACCAATTGACCACCACAGAGAGTAAGGCGTGTAGGCGTGACTGTCATGATTTGAATATCCAATGGAATTAGAGGGAGATAACTTCGGGTATCAGGGGTAAAAATACTGACCAATGGTACTGGCCCTTGGACACGGAGTGAGGGCATAAAGTAATGCGTGAGTGAGAGAGAGGGAGAACGAGGAAAACGAACAGACAGAGAGAGAGAGGAAGAAGTTCGGGGGAGTAGGCTCTCGCCTACAGGAAGGCAGGGAGATGAGAACGAACAGAGAGACAGAGAGAGAGAGAGGTTCTGGGGTGTA
Source organism: Conus ventricosus (assembly GCA_018398815.1). Classification (NCBI taxonomy): domain Eukaryota; kingdom Metazoa; phylum Mollusca; class Gastropoda; order Neogastropoda; family Conidae; genus Conus; species Conus ventricosus. The sequence goes on along the minus strand of CM031608.1, from coordinate 48,807,742 downwards.
GTCTCTGCAGGAGAAAGGCAGAGAGATGAGAGGAGTGAAGTTTAAGCATCAGCACCAGATAGTCTGCACAGAACGAACAGAGAGAGACAGAGGAAGAGGCTCTGTGTAAGCTCTGACGAGAGAGAAGCAGAGAGAACGAGGGGAGAACGAACAGAGAGAGAGAGAGAGAGAGGTTCTGGGGTGTAGTCTCTGCAGGAGAAAGGCAGAGAGATGAGGAGTGAAGTTTAAGCATTAGCACCAGATAGTCTGCAGAGGAGGGATTAAAGAGAGATGTGGAGAGAGAGAGTTGCTAACTAATGAAGAGAAAAGGAAAGAAAAGAAAAGGAAAAGAAAAGCAACCATGTCCATTTAAGAGAGCAGACTAGGAGAGAGAGAGAGAGTGCAATGCGTTAATGCAGGAAGAAAGAAAGGAGAACAGATTGATGTTGATAGTCACTGCTCCATCTGAACCGGGGGTTCGACCTCATACTTGGCCAGCGCCACTTTCATCGGCAGTCCAACCTGACCAACGCCAGCAGTCCAGCCTGACCGGTGCCAGCAGTCCAGCTTGACCGGTGCAAGCAGACCAACACCAGTGCCAGCAGTTGTGTCGTGTTGTGAAAGTGACAGTGAAAAGAAAAAAAAAGGAAAAGAAAAAGACAGTGATTCGTGAATAGTTAAGATCACCTGGCCAGGTAAAGTAGAAATCTATTTATACCCGGGTTAGTTAATGATGTTTTAGATAAATGATTTTGTGAAGTTCAGGAAAGAGAGAATGTTTTATTTCATTTGATTCCATATGCATTGATGTTTCGTTCTATGATCATGTGTAGTAAAGTTATAGACTTTACTAGTGGTTTGATGTGACGAATGCATGATATATGAATGAGATTGTAAGCAAGCTGTGAGTGTGTTTGGGCTGTGCGCTAGTCCTTCCTCCATCGACATCACCCGAGGTTGACAGGGGAGAAGGGGTTAAACACATAATAAAATGGAACACTCCCCCTTTAACTTAGTGTTTTACAGGTGTTCACCAACTATAGTCTTTGGATGAAATCTCACTTCTGGGGTTGCTCAATAAGTTTCACTTTTCAGGTTTAAATGATCACACAATATCAAGTTTGAAGTTGGTGCACACAAAGTCAGTAACTGCATCAAACACTTTAAAGTTCAGTCTCATATAACAGAGATCAACTTGTGGAATCAGCACATTTTGAAAGTCACAATATCCAAATTTTGATAAATGAGAAACTTGTGGAATCAGCACATACTGAAGGTCAAATTTTGAAGTTCCTAAATTATAATAAACACTGAAATACAGGATTTTACAAGGACACACACACACACACACACCTTTGTCGTTTGGGTGTTTGGGTGGTGGAGGCATTAAAGAAACATAGCAAGGAACTCTGTTTCTTCTTGCTGCTTGCATTGTCTGCACTGTCTTTGCCATCCACCTTCTTGCTTACTTGAATTTCAACCCTATCTTTGTCTGCTGTTTCCTTACTTTCTCCTGTCTGGCTTTCACACTCTACAATTTTTATTTCATTCTCATCCACCTTCTTGCTGACAACTTGACTTTATTAGTTTGAACCCTATCTTTTTCCTTGCTGCCTCCTGCCTGGCTTGCACTCTCCACATTTTCTATATCACCCTCTTTTTCCCCACAGGATTGCAATGTTCTATCCTGGCACGTTTTACTGCTGCTAAAGTGTCTTCAGTGACCTTTCTTGTAGTTCCACTCAGCGCCTTGACGTTTGACACGTGCTTCGCTGAACGAATGTGATAAGAGCTTTCTTCCCGCGACCACCGTAACACTTCCCTTAAGCAGTTTGCACCAAGCTAAACCAGTGGTGCAATAACTTTGCGAAGAAAGTCTCCAATGACTTCTTCGTCAACTTTCTGAAGCGTCCACTCCCATTTCCACTTGTTTTTAATTGCAGATTCGTCAAAAGATCGACCCGCATGAACAATGTCTGCGCGCTCCGCCATTTTGTTTTTTCCGGAAGTCCGACCGGAAACTTCTTCCAAGAATAATCAGGGGCCATAACTTGCGCGCAGTTGCTATGAACGCTTGCAAGCCGATCATGGATACCTTGCTCCTGTCGGTTTTTTTTTTTTTTTTTTTTTGACAAACCGAAATCGCGGAATTCCGCCCAGACGCGGAACGTTTTAAGCCCTGACTGTGCAGTGAAGGGGTTAATAACTCACAGAACCTTTAACAAGTGTATTTAGAAAATAAACCAAAAAAAAAACAATCCTAAACATCCGACCTGAAAACACATGATGAAAATCAAAGAGAAAAATGGGGGTCATTCAAACCTATATTTTTTGCCAATACATGTTACATCATACTATGATCAGATTGTAGTAGGAAAAGGGGAACAGGAATTTGCTGCGATATACTGGGTGACTGAAACTCGATGAACGAGCAACTTTCCTCATAAAAGTGCTGCACGCATATGTGGAGAGAGTGACAACAAAAAAGTGGGGGGGGGGGGGGGGGGGGGACCCCAGACTTTTTAACCCTATGAAAATATGTGCACTTGGTGTTGATATTAACGCAAACCATGGAGAGTGTGTTGCACACAGTGTTAATGTTAGCACAACTGAGGGGATAAGCCCAGATGGCAGTTCACACTCACCTCCTTCCACTGCAAGAATAGGTATCACCAGTTAAGTCATATATACTGGGATGAGAATGGGTCTTCGTAACCACTTCACTCTCTTCTGCACACTCTGCATTGTCGTTTGTCAAAAATGTCTTCGCTCTTCTCTATACACTCTGCATTGTCGTCTGTCAAAAATGTCTTCGCTCTTCTCTATACACTCTGCATTGTCGTTTGTCAAAATGTTTTTGCTCTTCTCTCTACACTATGCATTGTCGTCTGTCAAAAATGTCTTCGCTCTTCTCTATACACTCTGCATTGTCGTCTGTCAAAAATGTCTTCGCTCTTCTCTATACACTCTGCATTGTCGTCTGTCAAAAATGTCTTCGCTCTTCTCTATACACTCTGCATTGTCGTTTGTCCAAAAATGTCTTCGCTCTTCTCTATACACTCTGCATTGTCGTTTTTCAAAAATGTCTTTTACTCTTCTCTATACACTCTGCATTGTCGTTTGTCAAAATGTCTTCGCTCTTCTCTATACACTCTGCATTGTCGTTTGTCAAAAATGTTTTTGCTCTTCTCTGTACACTCTGCATTGTCAAAAAAGCTTCACTCTTCTCTCTACATATGCAAATTTTCGTCTGTCAAAAATGTCTTCACTCTTCTCTCTACAAATCTGCATTGTCGTCTGTCAAAAATGTCTTCACTCTTCTCTCTACACTATGGGATTGTCGTTTTGCAAAAATGTCTTCACTCTTTCTCTTACACCTGCATTGTCCCTCTGTCCAAAATGTCTTCACTCTTCTCTCTACACTCTGCATTGTCGTCTGTCAAAAATGTCTTCACTCTACGCTATGCATTGTCATTTGTCAAAAATGTCTTGCTCTTCTCTGTACACTCTGCATTGTCATTTGTCAAAAATGTCTTTGTTCTTCTCTATACACTGTCATTGTCATCTGTCAAAAATGTCTTTGCTCTTCTCTATACACTCTGCATTTTTCATTTGTCAAAAATGTCTTCATTCTACGCTATGCATTGTCATTTGTCAAAAATGTCGTCACGAAATTCAAGCAATGTCTGCTGTGGTGTACGAAATGAAACTTTGCAAGAATTTTTGCTTGGCATATTTTTCATTTGAGAGGGGTAGAGTCATATTCTGTGCAGAACAGCATAGAAAATACACAAAAGTGGACAGATATGTGGTCTGGGCAGGGCATATGTATCATATTTTGTTTGCACAGAGATAGTATCCCCATTCTAGACTGGTCTCCAGTTATGATGCGATTTATCTGGAGGGGTATGAAGAGAAAAAGGTGGAACCACTGAATACCTTCTTATTGATGCTGTAATAGTTACTGCCACAGGACAAGTAAGCCCACTTGAAGGAAGCCAACTGGTAGAAGACTCACCTTCTGCGGGGGGTAATATTCTCTGTGTGTGCTTAATCTGTCCAATTAAAATTACCACTCTCAAGACGGTTTTGAATGATTTCTGGAGGCATCTGTGGAGAGGTTGCACTGCATCGTGGAATGAACATAACATCCTTTCTCTTTGCAACCCTATCCAACGGTTTGCTTTCAAGATCAGTCACACTGACCACACATTTCTGAATCACCGCACAGGCTTCAAGATCCATCACTTGCAAAAGTAAATGAATCCCTATTTTTCCTCAACACCATTCTGACTGTCTTATACTCTGAGTACAAACAGCTTACAATGAAAATTTTGAAAGTATGAGGGGCAGCATCCACTTACCAGGCAGTCGCACTGAGAGTTGGGGCTCTTGTTGCCGGGTTGACTGATGTCCCACACTTTGACACCCCCTGTAACATGAAAATGGTTCCACACTTTGCTCAAACAGGAAAATCAGTTTGACCTTTCTATGAAACAGTCTAAAGAACAACCCCCATAAAAATTGTCACCCATTTCAGCACATCCCTGAAAACAGCACTTTTCACCCCCAAGTACTACTTTTAATGCAACCCTGAAGTTACAGCCCAAATATTTCGTAATGCCCCTGGATAAAACGATGTAAACCACTCTGATGTCTTCCTCACCTATATCAACCACTAAAAATGTCATAAACCATCATATTTTTTCTTTTCTTTTTTCTTCTTCTTTTTTTTTTAAAGCGATCAATGAGAATGAGGATGAATGAAGATGAAGTTACAAATTTCCAATTCGGTCTGAGACTGCATGACAGGGCTGGACCCCACGCATTACTTTCATAATCTATCCGGGTCAACCAGGCCTGAGAGATCCAGACACCTGCAGAGTTAGTCAGGATAAAAAAAAAGAGGAAAAAAAAAGATAATTGCTGTCATAATTCACAAACTGATTTAACCTGTCAAGTCATAAACCTACAACCCGTCTTAACAGCAAATGCACTACACACCTTCCCCCCCGTGTACACATGACGGGTAGGGTTACTGATGGTGACTGCGCAAACCCCCTCCCCGTGGTTCAGCGTGTTTATCTGACGAGCATGTCGGGGAATGCCGGGACCAATCAGAGCGTCTGGGGGGAAGGGGACAGGCTGCATGTTTCCATCGCCCCCCACGTGGAAAGAATAGGCCCTGGAACCAGAACATACAAACAGCTTAGTCAGAGGAACCTTTGGTCTATATTTGTAGGACACAGAGAGGTCAGAAATCTAAAATCAGACCTGGCTACCCAAAACCTTTCTATGGAGTACTTTCTCACATAAACATGTGTATTTTGGAAAAAAAAAACCAGGTGTATTTCATTTTGGTTTTGATGCAGTTTTAATATACATTAATATCCAATATTTTATCAGTTTAGTCACATTTTGTGTTTTTACAAACTAATACAGTTGAGCTGACCAAAAAAGGCGCCGAATACAAATGGTAGAATGGAAACGCATGTGCCGTGCCGATAATAATATTCAGTAGTCAAGAGTCCACAGATTCAGAATACAAGCAATGTCCGATCTAGTGTTCAAAAATGAACTTTGCTAGAATTTTTGCTTTAAGTGTGTGTGTGTGTGCGCGCGCTTAAGTGTGTGTCAATATGTACTCTTTGTTTGTAGCTGCACAGTACTTATTGCAATATTTATCTTCTTATTGGTTTTGTTTATGTTTTCTTTCATTTTTTTCTGTATTTGTAAGCGTTTAGGGCTTATGTAAGATTAAGCGCCATAAATAATCATTATTACTATTATCATTATTTTGTATTATTCATATTAGAATTGTATTGTGTAAAATGGCGTACAAAACATGCCGGAAGCATATGGATAGGCAGGTCTGCTAAAATGCTTTTACTTCACACACTTTGACTGACAATGAATAATAAACATCCTCCGCACAAAAAGAAGAGTAATGAAAAAAAAAAAACCCACTAAAACTTAGCATACTTTATGGCAATTCACATGAAACGTTTAATACAAGTACAAGAGAACATGCACCACATACACCTATTCCACCAGTAATGGTGCTGGTTGTTTTCAAAACCAGCAAGGCAAGCTTGGTAAAGGCAAACCTAGTGAACCTAGTCTGTAGCCTGGTCACCGTGATTGGTGAAAGTGCTACAAACACAATAGTCCACTTTTCCATCACAAACATCAAATTTTATTATGCTGATTAAGATGAAGTGCCTATACTTGGTTAGAGACAGCTCTAAGCAATTTACAAATGAGACTCGTTCACACATGGGCTGCCTACCTAGGTAGAGCTGACTGAAAAGCTGCCTGCCTAGGTAGAGCTGACTGAAAAGCTGCCTGTCAGCAGTGCATTCAGTAGTTTCCCATGTCATTTAGTCAAACATCTCTCTCAGTTTTCCCATGTCATTTAGTCAAACATCACTCACTCAGTTTTCCCATGTCATTTAGTCAATCATCACTCACTCAGTTTTCCCATGTCATTCAGCCAAACATCACTCACTCAGTTCTCCCATGTCATTCAGTCAAACATCACTCACTCAGTTTTCCCATGTCATTCAGTCGAACATCACTCACTCAGTTTTCCCATGTCATTCAGTCAATCATCACTCACTCAGTTTTCCCATGTCATTCAGCCAAACATCACTCACTCAGTTTTCCCATGTCATTCAGTCAAACATCACTCACTCAGTTTTCCCATGTCATTCAGTCAAACATCACTCACTCAGTTTTCCCATGTCATTCAGCCAAACATCACTCACTCAGTTTTCCCATGTCATTCAGCCAAACATCACTCATTCAGTTTTCCCATGTCATTCAGCCAAACATCACTCACTCAGTTTTCCCATGTCATTCAGTCAAACATCACTCACTCAGTTTTCCCATGTCATTCAGCCAAACATCACTCACTCAGTTTTCCCATGTCATTCAGCCAAACATCACTCACTCAGTTTTCCCATGTCATTCAGTCAAACATCACTCACTCAGTTTTCGTATGTCATTCAGCCAAATATCAGTCTCTCACGTCTTGACTCATCCTTTCCATTTTTTCACAGAGGGTGCATGCATGCCATGTGTATACTTGTCATCCATACATTCAGCCAAACTGGTCTTCTTTTTGGAAAGCTAAAGATGGGATTTTAATATATGCACAAGATATTCTGCGCGTGTTAACAAATGGAACTTCAGTTTACAAATTTGAAAAATTATTGATAAAGCTTCGCCCCAAAAACAAAGGCAAACAAATCACCAGACAAAACACGATGCATTTCAACCTCTTAGGTCTTCTTCAGACAAGATACACAACACTCAGGACAATAAAAATGAATGAGCAATCACTTACCTTCATCCAATTCAGGGCAAAATAGGCACTGAATCAACATTGAGTTCAACGCCTATTTTGCGCTGAACTGGATGAAGATAAGTGATTACTCATTCATTTTCCTTGTCCCTAGTGTTGTGTATCTTGCCTGAAGAAGACCTAAGAGGTTGAAACGCATTGTGTTTTGTCTTGTGATTTGTTTGTCTTGTGATTCATTTATCTACATTATATTTGGCAGAACTTTATCAATAATTTTTCAAATTTGTTTAGATTTCTGTCTGCAGTCGCCTCAATTTGCAACTGGATCTAACTTCAGTTTACAGTCTTTCAAAGGACTTTTCAGAAACTTTTGTTATCTGAAGAGGAAAAACACTGATATTGACCTGTAAACATGAACTCGTTTGCTTGAATGATTTATGGGGCATCTGCAGACTACCCGGCAGGTGCATTGTTAACCTCTTCTCCTACACACACTGGTGAACCTTGTCATTTCCTGTGTATGTGCAATGTTTATGTTTGCACAACAAGCGCATTAGTAGCATGTTTACTAGAATGCTTTCTTTTCTGCATTAAGATCTCTGCTCTACTTTGAAAATTGGCTTTGTTTGACAGATAAATTCAGCTCTAATACCTAAAATTAGTTTTAGATCACAGAAATAAAAGGTTTTATGAGTTGCTGTGCACTCAGTTATGGAATATCATGCTGCCAGCTGTATGTTGACGGTACGCAGGGAAAAAGGAACCTGGCTCTATTGTAAAGCCTATGTTTGCATCTCACAGATGTCAAAAACTAAATCAATTTGCCACAGCGGCTGGTTCTCATCCTCTTTTTTCTGGTTCTCATGCTCTTTTTTCACCACTTAATCCAGTGGCCCCAGCCACTTTGATTAATTACACAATGCCAAACTAAGATCCATGAACTGGAGGAATCATGTGAATTCAGTTCTAACCTACACAGATTTGTACAAACAAAAAAAGTTCCATCAAATATGTGTATGTCAGCCCTTCTTAAATGGAGAACAAAAAAAAAAAAAAAAAAAGAAATACGAAGTCAAAAGATGAAACCAGTTATGACACAAGTCTAGAAACATCCCCTTTTCCATTCAGTCAGAGCATCACGCCCTTTCACCCCATGACATAATCATGAGAGTACTCACGGCTTGCCTCCAGGAATGTTGGACAGTGGTGGTCTCATGTGGGCATCGACACCCAGCTGAAGAAAAAAAAAAAAAAAAAGATCCTAACTCAATGGAGAAACACTCACATTCAAATGTATACACATTTAAATCCTTACCATCTGTCACTTAGTTTACAAGACATTACAAGTAAAACAAAAAACTTTGAAATTTTCCTATCTTACATACCCTTCCGATCCAGTACATATAGCACATCACATCAGCCAATGAATTGCTATAGCACAACAACAGTCACACAGATGAATCCCTGGCATTCCCCGACCCACCTATATTGCTCTTGTCATGGTAACTGAAGAACAGCAACTATAGTGTATACAGTGCATACATGGTTGGTGCGATGAGCAGAGCAGTCAACCTCTGAAGAGACTTGAGAGGAACATTTTTTGAAAATTGACTGGAATTTCTGACAGTTGAGAGGAATACATACGCTATCGCACCCAGAACAAAACAATAACATTCCAGACACTTTATTTTCAATCCTTTGTTAGCGCTTTCATCCAATCACTGTCTCAGCCAATACATTGTTGCTCTTTTACTTTTTTGAGCACACTGTCACTAAACTTCATCTTAGGACTTGGCTCATTTCTGCACTTCAGTGTCGCAGTGATGTTTTGACCCAAGGAGGCACGAAAATCTGTAAGATTCTTCCTGACACAGCTGAACACTTCACAGGCTGAATTGCTGACTGGGATCAGCACACTCCCATCATGACAACAAAAAGCAACTTCTTTTTTTAGGTTTATGATTTAAACTAATAGATGTAAAGAGTCCAGTATTTGGTTTGTAGTGCATGTCAGGTTAACTAACAATCAGGATGTCGATTGTACTGACAGGCGCTTCTAATTTTTTTCTTCTCTTCAGCCTCAGGGTCAATCAGTCCTGTAGGTTGTTTCCACATGATGGCGGTGGAGGAAGCGAACCTGAACCGGATGTAAGTTTCCAAACAGCTCTTGGCTAAATCAACAGCAGTTGTGCGAATTCTGCGAATAAACAAAATTTGTTTTTTCACAAGCAGAAATTTTTTTTCATGTTATGCGGAATGACGTGCGTTTGAGCGTAAAAATCCGCCGAAAGCGGGATGGTTGGCAGCTCTGCAAATGCAGGCGATCCCCCTTGAAAGCAGCGCGCATCATGTATGGCAATCCACCATGTAAGACAATCCACCTTGTAACACTGCAACACTCTGTCTGCACCCCGCACTCAGGAAGCGGATACAGACACACACATATGCAGAAAGGTATGCAATCTAGTTTGCACACACACATTCATCCCCACCCCCTCTCTTTCTTTCTTCCCTCCATCTGCAAAACCACCCACGGAATGGAAAAACCAGCCATGTTGGTCAACAGACATCGACGTGAATGCATTTTTTTTTTTTTTTTGCCTTTCGCTCTGCTCACCTGCCAATGAATGCTCACTCGTTCTGCATATTCATTTCCTGCTAACGACAGTTCTGAGATCTGAACTTGAAAGCAACAATTACGCAGCTGTCACAACAGACAATATTGAGAAATGTCCAAGGGAGTGATCTGTGTTAGCGCTCTCTTTCAGCTAGAGTGACCCCCCATGGTTTTTTGTTGTTGTTGAACAGATGCCCCTGGTGGACACGCCCAATGCAGTCAGCTTATCAGTTTGATCAGAATGACAAAATGGCATAACACAGCCTGTCAACACAATCGACATCCTGATTGTTAGTTTAACCTGACATGCACAACAAACCAAATATTGGACTCTCTAGATCTATTAGTTCAAATCATTTTTTTCCCCAGGTCTATTACACCAAGACCGAAAGATTCCACCACGAAAACTTTTCTGTTCAACTTTAATACCCCCATCCAGCTTCTTTTAAAACTATCTACACTGGTTTTTAGATTTTACCTTATTTATTTCTAATACAGAAAGAGAAAGAGAGAGAGAGAGAGAGGGGGGGGGGGGGAGGGGAGAAACAGAGAGAGAGAAAAAGAGTGAGTCAAACAGCTCCAGCAATTCCCATAAAATGTTTTTTCTTTCTGTGACAGCAATGAAATCACAAATGTGTTCAAAGAAAACATGAAGATGCTGCCACACACTATACACCCTCATCTACACTGCCTTTAATCATTCTTCTTTTCTTTCCTTGCATAAAAATGTGCATACGAGACATCTGCCAAAGGTGACAGGAAAAATTAGCATGCAGGCGCAAAATTCAAACTGAAGTTGCATATATGGGTATTTGGTTGTGGGTGCGTTGGCTGGAAATGAAGCCTAAACAATTTTGGTTTGTTTTTATAAATTCACTTTAATTTTATCAACACTCCCCCCCCCCCCCTCTCTCCCTCCCCACTAACTTACTGAAATGTACATACTCCCAAGAGAAACACCTGCAGTAAAGTGAAGCAGCAAAGGGATACAGCAGATGCAAGATTTTGGTTTTTGTTTTTGGGGGGGGGGGGGGGATGATGAAAAGCACTGCATGCTTAATATTAAAGACAACACCAAACTATCAAAACAAACAAAATAATAATTGTTCTCCCTCATTCACACCCACCTGCCAGCTAGCACCTCATCCACAAACACCAACCTGCCCAGGGCCCCAGTACTTACCAGAGGAGGACGAGAGGTGTAGCCTACCAGAGGGTTGGCTGACCCAATGCCGTTGACCAGGGAGGCGGGGCCGCTGTGGCCAGGACTGAGCTCTGCCGAAGGAAGAGCGGCGGGTGAGTGGGGTAGGGGTGAACAGGGAGGGAAAATGGAGAGAGAGAAGACAGCCAACAACACCCCCAGTGAGACAACAGTGAAGAAAGAACAAAAACAAAACAAACAAAAAAAAAAAACCACTGACAACAACAACAAAATCAAATAAGCAAAAGCACACACTGTCGTGATGAGAGAGAGAGCAAGAGAAAAAAAAACAAACAAAAGGGGTGGGGGGGGGGAGGGAACAGGTGTTTCTATTCTTTTACATATTTCTTGTTTACAATATGCAAATTTTTTTTGGTAGTTTTTTTTTTTTCTAAACTCAAATGTGATTGTTGAAAAACCTATCTCAGGAATGATTTGCAGTTTATATTACAAAAACAAGAACAGAAATAAGAGAAATAGGAGCGGAAGAGAGACAGAAATTTTGCTTTCATAAAAAAGAAAAAGCTGGAAAAAGAGTGGAGACAAATGGAGGAGTGAAAGAGACAAGAGAAAATGGAGGGGTGGGGTGGGAGAAGGAAAGAAGGGGGACAAGTGCAAGCATCTTTGAAAATGTTCCTTAGGGCCAAGACGAGACTTCACACAACTGGAAAGTCTGGACAGACGCCCTGACAAACACTTGACCTCCTTGTGCATCTTCATTAGTTTCAACCCCACAACTGCCGCAACTGTTCACCCCACACAACACCGAAAATAATTTCTGTTTTCTCCCTCCCCATGTATTCAAGTTTTTGTACATGTTCATGTTCTCTCCTGCTACCTACCATGCAGCTCTCAGCCAAGAATCTTGGTAACCATGACTCCCGTAGGCCTTTCTTTTTAAGCAGTCTTCAGATTCCTTGAATAGGTCACGGGTCATCGCTGAATCGTTTCATTTAAGCTAAGCCGTATCTACTGTGTTAACTGGTTTCTCATTCAAAGCCCATCTTGCAAATTTAACTGGTTTTTCATTCAACGCCCATCTTGAGCTGAATTTGAGAAGATAAGTAAATGCTCGTTCTTCATTTTCATTGTCCTGAACGTCGCTTCTCTTGCCTGAAGAAGTCCTAAGAGGTTGAAACGCGTCGTGGTTTGTCTTGTGATTTGTTTTTCCCTGCTAACTGGAGGATTTACTTTACCTTTTAAAATTTATGGGCTCCAGCAGCAAACCCTGACCTGCTGTGGCTCAGTGTGCTGCCAAATTTCAACGGCTAGTCTCAAGTAATTCCTATGTTTTAATATTAAAGGGCTGACCAACACCTGAAGTACAACATCAAACATGCAGTCCGTGCATCACAAGCCACAAAATGTGCATCAGCAGAACCCCTGGTAACCCTAACCCTTCATAATCTCACAGGAGTTAGCACTAAACCCTCTCCCTAACAGGCGCAGTCTATGCTCACAGTCCAGTTCATCCAGAACCCTGTAACCTAACCTCAATCTCACAGTAGCACTAACCTCTCCAACAGCAGATGCATCACAAGTCACAAAGTGTGCATCAGAGAACCTGTAACCCTAACCTTCATATTCACGAAGTTCGCACTAAACCTTCCCTAACAGCACTATCATTTCCACTACAGACAACAACAACAACAGACAGACCTTCACAAATGAAGTCACAGATATTTCACTTTCAGATCTTGAAGTATACGTTTTGTTACCGAAGTTCCATTGTCCACCCAATACTATCAATTCAAACCTCAACAACAGAACTGGTATAAATGACTAGTTATCCTTGGTCCAGAGCTTATGAACAGAAGAATGCAGACAATATGCACAAGCAGCAGGAACAGGTGCTTTAACATAAATACAAGCCACAACGCCTACAGAGTGAGTTCTATATCAACGCAAAGCAGGACAGAAGTGAAAGCAGTCCACAACACCAAAGTAGGATTAATAAATCATAAAGCTTTGAGAACGTATGAAAACATGAAGGAGAAAGGAAAGTAAAAGCGATGAGTAATATAAATGCAACTTATCCGCAACACCAATATTTCATAAACACAGGCTATACCGAAAGAGAAGAAAATATTCAGAAAAAAAGAGAGGTGCACAGATCACAATTTCACAAAGCTGCCACATGAACATAAATAAATAAATGAAATAATAATAAATCAATAAATGAAATATTTATATTACTCATCGCTTTTACTTTCCTTTCTCCTTCATGTTTTCATACGTTCTCAAAGCTTTATGATTTATTAATCCTACTTTGGTGTTGTGGACTGCTTTCACTCCTTTTTTAATATTATTAACATAATATATATATATATATATATAATATATATATATTATATATATATATCTTTTTTTTTCTTTTCAAATCAAAGGAAAAATATACTACAGTATGGGCACAAAAGCCTTGGAAACATTCACACCACTGTAGAGCAATCCAGCTTTGGGGGCGTCCAAAAATCTTGTAGGGGTGTTGGGAGGTGTGCGAGGGGGGAAAGGGAGAAAGGCTGGAAACAGAGGTGAGGAGGGCAGGGGGTGGGAGTTGGAGATGGCAGTGGGCAGCATGCACATTTAGCTTTACAAAGAGGAGTCATTCATTGGTCATATATTTCAGGTTTATGTAACTCCTGAAGAGAGGTTCTTTCCCAAATTTTTCAAGGAATTTTCCCACTGCTCTCCATGGACTTTCTCAGAATATTGGGCGTTTTGTTCCCAACCAAATGCTCTTTCCTCCCCCCTTTCTTCTTTTACTTTTTGCTTGAATGGTGGAGTACGTTTTCAAAGAAAGATTTAAAACGCTTGCATGTGTGTGTGTGTGTGTGTGTGTGTGTGTGTGTGTGTGTGTGTGTGTGTGTGTGCACATGTCTGTGTGCGTGTATGTGCATGTGTGGTTGTGTGTGCACGTGCAGGTGTGTATGTTTATATGCATAATAATGAGTCTGAATACATTAGCATCTACAGCTGGGAAGGCATGTAGATTTGTTCATGAATAAAAGCATTTATATACTAATGTAAACACGCCACTAAACACGTGAAAAATATCATTCAACTTCTTTTCATTCCTATGACATTTTCAAAGACTTTTCAGAGCGCGCTGCGAAAAAAAAATCCAGAATCCCCTTCAAGCAACGCTGTCCCAAAGATAAAAGAAAAGAAAAAGAAAAAAAAAAAAGCAATTTTATGAATCACAACCAACAAGACATACTTGATACTAATCAAAATACACCTATCAACCACATCATTAACATCATGACTGGAGCACATTCAGAGAGATGAGGCCTCTGAACTTCAATCAAATACATTTAATATTTAAACCAACTTCAATCAAACAGCTTCCACGGTCAGTGAGCTGGACATACTGTTCTTACCTCAGCTGTCTGCATGGGCTTTCCCTAGATTACAGAACTCAAACCTCCTGCAGGAATCAGCTGTCTACATGGGCTTTCCCTAGATTACAGAACTCAAACCTCCTGGAGGAATCAGCTGTCTACATGGGCTTTCCCTAGATTACAGAACTCAAACCTCCTAGAGGAAAGTTTAGTCTTAAAATGTGAATTCTTCACATTCACACCTCTGATACATATGCACAATCTCTCAGCTTTGTAAAGTAAAAAAACCCAAAAAACAACAACCCAAACACACCCACCCAAAGGTACAGAACCAAGAAAACGAGTTTTCTATCACAAAAATAAAAATCTTAAAATGTGTATTCTCCAGATTCACACTCAAATAAATATACACAATCTCTGAGCTCTGTTTTAAGAAAAAAAAAAAAGAAACAAAAAAAAAAACAACAACACAACAACACCGAAAGGGTACAGAACCATGAATAAGTGTTCTGTTAAAAAAAAAAGTAAAAAAAAACACACAAAAAAACGTATGAAGTATACAAAGGATAATTACCATGTTTGACACCAGAGGGCCCTGGTGTGGCGCTGCCGGAACTTGTGGGAGTGTTGGGTTTGGACGCTGGTGTCGCTGCCTTCTCATGCTGTGCGTGAAGGACCACATTTGGGTTGATGAATACATCATGTTAGGCTATGCATGCCTTAAAGGTCTACTTTAGAAATTTTCGATAATTTGTCAAAAACAGGTCTACAGGTCATATAACTACAGTATGGTATTCATTTTTTTTTTAAATCGCCGGAAGAATTTAATAGATAAAAAACGACTTTTGCACACCTGTTCAAACCCCGCGCAGTAGACCGAAAACCGTGACTCACTTGATGGACTGGCCGTCAGCCGGACCTACACAACAAGCCAACGCCAAGTGAAATCAACACGAGTTGCGATCCCCCACAGCCTAAAAAGTCACGAGGGGTGGCAGATATTGTGCTGTAGTCGAGTGCAGCAGCTCAGCAGGAGACAGATATTCTTTGCACACATTTCCATCTGATCCAGATACTCAAAAGAAGTGGATTCAGTTCGTGCAACCCCGCCGGGCCGCTAAAGTTCTTTTTACCACGTCAGTTCCAGCTGGACCGCGGAAACGAGCTATTCCGACAATTGCCGAGCCCGTTCGAGTGGATCAAAAACTTTGTCTGCATTGTGCGCGTATACTTTGAAGGCGGAGTGGTAAGCTCGTGCAGATGAGTGCGATAGTCGTACGTTTATTCTGTTCTTATCTATGGACAGATCATACTTGTTAAATTGAATGAACACGTTAAGGCTTCAGGAAGGAGAATCTCCGATCGCCGTCCACAGGTGATCGCATCAAGAAGTCGGTCGGTAGCCTCTCTCGAGACTTCGGTAAAGTCCGTACGCCTTCGGAATGCTGTGTTCGGGCGTCCAGCTGGAACTGAATAGCTCGTTTCCGAGGTGCCAGCTGGAACTGACGTGGTAAAAAGAACTTAGCGTTCAAACTGATAAGGTAAAGGCCTTGCAGAAACATCCCCAGAGTCACATTGGCTGTCGCAATCATAGTCACTGCTTTTACATGAGAATTAAATACCGAGCGAGATGTGCAAGAACATCAAAATCGCTTTCTGTCGCCGTTGCTGTCACTCATGTGACGTCACATCCAAGAGCAGTTAAGCCATGCCAAGATTTAGTTGATTACCTCCCATTTTCTTGATTACAGGTGAAAATGCCCACTTTCGCGGATCAATTTTGTGTGATTGGGAGCGAATCGGATGTTTATTTTACCAATTTATCAAACATTTCATATTTCTGCATAAGCTGACCAATTATTGAAAACCTCTCAAGTAGACCTTTAAGAAGTTACCAATCCATTATCAACAAACAGACCTCCACAGAGCTGCCAACCTCTGAAGAGACTTGAGAGGAACATGTTTGAAAATTGTACAGAATTTCTGACAGTAGAGACGAGAGGAATACATGTGCTCTCGCACCCCAAACAAAACAGCCCTACATATACAAAACAATAATATTCCAGACACTTATTTTCTATCCTTTGGTCAGATGCTTTTATGGAACCACTGCTTCAGCCAATATATTGTTGCTCTTTTACATTTTTGAAGCACACCGTGACTAAACTCTATCATATGACTTGGCTCATTTTTGCATTTCAGAATCATCAGTGTCTCTGTAGTGTCTTGACCTAAGGACAGATGAAAATATACAAAGTTCTTCCTGACAAGGCTGAATACTTCCACAGGCCGAATTGCTGACTAGGATCAGCAGCACTCCCATCATGACAGCAGAAAGCGACCTGAATCTGCACTTCTGTTCTAATTTCTTTTCTCCTGTTCTGCCAAGGGGTTAATTGGTCCAGCAGGTCGTTTCGACATGATGGCGGCAGAAGATACTGAACTGGAAGTAAGTTTTCATACAGCTCTTCGATTATATGAACGGCAGATGTGCAAAGTCCTTGAATAAACGAATCCTTTTTTTTTCTTTTCTCGCTGGCAGAATTTTCTTTTAATATCAAGCGGAATGAGATGCGTTTGAGCATAAATTCCACCAAAAGTGGGATGGCTGGCAGCTCTGCCTCCATGATCACTGGGAAAGATGCACACTTCTGGGCATCTACTCCGGCTACTTACTGTATACAGCAGTTGCAAGGTCATCTTCAAACTCCTTTCAATACATGGGATCTTACTGCACCTTCAGTGGATTAACTGACTGACCCATCAGTTCGTTATAAGTTAACTTAAACTTGCATAGGTCAACTAAAAGAAGAGGAAAACAAATCAGACATTTCATCCTAGCCCTAAAAAGGGTACAACTGTTATTTTTCCCACAAACTTTATTCTGATCTTTGCCTTTTTGGCTGACAGTTCTTAAAAATGACAAAGTTGTCAATGAAACAGAATTTGTAGTTTAATGCCTCAAAATGGAATATTCTGCACATTGGTAAAAACAAACTTGCAATTTGGTTACAATGGGATTTTAAATATAACATAAATGATAAAATTCAAGTGTAATGAGAAAGACTATGAGTCACACATTTGATAAACAATGCCATACTGATAAAAATACTTGATTGTATCGCAGCTTTTGAAAACATCTTGTGAACTCCTCGAACCCCTGAATATAAGCATCTCATCTTCACCAAGTTTACTCTAAATACTAATGCACAGAAAAAGGTATGGGCCGTTTCACTCTCTTTCATTCTTCTCACACACACATACACACTCACCCACACACGTGTGCATACGCTAACACACCAACAAACACACATGTGAACAAGAGCAAGCATTCAAGCTTCTGGGAAATAAAAACAAACCTACTTTGTCCCACCACACCCAACCCTCAAAGACAGCCAAGCACAACCTGCACCCAGACTTACCTCCACTTTAGGCTTTATAGAGGCGGAGCTACCATGTGAGGAAGCGTCGCTGCGAGGGCTCATCCTGTCCTCCTTCTTGGGGCCGTCTTTCAGGCTGAGTTTTTCCCGCGGCGACAGATTGCCGTTCAGCGGGGAGGTATTGTCCTGGTGAGCAAAGCAGGCCATCAAACCACTACTGCTGGCACAGGTGAGGGAATCAGGCATTTGAACCCCCATACTTCCGCTGCTGTCAGCTGGACAGGATGATTTTTGTGCATGTTCATACCTGTGGCTATCGGCGGGTACAGCCGGCCTTTGCGCTCGATTGAAAGTAGTGTCATCAGCAGGTAACGCTGGGCTTTGCGCCTCACAGTACGCGCTGGCAAATAAAGCATGCCCGTCCATGTGACTTCGTTTGCTGGCATCAGGAGGGAAAGCAGGATTCTGTTCCCCATTATGTGTACTGGCAAAGGCTGGGAATGCAGGTCTTTGTGCACAATCGTACCTGTGGGTTATGACTGCTATAGCACATTTTTTCACCTGAGGTTTTCCCTGCCTTTTACGTCTCCTGGCACCAACAGGAACGGGTAAAGTAGGAATTCCCCCCTGTTTGGGCAAACTCAGCACCTTCTCTTTGAATCTGAGATTTGGTAGGTTTGCTGACACACATCCATCCACATTAAAATGTATGATACTGAGAGAGAGAGAGAGAGAGAGAGAGAGAGAGAGAGAGAGAGAGAGAGAGAGAGAGAGAGATACATAAGAGAGAGAGAAGAGAGAGAGAGAGAGAGAGAGAGAGAGAGAGAGAGAGAGAGAGAGAGAAGAAAGTTGGTTGTGTGTGTTGTGTGTGTGTGTGTGTGTGTGTGTGTGTGTGTGTGTGTTGTGTGTGTGTGTGTGTGTGAGTGGATGCTCATATTCCCATGAATGAAGGTGAGGCACCTGTGTATAAGTATGCATTTGTGCATGTAGATGTGTATATGATTTCATGCATTCATACAATCTTTTTGCATGTGGACCATCTTTGATACTTCAAATGTAAACTCTGAACATAAACTGAATCATAGCACCAACAGAAGCTTTGAACTTACTCACCAATCATGAGTTCATCCATTCCTCAGCAAATAACTTAAAACCACAGCGCAAACAGAAGCTTTGAACTTACTCACCCATCATGAATCCATCCATTTCTCAGAACATAACTTAAAACAGCAGCACAAACACAAGCTTTCAACTTATTCACCTATTATGAATCCATCCATTTCTTTTATTTTCAACATTTCAATGAACACAGAAAACAGATGCAACATATTAGGTGACCTGAAGCACATTTTATCCCATATGGACAGTAAAGGAATACACTAGTGAAGGAAAAAGGCAGACAACTTACGTCTCCAACATCCACCACCAAATCATCACTCTTTTCTCCGTCACTTTCCTGCACACCCACAGATATCAAACCAATGTTACATATCAATCCTTTTCCATAAAATTAATGTACCAATCTGTACTAAATATTTCAACTCCTGGAACACAACTGTCAGTTGCAAAAGTATTTGATTCATTATGCAGCTGATCATATAACTAAAAAACACACACACACACACAAAAAAAAAAAAAAAAAAAAAAAGGCCTGACCAAAATGAATTCTGCCTCAACGACTACCAGTTCACAACTTTCTCAAAAAGTGTCGGCATTCATATATCTGAATTTCTTTCCAGCGCTCAGAACTACATTTACTGTGATAATTCTAGCTTTTATGAGGGTATCCCATGGTGCTTCTCTCTCTCTATCCAGCTATAAAGAACTTGAGCCAACAGCCTTTCTCTTCTGTCCCCATCTCCCTCAGGTTGTGGTACAAGCCCTTAGGGCAAGGTTCCCTTCGACGTACCCAACTTTGGTGCTCAGTGTTTTTCCTTCAAGAATAGAGGGTTTTCCTGACAGCTAGAGCATGTCAGAGACTTCTTGCACTCCACAGTGTCCTCACTGGAAAGCGGAAAGCTTCTCCTCCACTGACCAGTCATTTCATGTTGTTTCATAGCCCAACCAGCTACTGGGGACCATGTTTCAGAAAGACAAAAAAATTAGTTAATCCGCCAGATAACAGAGACAAACAACTCACAAGACAAAACATGAAATGTTTTGACCTCTTAGGTCTTTTTCAGGCCAGATAAACAACATTCAGGGCAAAGAAACTGGAGCATTCAATGTCCATCTTGCGCCGAATTTGAGATATACGCGATTGCTCGGTTTTCGTTTTCACTCTCCTGAATGTTGACGCTCTTGCCTGAAGAAGACCTTAGAGGTCGAAACGCATCGTGTTTTTGTCTTAAGAAGACCTAAGAGGTCGAAACCAGTCATGTTTTGTCTTAAAGACTGTTTGGTCAACCTCTGTTTTTGGTAGGATTCCAATCGAAACACTTTTTTTTTAAAAGACTCAATTCGTCCGAACATCATTTTGAATCATGGTAATCTAGCTGTGCCCCTTTCTGTGGAATTCCTTATTGTTTTTATTTTTTCAATTGATCCCCATTGAAACACTGGAATACTAAAACTGTCTTGAAACAACCGAAAAAAAAAGAGAAAATGAATTAAATGGACAGATTAATTTAAATGGGTGATAAATCTGAATTCAAGCATGGTAGAGTGTTTCTTGGCCTGCAGAACCAATGGTCGCAAGTAAAACCACTCATGTGACTGGCTTTTTGTTTTGGGCCTGAAAGTCCTATATGTGCTCCCTCCCCTCCGCCCTAGCATAAATGGGTATGTGATTCAGTTCAGGGAAGAATGAAAGCAGTGGAAGAAGAGGGATAGGCTCTGCCTTCCAATCTGCCGTGCCCGATACATGCTGAATCTGACAGGCTCACAACAGCTACTGGGCTAAGGGAGACTAACCTTCGTTGATCTTTGAGAACAAAGAGTTTTAAAACTGACAGCATTTATTACAGATATATGTCAACTTCTACAAAACAAATCAAAACAAACAAACAAAACTCACATTGTCACATTAAATGTACTAAATGCGTACCACCAGATTATTCAGGTGTATTTTGTGGTGACTTGCTGCACATTATTGGTTTTTTCTTTTCAGTTAAAAAAGTGTTGATTTTTTGTTAAGAAGTTGTACAAAACACCAAAAAAGTAAAATAAAAAACACACACACACACAAAACCCCACACCATTCACACATCTCTTTAAAATATACCTTCTAAAATCTTACGCACCAGAAACTTCTTCTGTAAAATCTTAGATCAGATGAAAAATATTAATCTCTTTCAGAAATTCAAAAATCACATCAGGTGGGACATCTCTAAACCAGGTTTTCATAAGTCCCAACACTCTAAAAGAATATGTTTCACTGTGAGTGGAACATGACATAGAATGCATCACGAAGCATCTTCACCTTTTAAAAGATAAGAATGGGTGTAAAACGAGAGGTCTGTATACAAATGGCACAAGACTGTTTCGTCTTTACGGCCACCTTGGGAACATGGTAACTCTTTCAGGTTTGGACGGATTTTGTACAGTTTATCTGTCTGTGAGTTCCATTTCACCTGCCAGAGGTCTTTGACAAAACCCTGTGTTTTGGATTTCAGATCAGTGTGTGGATAGACAATCTACTCAACTTTTCCTTTGTGGCACTCTTTGCAAGTTGATCAACCAACACACTGCCTCGAATGCCCACATGGCTGGGAACAAGCACAAACTATGTTGTATCCATCTGATTTCAGAGAGGTGTACAGTTAAAAAACTTTTAGCAGCTGGGGGAGCTTGAGATTACGGGCGGCATTGGCCTACAAAGCAGAAAGGGAGTCTGACAAAATGAGGAAATCTTTATGTTTGGATTTACAGACCATTTGAAGAGCCAGGACCAAGGCTGTCAACTCAGCAGTGTAGATGGAGCTATCGTGGGAATGTGTTTGGTACATCCCTGAAGGATGGAAATTTCTAACACAATTCAGCTAACACTGAAAACAAAAAGCAAACAAATATCTTTATCAGTGTTCTGAAATGAAAGTAGCCTTTCCGTTCTGACAAAACAGCATCAGATGCAATGCAGAAAAGTTTCTGTCAAGCACTCTGGGAGCGAAAAAGAGCCTAGCCAAAGTCAGAACTCTCAGGAATAATGACAACAATAACAACAAAGTGTACAAATGCTTGCAAACAAAGAAGGACGCATGAGACCTGACACATGATAAACAAAACAGACTTTTGACCGCAGATCTTCAAGTAAAAATGAATAATGAAACATAATAAACAGTTTTGAAGCAAGGCTTACGTTTCCTTTTATATCAGGTCTGCGTTTTTTACTGCTATCCAGCACCTCAGGAGAGTGACTGCGGTGTCTGTACTTTTCCCGCTCGGGGGCTGGAGATGCTGATCGCCTCTGAAATCAAATAAAGTTAGTTATAAATAAAATCAAAAAGCAAATGATGTAATGATACTAGTTTTGACATTAATAGATCAGGAAGTACATGAAAAAAAAACTACAGAAAGAAACAAGCAAGCATGTAACAGATCAAGAATATTGGAAAAAAATTCTTTAAGGAAGTGTGAAAAGACCAAGTGGTGAAAAAGAAACAGGTGTCAGAGGAGGTGGGGAAGGGGAACAGAGGACAGAACAGAGAGAAGGAAACAAAGTCAGAAACAGACAAGGCAGACTCTTTGCTTTTCCTCCATAAACATCACAGGAAACCAGAACATCCCCCCATCCCCACCCCACCACCATCAGAGGGGACAACAATTAAAGAAAAAAGAAATCCAAGAGCAGACCACACTTCTTCAGTGCCAGGGGAGCAAACCGATGGAGGAGTACAAAAAGAAAGGGGGAGGTGGCCGGAGGGGATGGATGATACCCTTGAGGGGCAATGGGGAAGGGGGGCAAGCCATATTGATTTTTTTCTCTCTCTCTCTCTCTCTCTGGCAACACACCACAAGTGCCAAGGCCTTGCTTAAAAAAGTCAAATATTTATAGACTGGCGCAATTGGACTGTTTTGAGAATTCTTATCGTGTCTGAAAGTTGATTCCCCTCATTTTCTTTCATATGGCCATCAAGGTACAAGCCAGAAGATTCTAAGCAAACAGATTAAAATCAAAGGAATGGGGCTATTGGGGCGCTTCCAGCTGGCGCAAAGATAGGGTCACTGGCGAGTGCAAAGGCCTGAAATGTGATGTCAACTAAGAGGAAGGTCATGTATTTGAAGACTGTGATATTGTTGGTGAAAGGAATCAATTGGTAGGGAGTTGTTCTTTTGACAAATTAACAGTTTAACATAAAATGCTGGCGCAAATTTACGGTCGGCCTCTGAATGCTAAGATTGTAATAGTGTTTAAATGCAAAATCCTACTTGCAACGTGTGGCCTGTACACCCTCTCTTCCCGATGTTCTCTCCCTTTCTGTTCCTTGCGGGCAAGCCTCATTGGGGAATACACCACCTCCTGGCCACAGACCTCTCTCCACCGAGAGTGACGGACATGCCACAAGGAGACAACATGGAAAGGAAGACAGGGAGGGGCTGGGGGTGGGGTGCGGGGAGGAGGGGGGATGGGGGGGGGGGGTTGACCATGAGGAAGGCACAGGAGCCGTGGGGGAGGGAGGTGGGGGTGGAAAAATTGGAAGCCTCGTCTGCTCCCAAATCTTCCTGGCTCGCCTTTGCCATTGACTGTTGTGTCCGCGCATGTCCCCAGCGCCAGTCACTTGCTGCTGCTCCTTTGCCTCGGCTGCTCACTACTATTCGTTCCTTTTCTTGGCGGCTTTGCCATCAACTTTTTTTTCTTCTTTCCTTTGGATTCGTTTGTTCCTTTTTCAAATCTTAGGAGCTCTCACGTCCTTCCTGTCTCTCTCTTTGTGTACCAACGTATTAGGTTATAAAAGTGGCAGCTGGCTTTCTCATGTTCACACCTGAGAGAGAGAGAGAGAGAGAGAGAGAGAGAGAGAGAGAGAGAGAGAGAGAGAGGGATAGAGGTGGGAGCGGGGGCTGTGTGAGAGAATTGGTTGAGTATCCTTAATTAATCTGATAAACTGATTCATAAGTTGAAGTAGCAGTTTAGCAGAGGTTTCAATGGTAGAAGGCCCTGTACTTGTAGCACAGCACGCAGTTTGCTGTCTAGGCTTTGTTGTGTGTGTGTGTGTGTGTGTGTGTGGTGTGTGGTGTGTGTGTGTGTGCAAGAACTCTTTACTACTATCGCTTTACAGATAGATTAACAATATCCCCATATGCTGCTAGAGAAGAACCTTATGTTCATATCATACTTCCCAACTGTTTCATTCTCTTTTTCTTTCCTTCCTCGCTCATTCCCCCTACCCCCTTTTCATTCTTTTCTTCATTTTTTTCTCTCCAAATCTCTTAGCCAGATCATTGTTGTAATGACAGAGAAATTGTTAGCCTGCACTTGTTTCCCGCCATCCCCCCCCCCCCCCCCCCCCCCCCCATATAGATATATATCTAGATATATTAACGAGTCTGATGTGTACATGCCATAAGTTGCAAGCGTAAGGGGGGGGGGGGGGGGGGGGGGGGGGGGGGGGGGGGGGGGGGGGGGGGGGGGTTGCAACAGATGCAGATAAGATAAATAAAAGGTTCGTGAACAAAGCGGTACAACTTGCATGTCTTCAGGAAGCGGAAAAGGGGTGAGGAGGAGGGAAAGAGTATCCCCCCCCCCCCTCCAACACACATATATCAACACACACGCACACACTTGCACTCACATACACAGAGTATCAGTCAATACTCCAAGCTGAAGTGAGGGGGAAACGACAGAGAGAGGGGAACAGAGAGCGGGAGAGAGAGATGGGGGAGAGAGAGGGGACAGAGAGAGGGAGAGACACAGAGAGAGGGAGAACGAGATGGGGGAGAGAGTGAGGGACAGAGAGAGGGAGAGACAGAGAGAGCGGGAGGGCGAGATGGGGGAGTGAGTGAGGGACAGAGGAAGAGACAGAGAGAGAGAGGGAGAGAGAGATGGGGGAGAGAGTGAGGGGCTGAGAGAGAGAGAGAGAGAGAGAGAGAGAGAGAGAGAGAGAGAGAAGAGAGAGAGAGAGAGGTGAGAACTCTAGAGAGAGGAGAGAACGAGGGCCGGCCCGGCAACAAAGCAACCGAAGGGATCAAGCCTCTCATCCGGAACACTTGCCCCAAGAAGACAATCGGTGAAACTGGAGACGCTACATAAATGCTTATGCAGGTCCGACACGACACACACACCAGCCACCACCACCATCACGCCCTCCCTCTGGTTTCCTTCCCTTAACCTACACCCCCCCCCCCCCCCCCCCACTCCTCTCCCCACCCCCAACCACGGAGCTCTGTGTGATCCCATTACACTACACTGGGGTGTCAACTCCGCCTGCAACTGTCGGCCCCATCCCAACCACCACCACCAACCTGGACAACGGTCTCCCGTAGGCAGCCCAGGGCCCGTCCTACTACTACTACCACCTCTTATTCCTCCCTCTCCCACCCCATCTCCTTATCCCAACACTCACACGCTACCACCACCACCACCCCCTATCCCTCCCCCGCTCCCCCCACTAGCTATGCCACCTGAGTCTTCCTCGTCTGGCGGGCGGTCTCGGGGGCTAACTGCTTTACGGTTATTGTTTTCCACCTCGCCACGACACCCGATAGCTTGCAGTCAGGCAGTTAACAGCGACCTGCGACCCCGACTTCTCCCCCCCCCCCCCCCCCCCCCCCCCCTCCCTTCCAGCGCTGGAGAATGAACGAGGTGAAGGGTAGTACAGCAAACAAGCAGTTTATAGACATGATCCTACAAGGACGGGTGGATGGCTCAATCGAGTTCAACAGTGGGATCACCCCGAACCCTCCCCCCCCCCCCCCCCCCCCCCCCTTCCACGCCGAGAGAATGACGGTGAAGGTAGTACAGCAAACAACATTTATAGGACCGACCTACAAGACGTAGTGGATCGTCTCAATCGATTCAAACATGGGATCACCCCAACCCCCCCCCCCCCCCCCCCCCCCCCCCACAAGCCGAGAAAATTGGAACCTAAGTAACAGGCGATAGACACCATTTTGGCCCTACGCGTCACTGCACCGTTATCCTTACAAAACAAAAAAACAAAAAAACAAAAAAGCTAGCATTATTCGCACTTGCGATTCACCACAAATACGTGTATTGTAATTAATGCATGGAACATGGAATCCACTCCAAAGAAAGGCTATTTAAAAAAAAAAGAAAAAAAAGGAAGAGCGAGTTCTGCAATGCATCCTCCCCACACCTGCAAATCACAGTATCGTCTCCTTTACCGCGCGTTCCAGTGAGAACAGAGTCAGTGCCTCTTTCAACACCAGTGAGAGAGAGAGAGAGAGAGAGAGAGAGAGAGAGGAGAGAGGGAGGAGAGAGGAGGGGGGGGGGAGAGAGAGGGGGAGAGGGAGGGGGAGAGTAAGAGGAGGGAGAGAGAGAGAAAGGAGGAGAGAGAGAGGGAGAGAGAGCCAGCCAGCCAGAGAGAGAGACACTTTGATATTTTATTGTCATTACCAAAGAGGTCTTTTGACAAGCGGGGGGGGGGGGGGGGGGGGGGGGGGGGGGGGGGGGGGGGGGGGAGGGGGGGGGGGGGGGGGGGGGGGGTAAACAGAACAATAACATTTCCCTCTTCCTTCCTGCAAGCAAATAGTACACTTTCATTCCTAGTGTGTGTGGTGGGGGGGGGGGGGGGGGGCGGGTAACAAAACAATAACATTTCCCTCTTCGTATTCCTGCAAGCAAATAGTACACTCATCCATGGTATCATTCCAAGGTTAAAAAAACCAAAAAAATTCGTAACACGTATGACTCATGCCACAGGATAAAAGAGAATTGTAAAAAAAACCAAAAAAAAACTAAGACTGACTTCGACCATCCACTCGATCATAATATGACATTGTATTTTAATGATTATCTTCAACATTCATAAGAAATATTCATTCGTACTCTAAAATAACAAATTTCACTACACATCTAATTTTCAATGCTTTCCGCGATGAATTTGGCAACTGATTTAATTACAAGTTCATCATCTGATGATAACACGACAGCGACATTTTTGTCTTTTCGCTATATCTAACTGAAAAATGAACAATTTGTCTGCACTTCATTATAAGCAGTACAGTGGAACAGAAAGTGTTCTTCCGTCATCAAGAATATGTCTACATGCAGGTCAAGGAGATTCTGTGGATGTTTCACATTCAAAACATCTTTTGTTCGCATTAAAACCTAAAGTTCTCAACCTAAATCTTGCGTAATTTATTCTGTGCCATTTATCTGTTATGACATTGACTGATTGAGAAACTTTTCAGAATGAAACACATTCTAAAATGAGAAAAACCAGCGATATTTTTTCTTAACTTTCCATATCCGAGTGCCAATTCTGTTTAAAAGAGCAAATAAGCCTGTCTTTAAATTCCCACAATGAACTGTTGCTCATTTCCTACTTCCTGGGTCATCCACACTATTCCAAAACCCTGTTCTGAAAAGACTTTCTTTACTTTATGAGCCCAGTTTTCTTTACCTTTTTCCATTTCTAGAAGCATCATATCAAGGCTTGCCTGCTCAAACAGGACTGGGGCAGCTTCAAGATCTTCAACCAGTACTAAATACATTTCACAAATGTACTTATATACAAAGGGTATCTGCCCATCTCTCCATATAAAACGGTGTTGGATGAATGAATAGGTACTTGAAGGAAACGCTTTATAGCATACGTATGTACTTTTTCCATCTGCAAATTTTCATGTAAGCCCCAAATTTCAGCTCCATATATAATATTAACACCACTTTTACGGAGTACATTCCACAGAGCATTCCAATTTACCGAGTCAAAGGCCTTTTTGAAATCTACAAATGCAATGTAGAGCTTCGATTTGCAGAGTAGATGTTTCTGAATCAAAGAAAATAGTGTAAATGTATGGTCTATGGTGCTGTAACTGGTTCTAAAAACCTGCTTGTTCTTCACTATTTTTTCTTCAGTTTCAGCCCATTCAGTTAATCTTGCATTTAGTATGTAAGTGTAGATTTACTTAAAATGCTGGCAAGTGATACCCACGATAGTTGTCGGGATTGTTCACGTGTCCTTTGTTTTTGTAAATTGGTACAATTATAGATTTAGCCCACTTTGATGAAAGATACCATTTTCAAAAAGTTGGGTGAAAAGATGAACAAGAAAATTGATTACAGTTGTGTTTGCATTCTTCAACATTTCTGCTATGATTCTATCTGGTCCTGCACTCTTTCCTAATTTTAATTGTTTAATACCAGCAACGACTTCTTCACTGGAAATAGGTTGATTAAATAATGGCTCAATTTCATTTTCTTCTACCATACCGGTCTCTTCTTCAAGGAAACTTTTATTATACAAAACTATGAAAAATGCCTCCAAAAATGGTCATGCCAATGTTGAACTGAGATTTCGTTATACACAAAACTTTTTTTGCTTATAGATCTTATCACTGACCAAACATTTTAGAATCATATGACTGAATTTTTTAGTTTCTTTAGTTTAACCTACTTTCTTTAAAACTCCAGTTCCTTTGTTTTCCTTAGCATAGCATACTCCTTACGTGATACAGCAATATTCTTCTCTTTTCTTACTTTTATCTTTGGCTGTTTTGCATCTCTGAAATCTTTTTAATAACCTTTTAACTTCCTGTTTTCTTTTCGTTCGCACTCATTATCAAACCAGTCATTGTAGGTTGCTGCTGCCTCTACATATAACTCGAACCATACAAGCTGCGGCTCCGCACAAAGCACTGACAAATTTATCTAGTCTCTCATTCACATTAATTTGTAATAACTGACGCGCTTTTCTGCATGCTGTCTTGAAATTCATCACATTCAAGTTCATTTCTGAATAAACCACATATTCTTCAGCCCAGACAATTTTTTTCTCACATTGTTCGGCTGAATACCTCTTTTCTAATTTACAACAATTACTTCTCCATATTGCTTCAACAAAGAGAGAGAGAGAGAGAGAGAGAGAGAGAGAGAAGAGAGAGAGAGAGAGAGAGAGAGAGAAGCCCCCAAGCGGGACAGCACACAGCATCTTCCCCAGCATGGAAATTCATCTTAACCATTTTGCTGTTGCAGGCTGAACATGGTCAAAGTTTCCATGAGCGATCAGCACAATACTGACTTTTCCAGCGACACTATTCATCACAGAAAGTAGTGGAACATACGACTAGGATATTTATGCCCATCAAAGTTTCACTTTCCTTGTATGTGCGACTGGGCTGGGCTATAAGCAACATTATCTTATCTTATCTTATGTGCGACTGTATTGGTTATACAGATTGTAGGTTCACAGAATAATCAGCAGTGCCACGAGTTTCGGTACCTCCAGTTGTCTCAACTTCCTTTTCAAATACTAAGACCGAATGGGTCAAAAATACGTACCAATCTGTATGTTTCTTTCCGATTTATAAAACATTTTGTTCTGTTTTGATAGTAATTTCATGAATTCATTTTATCTTCTGATAAAGTCCAATCTTTGGAGCTAGGTCTGTGACGGATCACATATATACAAAGTCCGATCTTTTAACTGGAGAACACATAAAAGTAATGTTTGAAGGAGTACGACTGAGTGTCCAAAGTTGGGTC
This sequence comes from Conus ventricosus, assembly GCA_018398815.1. Lineage (NCBI taxonomy): Eukaryota > Metazoa > Mollusca > Gastropoda > Neogastropoda > Conidae > Conus > Conus ventricosus. The sequence continues at coordinate 48,778,313 of CM031608.1, read as the reverse complement.
GCCTTTTACAAAACTCCAGGTTGCCATGTAATACTGTTTCTTGACAATCTCCAGACACACAGTCAATGCACAGAAGAGGAAAGTTCATTTTTGTTCAGCCATGATTATGTTTCTTGGCAAATCACCAACACATCATTGCACAGAAGTGGGGAGTTCATGTCTGTTCAGTCATGTAACACTTAGTAATCCCTAGACAGTCACTACACTGAAATGGGGAGTTCATTTCTGTTCAGCCATGTAACACTTTTAAGTAATCCCCAGACAGTCACTGCACTGAAGTGGGGAGTTCTCTTTTTTTTTTTCCCCGCTGCTAATTGAGTCATCCATTTCTGTTTTTGTTTTGTTTGTTTTTTGTTTTTTTTCTGGTCGTTGTTTTTCGTCGCGCTTTTCTTTTGCAATCAACGAGTGAAAACCCACGTGACCTACTCATGCAGCCCGCCGCCTTCCAGCCCCTCACGTCCTGCCCCCCCCCCCCCCCCCCCCCCCCCCCCCCCCCCCCAAGGCACGAGTGACGTGTGTTTCCCGCCACCAAGATTGATAGACTCGGCCAACGCTCCTCTATCGACAGTCCTGTGGACTCGGGCTGTCCGATCTGTCCTGCACCCAGATTAACGCCGGTATATTTTATCCACACCCGGGCCGATTAACAGGTGTTTAAAACGGCCATTCATCTTCTCCCCAGGAGATAAGGTCCCCAGCGCACACACAAACGGATCTGTCAGGGAAGCGTTTTCAACCCATGGCCAGTGGAGACATCTACCTATCCCCCCCCCCCCCCCAGCCCCCACCCCCCCCCCCCCCCAAAAAAAAAAAAAAAAAAAAAAAAAAAAACCGACTGACTCTTGCCCTCAGGGCCGACGTTCCCAGTTCATGCCCTTTTCAATAAAGGGAAGTACTTTCTAACGTGTCACATACCGCATTCCTTGGTGGGCCACGTGGGAGATCCTTTCTCCTAAGTATTTGAAATTGGATTTCCAGACGGACCTAAGGGATTTGTTGGCCCGCTGGTGGGGAGCGGGCAAACTGATCCTTGTGACTCATTCACTATCAGGCAACCACAGAAACCCTGATGACTAGAAATGAAACATGCATACTCGTACATGCTCTCAACTCTAGACCGAAGCGTGGGTCTCGAGCTCCTCCGACGGGTATTTTCAGAGTGAGCTGCCCGTTTCATAAATTATTCCTATGTTGACAGCATGATATTTGGTCATCTAGATCTGTAAAAACCTGCGCACTGTGATTGCTGCTCTAAAACCCTGCACACTGTGATTGCTGAGCAGACAGTCCGCGCGCAGCGACGGTCTCCCTGCCCACACCGACAGTGAGGGCAGTTGGCGTTCTGTCCTCTCGAGTTCATCATGTGGAGCATGTCTGCAACGGTACATCCTGTCCTCTGGCACCATGACTGCCCCCCCCCCCCCCCCCCCCCCCCCCCCCCCCCCCCGCCCGCACACACAAAGGAAGGGAAAAATAACCACGGATTATACCTTCGCATCAATCCCAAATTGTAAAAGATAGATCTGCTCAGATGGCTATGCGATTCTCTAGCGAGGAATCACTACCAAAAACACATTAATAAGAAAAAAACGACTGTGTTGGGAAAGGGGAATGGGACGGAGGGCCTAGGGGCATGCTTTCAGCCACACGTTCTATGTCCTCGTCATTCCCACAACGGTAAAAATCATCAACTGGACAGGTGGTCAGGATTGTGAGTTCTGGAGCTGACAATCTTTCAAAGCCATATGTCATGTGCTTCTCACAGTACCAGATTTCCTCAGATCTATGGGGTTACAGTTTACATAACACAAGAAACATTCCTTGTTTGCTCTGTGCTAGGCGAATTGGTGTAGAAAACAGCATTCCTTTGGAGTTATGGGCGTGTATCTGTTTTGTCGTGGGAGCAAAAGTTATCCTATTTGTTTATTATTAACGGTTAACTGGTACCTGCCTCATTTAGTATTTACTATCATTCTGCTGGACAAAAGGAACAAATAAATGACAAGACAAAACACAATGTGTTTTGACCTCTTTGGTCTTCTTCAGCAAGATAAACAACATCCACGACAATAAAGAGCTATCACTTATAACTGGGAGCGTGAACCCTATTACCCATCATAATTTGGCTTCGTACAGCCTTTCTGATTTCCTGGTGTGATTACTTCAAACTTCGAACAAAACAAAACACAAATATGCTTCAAATTCCACACAATTTTGATTAGGGCCTATTCAATATTTGAGATAAGGAAATATAGATAAAAAAAAACCCCTTTGTAATGCCACGGTCAATGAATCCAGCATGAAAACAAACTTGGCAATCAATCCCCCCCCCCCCCCCAAAAACCTGAACCTGTCCGATTCATTCCCCCATGGGAAAAATGCTCCTCAGAATCAGTCTCTCTCTTAACAGACAGATCCCGAAGTGTCGTGCATCGCTTCTACTGCCCATATCTCTGATCGCTTCACATCCTACAGCACACACGTACACACACCTACTACTAGTCCTGAGTTGAACGTGTTTCACGTGTGCACGCATGGTACACACACAGACGGCTGCAACCCTACCGCCGACGGGTAGGTATCCATTTTTCGGGCTGCACTATACCAGGATGAGGAGAGGCTGGTGGTGGTGGTGGGGGGGGGGGGGGGGGGGGGGGGAGAGGGGAGGCACGGCAAGCATGTCCTGCAGCTATTATAGCGCGACACACCGAGTCAACAGGCAGTGTCCACAGGTCTTCAACTAAATATCCAGGTCTAGGAGTAAGGGGGTGGGTGTGGGGGTGGGGGGATAATGTCTAGCGACAACACTCCACAACCAACCAGTGTGTTTGCCTCCCCCCTCCTCCTCCTACTCCAACCCCTGCCCCCTACCCCCGTCGTCCCACACCTCCTGGCTCCAGGCTATGGTGGCGCATGGAGGGAAGCGGAGCGGGGTGGGGGTGGCAGGAGAATGGGGGGAGGCGGCCCACTGTGCCAAAGTCAATCAATACAACTCCTCACCAGACAGATAGGGGGCAGGGGGGAGGGGGCCGGAAAGCGGTGGGCAAGCGAAGGGGTGGGCAAGTGTCTGTGCTGAAGGAGAGAGAGAGAGAGAGTAGCATAGATGAATGAGCAAGTGCACGCACACGCCTGACAGAAAGACAGCTGTGGGTGGGGGAGTGGAGAGAGGGAGAGGGAAGTGGTGGTGGAGGGGGAGGGCTCGAGAGATAGGCAGAGGGAAGGGGAAGGACTGAGACATATGTGAGAAAGGAGAGAGAGAGAGAGAGAGAGGGGGGGGGGGGGTTAAGATCACAAGTGGTAGGTGTTCAATCATCCCGTTGTAAAACAAAACCAAAACCAAATGAACACCCAAACACAGGTGTTAACCATCCTGTCGAAACACACACATACACAAATAAAAAATACAGCATCATGTAGAGCTGAAAAGGTGCTTCCTCTGTTTCCTGTCTTCAGGAAATACTTAAACACCAAATATCAAGTTGAAAAATGCACTTAAAAAATGAAAATGAACTATGTTGATTTGGGCAAATGAATGCATCATTACAAGCTTTTCACCGAGAACTAAAATTTGTGTGCGCATGCTTGCACGCGCATGTGTATGCATGTGAGTAGTCTTGAACACAGCTTAGAATTTTCTCTTGCTGGGTTAACTTAAAGGGCGATCATTATACATAATTTCAAATAAGCATAAACTCTACCATCACTGACTTATAAGTAATTTATTTGTATTGTTGATGTTGATTCCTATGCGTATGTGCAGTACATTTTAGGAATCTAGGGTTGTTCTCTCTTTCTCTCTCTAGCATTCATCTCTTTCTCTCTCCCCTCCCACTTCTCTGATTACTGATTTAAAGAAGAAGAAAAAAAGGACAACGCTTCAAAATAAGAAGGTTGATGTGCGACACTGACAGCGTAGACACAATGTTGTGCTTGTTTTGTAATATGTCTATGTTAAGTAGGAATTGCTGTTCATTTTGTAAACTCATTGCTGCTTTGCAATTCGTTTATGCAACAAAAGATTTACTGTCCGTTTTGCTTATTTAGTACTATTCTCTATTCATGTTTTCCATCTGTAAATATCTTTACAAGTGAATAAAGTGCTTGCTCTTGGGGGGGAAAAAATCAAGCGTCGCTGACAAAGACCACGTTGGGCATGATCAGAAATGCTCACCCTTGCTGACAACGGCAGCGTCTTTATGCGTTATGGAAACTCTCACTCAAAAAGAAAAAAAACAAAACAACTACTCTCCTACTCAGGAAGGCCTGAACCTAACCCAAACCCTGATCCAACCTGACCCTAGCTGTGTAAAACTTTATAACACCTCCAATGACAACCTGTGCCTGGTGTACGGGAGTGAAGGAGTTGCCTTCTCCTTTCTCCATGCACGCAGAAGAGAACTGCCAAAAGTTGGCATCAATCTCTTCCTCTTCACTTCTCTTCCAGAAAAGAACTTTGCGGATGCCCATGCTCTACTGTCTTTTACCATCTAAAGTTCCTTTAAAAAAAAACAAAAAAACTGCAGAAAAAAAGGTACAGGTAGGGATTTTTTGTTCTCCTTCACCTCTTTCATTCGATATTCTTCACAACTGACATCCATTTCCTTACTTCCATACCATGTTTTTTTTGTTTTTGTTTTTTTAATGGGCGAAAAAATTCCAATCACTGACATCAATGTACACAACATAATACAAGGTTATAAAATGTATTACATCCATTCTCATCTCAAATTTGTGCAATCATGACATTTTTCAAAAGAAGTAAATCATACAATCTTTCAGTATCCCACTGTTCTATCAAGGCTCCAAGGTTGCGGACGACATATTCCAGTCCATCTTTGCCAACAGTTTGTTTGCTGTTTATTAGCAATGGTTGTTCTATGCAAAGTTGTTCGCTATTTATTAGCAAAGGTTGTTCCGTGCAAAGTTGTTTGCCGTTTATTAGCGATGCTTGTTCCGAGCAAAGTTGTTTGCTGTTTATTAGGGATGCTTGTTCCATTCAAAGTTGTTTGCTGTTTATTAGCGATGCTTGTTCCGAGCAAAGTTCTTTGCTATTTATTAGCGATGGTTGTTCCATGCAAAATTGTTTGCTGTTTATTAGTGATCGTTGTTCCGTGCAAAGTTGTTTGCCGTTTATTAGCAATGGTTGTTCCGTGCAAAAGATGCTTGCTGTTTATTAGTGATGGTTGTTCCATGCAAATTTGTTTGCTGTTTATTAGTGATGGTTGTTCCGTGCAAAGTTGTTTGCTGTTTATTTGCGATGGTTCTTCTGAGCAAAGTGTTTGCTGTTTATTAGTGATGGTTGTTCCGTGCAAAGTTGTTTGCTGTTTATTAGCGATGGTTGTTCTGAGCAAAGTTGTTTGCTGTTTATTAGTGATGGTTGTTCCATGCAAAGTTGTTTGCCGTTTATTTGCGATGGTTGTTCTGAGCAAAGCTGTTTGCTGTTTATTAGTGATGGTTGTTCCGTGCAAAGTTGTTTGCTGTTTATTAGCGATGGATGGTTGTTCCGAGCAAAGTTGTTTGCTGTTTATTAGTGATGGTTGTTCCGTGCAAAGTTGTTTGTTGTTTATTAGTGATGGTTGTTCCGTGCAAAGTTGTTTGCTGTTTATTAGCGATGTTTGTTCCGTGCAAAGTTGTTTGTTGTTTATTAGTGATGGTTGTTCCGTGCAAAGTTGTTTGCTGTTTATTAGCGATGTTTGTTCCGTGCAAAGTTGTTTGTTGTTTATTAGTGATGGTTGTTCCGTGCAGAGTTGAAATCATCCAGCTCCAGGCTGGCTCATGCATCTGGTCTTTGTTCATGCATTGGTCTTTGTTCATGCGTCTGGTCTTTGTTCATTCATCTGGTCTTGTTCATTCATCTGGTCTTGTTCATTCAAATCCAGGGTGGTGATAAGTCAGGTTGCCCTGTGAGGAACAAAACGTTAGACATCAAGAGGGAACTATTCAACGCCATGACGAAGTCAAAACTGGCCGGTGAGAAAGATATCAGCTACGTTGTTTACAACCATCTTCAAGCTCCGACAAATCAATTTTGGCCCCTGACTGTATCCACCCCACTGCAAAAGGAGCCAGCGTTACTGCAAGGACTCTGGGTCATCTCAATGCATTGTTTTAGGAAAAACCAAAGAGGAGACGAGGTCACCCCATCTCACCATGCTGGTTTCTACCTTCCACACTTCATACCTCCATGGCTGTTCTAGACTGCAACGACCTCAGCGATGACCTTCTTCCTGCAGGGCATCTGAGAGCACAACTACCTGGGCTTCTACAACATCAACGGGCCTTATTTTTGTATTCGTCATGGTGCTACTGTTCAATTTGCTTTCTCTCAAAAGTCATAACAATTTTTTTTTGAAAAGCATTGATTTTTAAATAGTGTTGAATGAACTTAGCTAACAATTCTTTGAACATTTTACAATGGAACTGCAGATCAATTGTGAAAAACTTACTTCAATTAGAAAATCACATCTATTCTAATAACTATTGCATTCTGGCCTTACAATCCTTAAATGCTGAACCTTTTAAGTTGCCTAAATTTTGTGGTTTTTATTATCCACCTTTATATGACTGCAGTGTGTCAACTACACGGGTTCAATCTGCAATTTATGTCAGATCGGACTTGAATTACAGTCCTCTAAAGTTATTATTCAATCATTCAACTAATATTGAAAACTTTTTTGCTACTTCCATATCGTTAAAGGTGAACAATGATTTCTGTGTACACATACTTTCTGTTTACTATACAAATGGGCCAAATGCTGACAATACAGATTGGATAAAACATCTTCCTAATATAAATAAGAAATGGATAATTTTGGGTGATTTCAATGCGCATTCTCCATTTTGGGAACCTGACTGCTCTGTTATATCTTGCGATCGATTTGTTGAAAATATTGTTGATTCGATTTAGTATTAATGAATGACGGCAGCATAACAAGAGTGCCTGATATATCAACACATAGACCAACCTCCATCGATCTCACATTAATTTCTCCTGATTTGGCCATCAATGCTACTTGGATAACAGAAGATGATTCGTTAGGGAGTGATCATTTTCCTATTGTTGTGAAAATACACGAGCAAATAGTTGATGAAGAAGCAGAAGTTGAAGATAAAATACCAAGTTTTTACATAATAATGCAGACTGGACCAGCCGCCGTGGCAAAGTGGTTAACGTCGCGGACTCCCAACTGGGAGGTCATGGGTTCGAATCCCATCAGAGTCATGTGGGTTTTTCTGCCCGACCGGCTCCAACCCAGAGTTGAGTTTGCTGCGGACTCAGTTGGGAAGACTGGGACCACACAGACGAGTTTCATCCACTTAATGGATGCATTTCTCAGAGTGTTGCTCAATTTCGTGACCAACACTGCAGGTGCCTGTATCTCTCGGGCCTGGTTGACGCCAGGATATATTATGAAAGGAAGCTAGAGTACAGCCTGTCATGTAGTCTCAGACCGAAATGGAAATCCGTAGCATCATCTTATATCCTCATTCTCATCGATCAGCATTGAAAAAAATAATGTCTCAAATTCTGTGGCCCTTCATGCCCTGCTCTCATGGCAACCTCAATTTTGATGTCCTCTCCACGTCTGTGGCCTTGGTTTGATTTCCGTCGGGGTCACTGGCATCGGCGAGTCCATGGGCCTGTCGTTGGACGGAAGTGGTGGCGCCCTCCGTAGGGAGAGCTCACTCATGCCGGCTCCGCAACTAAGCAATTATTGTCGTTAGTAGGGGGCTTAGTAGGTGGTGTCCTGCGTATGTTAGATCAGAACAGGTGCCACTGAACACCACCAAAGTGACTCGGCAGCAGTGCAGTGTCTCCTCCGGTGGTTGCCTCTTGATGACTTGACATTGGCTGCTTCTGTGGATTGCCTATGCCGGGGCTGCGGTGGGGCCGACCGGGCTGTGGCTGTGGACGGGGTGTTGGAAATGAGCGGCGTGGGTGCAATGCCTCTGAGGTGGCCCAGAGGTTGGGACAGCAAAAAAAAAAAAAAAAAAAAAAAATGCAGATTGGAGTTTATATGAGTCAACCCTTCTATCTATAGATCACAGCATTACTGAACACGAAGACACTGAAGTGTTTTATAACAACTTTAGAAAAGCTATTAAATCTGCAGCTGAGAGAGCAAAGCAAAGTGCAAATCTTCTATAGATAAAAAATATCGAGGAAATAGTTGGTGGAATGAAGAATGTGCAGAAGCCATATCTAATAAAAGGAAAAAAATACAAAACATGGCTCAAAGATAGAACTGATGAACATTTTATTGAAATGAAACGTGCAAAAAGCCACTGTAACAGGGTTGTCGCAAAACCAAATGTCTCTATTTCAATCATTTTTGTCATTCAGAAATATCTTCATCTAAGACATGCACAGAGTATGGAAAAAGGTAAACGAATTAAAAAAACAAGTATTATCTACCTTCATATCCTATTAAATTAGAAAAAAATACTATTCCAACATCATCAGAGAAAGCTGAAGCATTTGTACAAGCTTTTTCAAAAAATAACTCATCAACTAGACTACATACAGATACCAAAAGTTACAGAGAACTAGAGGAGAAAAAGGATACTTATTGTGATCCCACACCGGATCCAAACCATTACTTAAATGCATCTGTAACATTTGAAGAATTTAAAGAAGTACAAATGTCATTCTCCTCGAATAAGACAGCTGTTGGATTAGATGGAATTTCATATCAGTTGTTATGCCACTTACCTTTGTGCTGGAAGCAATTACTTCACTCGTTTTACCAAAAATGTTGGTTAAATGGAACTCTTCCTACTTTCTGGAAGAGGATAGTTGTAATACCAGTTCCAAAACAAGGTAAACCCAGGTCTGCAGGTGATAGTTACCGACCTATAGCATTAATTAACATCTCAAGTTGGAAAAATATTAGAAAAGATAGTTGAAAAATGCGTTTTACATTATTGCGAAAATAATAACCTAATTCCCAACAATCAAGCAGGTTTCAGAAAAGGTAGAAGTACAATCGATCACCTTGTAAAACTTGCAAGTCATGTTAAAAAACAATTTGCTCGTAGAAAAAGAACACTTGCCACTTTCTTTGACATCAGAAAAGCATATGATAGTGTGTGGCATTCTCGTTTACTTTATAAGTTGAAAAATATTGGGATTAATGGTGCAATGTATCAGTTCATAAAATCTTTCTTATCCGAGAGATCAGTTTGTACCAGGGTTGGTAAATGTTACTCTTCATTTAAGATATTGCCTAAAATACTATCTAAAAATATGCATGTAGTGCAATAAGCCGATTATATTGCAATGTAAGATAAGATAAGATAATGTTGCTTATAGCCCAGCCGACCGCAAAGGCAAAGGGCCACATCAGGGCTGATATTGCAATGTGGATGAACACAAACATTAAAAACCAGACAAATAAGAGAACCATATTATATATACAAAAACTATATCAAATTGAAATTGACAAACTAAATAAATATATGAACGAAAATGGACTAGAAATATCAGGAGAAAAGACACAATTAATGTTATTTAACAATGGTAAAAATCCCAATGTTTTGCCTCAACTTGTGCTAGAAAATAAAACTCTTTATTATTCCAATAATGTTTTAAATTTTTAGGTGTTCATTTCACTCCTAAATTACACTGGAGATTCCATATTGAATATCTTATAACAATGCCAGACAAAGGCTATCTTTACTAAAAATAATCAGTGCACAATCTTGGGTCAAGATACTCAAACTCTTGTGCATCTTTCTATTAGTCTGGTTCCTTCAAAATTGACTTATGGACAGGAAGTATATTTTTCAGCTTCTCAAACATTACGTAAGCAGTTACAAAGTATAGACAGTAAAGCTATTAAAGTAGCCCTTGGTGTTCCAGCGCATTCTAATACTTTTAAAACATATAAAGAAGTTTATCTCTTGTCACTTGATGATCAACGCAGTAGCAACAGCCAAATATGTAACCAGAAGTCTTTCTGTATCAAATTCAGTAACAAATGAAACATTTCTTGATTCCAAATCAGATTTTCCTAAAAGGGCACAGAATATTTCTTACCTGCAGCCCATTCGAAATTATACTGATGATTTATTTAGAAAATGTGACATCGATATTACATCCATTTCAAAACCTCCAACTATGCCCACAGTTCCTCAATGGGAGATGTTTCTCCAAATTTTGATATAGATTACACTACTCAAAAAAAAAATAGAAGACAATATTAATTTGATATCAGTAGAAGCAAAAGAACATCTTGAAAACACATATCCACATCATCTTAAAATCTACACAGATGATTCAGTTTTAGAATCTTTTTCAGGAGCTGGATTTGTAATTCCCGATTTAAAAGTAAAGAAATCATTTGTTTGGGAAAGAACTTTTCAGTTTTCACTGCTGAACTATATGCAATCCTTATGGCCTTATCTTGGATATCTGATCTTAATGTGGCAATTTACAGCATTCTAATGTGTTGACTCTAAATCTGTTCTTTGTAGCTTACGAAATTGGGATGCAAATGTAAGGAAAGACTAAATTTTTTATATAAAATTTATGATACATTCCGTTATGGCGAAAGGAACTTTTGTAGAGTTTTGCTGGATCTCATCCCATTGTGGTATCTATGGATATGAAACAGCTGATAAATTAGCAAAAGAGGGTGCTCTTAGAAAAAATCCAGATAGTAGATTAAAATTGGATAAACATGAAATCAGTTCTCTATTAGAAAATTGTATGAACAATGAAAAACTTCCTGCAAATATGAAAGTGTTATTATGTCAAAGATCATTGTCCAGTATAATTTATAAAATACGTTTAAACTCGTGGAAAACCAAATTTTCTAAGGATGTAGATTGCGCATGTGGTCTCCCATTATCTATTCAACATATTCTTTTTGAATGTCCAGTTCCAACATCTTTATATAATATTCTAAAGATAGATATTGCTTCCTTAGGGGCTTTACATGGATTACTTTACAGCCCCAAAATGATTGATATAGCAAAGGCATATATATCGAGTTATGTTACTATTCATTTGTTGTAATTGATTTATCAGTTTATAATTATTGTTTAGTCGTCAATAGGCAAACTTTCCTGTATTTGTGTCCGCGCACGCGCGCCCGCTTGCACACACACACACAAACACTCGCGTGTGCACACGCATGCACTCTTTATCTCTCTCTCTCTCTCACACACACACACATACACACACGGGTGCGCGCAAGCACGCAAATACGCGCTCACACACACACTCATATAATGCACTTACACACATGTATATATATATATATATATATTTTTTTTTTTTTTAAGTCTAAAATCACCATCATTGTGAACAGACTCTAAATTAAATCAATCAAATCAAAAATTCATCTGGTCTTTGCTAATGTTTTATAATCTGGATCTGCACTGAACTGCAGCCTCCAGCCAGGGAAACTAGATCCTGTCACTTCCCCCCACCCCCCAAGTCAAAGGTTAAAAAAACCCAAAAAAACCAGTATCGATGGCAGGTTTTCACCTGGGATGCTACACTGCAATGAGTGTTGATGATGTGTGTCTTGGCACTCATTGACATGTGGCTCCCATTCAACACCCAACATCACTGCAGGAATTTTATCAACTGAATCTGATCGATGTGAATAATTGACGCTGGAAGCGAAAACATTCAGTACACATTTCTGATCAGATTCATTTCTATACGTTTCATCAATTAAAACCAAAAAGGAACACATTATTTGCATTACCAGCACAGTCTGTTTTTTCCTGTATTCATGCACTTGGTGAAGCAGCCACTGCCAATGCTTGAAATTTTTTTTTTTTTTTAAACTTCTGTCATACTTCCCCCTTACCCGGATTAGGATAATCAACATTTTTGAGGGGAGAAAAAAAACAACAACCCATGTTCAATACGTAAAATCTGTTTTTGACGATGGAAAAAACAACAAAAATACAGTTTCTTATGTCAAAGCATGATGTCTGGCACTGTACGCTATGCTGAGAGCAGACTGTAACACTGGAACCCATAACGGGTGGTACGCTGGGAAAGGCTAGACCTCTTCTATTGCTATTGTCTGTGCGGAACCATGCCCTGTGCTGTAATGAGCAGAAGGGAGGGGGGAGGGGATGGGGGGGGGGGGGAGAGAGAGAGAGAGAGAGAGAGAGAGAGAGAGAGAGAGAGAGATGATGTTGCTTACAGCCCAGCCGACCACAAAAGGCCATATCAGGGATTTCACTGTGTTAAAGTCAATTCATCCGAAGAAAATGAAACACCCAAAAACCTCTTCCACACAACTTACAAGTGCACCGTATAAAAACACATCGGAAGTTTCATTAAAAATCTTTCTTCCCTTTAAATAATGTTAATCTCTTTCAGAAATTCAAAGATGTCACATCTGGTGGGTCACCTCTGAACAAGGTTTTCATGGAGTCTGCTGTAAAGTGTTTTATGTCTCACATTATGCAAGTTCCCCAACACTAAAAGAAAATGCTTCACGTAGTGATGCGAGTTGTATGCTAATGTGCGACAGTTTGTTTTCACCCCTCAACATTAATATCATCACAGCCAATCGTGCCGGGTCTTTTATTTATGGGCTGTCCCCACCACATGCAGGACACAGAAGTCAAGTCCTGAAGAAAGGGACAATAAACCGATGCAACAACTGGCAAGTCATGGTAACTAATCTACTCACATCTTCAAGACAAGCTCAGGGGTGCCTGGCATTCCTTTCATTTTCAGCCCAGTTCCCCGCCCAGCCTCACCCCCCAAAAGGAAAAAAAAAACCCATTAAAATACAACCCCCCCCCCCCCCCAACCAAACAAACAACTAACTATATGCCCCCCACCCCAACCAAACAACTACTAACTATATGGGAAAATAGGACCCATGACAGAAAGGACAGCTGGTGTCCACTCTTGACACTGTGTACCATTTCACCACCTGTCGCAAGGTACCATACAAAAATCCTGGCACCTAGTCCTTAGGCAACAACACAAAAAATTCTGGTACCTAGTCGCTAGGTTACAACACAAAATATGAGAAAAACGAACAAAGAAATCTTGGGAAAGATTAGAGAACAGGCCACACAATTCAGATAGGAAATAGTAGACTACAAATGAAAAAAAAAAAGAAAAAAGAAAATGCAGAGTCAAAGCCAGTGACAGCAAAGGGGAAACTACTGGCACAGATTTCCCAAAAGTGGAGGGACATACAGTTTCCACTGAAGTCCCGGCATCCCCCACCCCACTCACCCCACACGGAACATACAGAAATGGAAAAAATAACCAAAAAATGGCAGAAAGTCAACAACAGGGTTAAGAAGTACACAGAGAGAAATAAACAACACACAATAATAAGGAGCAACGAAAACAAACAAAAAAAAAAGAAAGACAAGCTGAAAAAGAACAAGATGCAAAGCATATAAACGTACTCCCAGTATATCCTGAATACGTGCGATATATTCCATAAAGAGGAAAAACTGCCTTGGGCTGGTCTACCCGTTAGTAATGGCTTTTCTGGTAAACATCGGCCATCATCTGTGACCTATAATGAACATACTTACAAATTTCAGAAAGATCCGCCTAGAACTTTCTGAGATTTTCCATAAAGAAGAAAACCATTATGGGCCGTTAGTAATGGCTAAAACGGTAAACTTGAACATCGGGCATCATCCATGACCCATAATGAACATACTTACAAATTTTCAGAAATATTGGCCTTGTACTTTCTGAGATATTCCATGAAGAAGGAAAACCGTTATGGACCGTTATAGCCATTAGTAAGTACTTTCCGAGAAATTCCATAAAAAAGAAAAACCGTTATGGTTGTTATAGCCATTAGTAACGGCCATAATGGTAAACTAAAACGTTGGGCATGATCTGCGACCCATGATGAACATACCTGCTAATTTTCACAAGATCGGCCAAGTACTTTCTGAAAAAAATTTCATAAAAAAGAAGTAAAAAACTGTTATGGCCATTACAGCCATTAGTAACCGCTATAACGTAAACTAAAACGTCAGATCATCATCCGTCGCCACTAATGAATAAACCTACAAATTTTCAGAAAGATTGGCCAAGTACTTTCCGAAATATTCCATAAAGAAGGAAAAAACCGTTATGGGCCGTTACAGCCGTTAGATAACAGCTAAAACGGGGTAAACTAAAACATCTCGGCATCATCAGTCCCCATAATGAACATACCTGCTAATTTTCACAAAGATCGGCCAAGTATCTTCGGAGATATTCCGTAAAGAAGAAAAAAACTTAACAGGCCATTACAGCCGTTAGTAACAGCTATAATCGGAAAACTAAAACTTGGGCATATTTGTGACCAAAAACGTACATACCTACAAATTTTCAGAAAGATTGCAAGTACTTTTGAGACATTTCCCTAAAGAAGGAAAAACTGTTACAGCCCGTTAAAAGCCGTTAGTAACGCTATAACGGTCAACTAAAACATCGGGCATCATCTTGACCCATAATGAAACTACCTACAAATTCTTCAGAAAGATCATCGGCCCAGTAGTTTTGTCTGGAGCGAGTGAACACATTTTGACCACGGACGGACGGACGACAGCATTTCTTCGTTCCCATTCTAAAGTACTCCCTGTTCTATAAGAACTGGGAGTAAAAAAAGAGAAATGAGAATGGGGTATGGGGGGAGGGGGAGGAAGGGATGGGCATGCAGGAGGGAAGGAGAGGGGTAGAGAAGGGGAAGAGGAGGGGGGTTGGAAGGGAGCGGGGGAAGGGGGGAGTAATCACTTGCCTAATTACCAAGCAGGGCCCTTAAAACACAAACAGCATTTGCATGCCTTTATGATCATTTCTGCTCAGCGACCCTATTAACTGGGCCGTGATGCCTAACGATGACATCACGGCAGCTAGGGGCCCAGGGGGTTGTTAGCCCTGTTGGTAATCAGCTCTGGCTACCATTAAAGGCCCCCGCCTGCAGAAAGCACAATAAAAAAAACGGATAAACAACGTTGTGAGGATTTGAAAATAATGGGCAGGGAGATGAGGGGCGGGGATGGGGGTGGCGAGGTGGTTGGTAAGGGGTTATGTGGTATGCATCTTACCTGCGATGCCATGTCTATACTTCATTTCACGGACGAAAAGTGAGATTAAAACGTGGTACTTGCCTGGGGGATCTTAAAAAGCTTGCTGTTCTCAGACTCGTGTCGTATGAGGTGGGTGTGCTGATAAAAGACAGTACTGCGGAGTGTGCGTGGGAGGAAGGGGATAGTGTGTGTGTGTGTGTGTGTGTGTGTGTGTGTGTGTGTTGTTCAACGAACCTGCCTTTATCTAATTTCATATCACCCCCATCTGGGCAGCTCTTTCATCTCCTGTCCTCATTTTCCATGCCTATGTGTGTGTTCTGTTTGTGCATGAATGTGTGTGAGAGTGCGTGCATGTGTGTTATGGGTAGGTGGGTGTATGCCTGCATGCATGTTCATATGCCTGTGTCTTCAAATGTGTGTGCTTGCAGACCTGATGTCACATGTAGACATATTCTTTTCAGACTCTGTGTGTGTGTGTGTGTGTGTGTGTGGTGTGTGTGTGTGTGTGTGTGTGTGTGAGAGATGATGGGCATGTTATGTGGTGTGTGTGTGTGGTGTGTGTGTGTGTACGCGCTCGCACACCTATGCATAAATGTGTGAGTGTGACCCCATCATGACAGAGATATATTTCTTGAAATACATACCCAAGTTCTTTCTCACACATGTTTCTACATTCACTCACATCATCGGTTTTTTTTTCCCAAATCTTTTCATGTATGTGTTACAGACCCGCTTTCTTTCAGACTCCTTCACTTTACTTTTCTTTTCTTGTCTTTTCTCCATATTATACAGAGTGCCAACAGCGCAGCAAGTTGCATAATGACAGGGATGGAGGTGTGGAAAAACAATGGTTTCGCTGCGATCGTTTGTATGCACTGCGACAATCCCATCAGCAGGTCCCTAATGCTCTCGACAAGCGCCACCCAAAGCAACTGCAAGGCGTTGTTAGCCAGCTCTGGAACGGCCAGACCCTGCTGCGCTAGTTTTATGGGCTGACAATGTCACCAGGGCAGGGAGGTGGGTGGGTGGGGACACAGTCAAGCCATGCCAGGGTCCTCCTTTTATAGGGCACACTCCAACCTGTTTGACATTTGAATGCAGATGAGCCAGAACGAGAATGACAGCCTATGTGGGGGGCAGGAAGAGGGCGCGCTGTCCGGAAATTACTAATCTGCCAAGTTACCTGGCATGCGATTGGTTTTTTTTTGGCTTCACTCACTAATTCGCTACATCATCCTCCGACACAGGCATAACAAATTGAAAGATGGCAGCACTTCTCAATCCCCCTTGTACTGCCATGACCAACAATCTGAAGAACATTTCCATATCCAAAAATATACTGTGGGAGGGGGTGTGGTTCGAAGATGACTGACATAACAACAACAAAAAAAGACAAGTTCATTTTCTAAAAACTTCATGCTAAAATATGCTCAAACCTGGCATAGTGACACTTGACATTCTCACCATTGTGTATACTAGTGGCCACCTTCTAACCAATCTCACAGAAAGACGGCAAAGTTTCAATCATTTTTGTCAACTTCGCTTTCAACCTATTACAAATAGTCCTTGGTCTACTGTTTTTTGGGGGTGTACCCACTGTCAGAGATCTGGACTAAATCTTTACCTTCATCTCCTCCTTCTTACCCCCTCCTCCCTCACCCATCCATCCACACACATACCCTCTCAACTTTGACCTCCCTCCATGTTCTTTCTCTTGACCTATTCACAAGATACTGTCAGCCTGATCATAAACTGGGCTACTGTCTAGACTTTCACTAAGCTCTTTCAACATTTCTCTTTTACTGCCAAGGTAGACAGATGTCTGCAAAATCCAAGACAGGTACGATTTGGATTTTGGTGAACACATGTCAATCCACAGTGACACACACACACACATTTGGAAAAAACACATGCACACACGCATGCACACACACACACACATACACACACACACGCACACATAGAGTTTAACCTTCACTTGATCCAGTTCATTCATGCCCTTAAGTTCTGTTTATGGAGACTGACTAAGACACACACATGCAAAGGCATGCACACATGCACAGACTCACATCAAATAAGCGTTAAGGTATGCGTGATCAAATCAGCATGAATTTCACCTGGACCTCTACAGAAAAAAGTAATAAAGATACATAAAAAAATAAACTAAATTCTTTTTGGGACCAATAAAACCTTTTCTTTTAAAAAATGAAAGGAAAAAAAGACATGTTAGACTTCAACAGCAGACCATGGACAACACCAACAGCCACAAAGGGGTCAGGCTCAAGGTTACAACCACACACAGTCTACACAGTGTCTGTTTCCTTTCCCTAGTTTCAGTTCTCCTTCAACACTTGTCCACACCGTCAAGAAATGGCCAGACATCAGCGAACAAGGAACAAACAATCAAAGATAGCCAAGAAATTTTTTCAAGTAATTCTTGGTGAGTCCGCCAAACAACAGGGACAAACAATCTACACAACGAAACACGATGCATTCAAACCTCTTAGGTCTTCTTAAGATAAGATCAACACAAAAGACAATGAAAATGAAGAACGAGCAATCACTTCTCTTTTCATATTCAGCTCTCCGTCTCCTACACCACCATCAGGTTCTCTCTGCTAACCCCAAATCCCTAAGGAAGCTATGGTGTTCAGGCTCCTACCAGAACAGGAGGCACTGAGCACAGTGAAAACTTAAGTCATCACCATGTTGGCTGACTGACTGGGTGTGCGTGTGTGTGGGGGGGGGAGGGGGGGGGGAGGGGAGGAGGAGCAAGACTGGTGCCAAGGATGGATATATCAGGAGTGTGAAAGAGAAGTCTGGACAATAGAAGCTGACTGTGGCTCGGGTTCAGAGGTCATGACAATTCACTTTCCGGGCAGATGATGAAATATCGCGAAACCAAGCTGGTTAAGCGGGCCCACCAAAGTGAAGTCTACACAAAAAACAACCCAGGGTATGCACAGTGCCTTAACAGCAATCCCTTGACATTTGTGGTCATTATAATCATCCACTGATGCAAAACAGAAGTGTGTGTTTGTGTGCGTATGTACTGTGTGTGTGTGTGTGTGTGCGTGTGCGTGTGTGTGCGTGTGCGTGTGGTGTGACAGAGAGAGAAAGAGGGAGAGACAGTGAGAGGGAGGGAGGGAGGACAGACAGAGAGAGAGAGAGAGAGAGAGAGAGAGAGAGAGAGAGAGAGAGAGAGAGGAGAGTGTGTGTGTGTGAGTGACAGAAAGAGGAAGAGTGAGAGGGGAGAGAGAGAGAGAGAGGTAGAGTGAGAGAGGTAAAGTGAGAGAGAGGTAGAGGAGAGAGAGAGAGAGAGAGAGAGAGAGAGAGAGAGAGAGAGAGAGAGAGAGAGAGAGAAAGAAAGAAGAGAGGGAGAAAGAGAGTGTGTGTGCGTGTGCATGTGTATGTGATAGAGAGGAAGAGAGAGAGAGGGGGGGGGGGGAGACAGGCAGAGAGAGAGGGAGAGGGGAGGTGGAGGAGGGAGGGACGGAGAGAGAGAGAGAGAGGGACAGAGACAGAGACAGAGAGAGGGTCAGAGAGAGAGAGGAAGAGAGAGATTAAATACGTGTGCGTGCGTGCGTGCGTGTGTGTGAGCGTGCATGTGCGTGTGTGTGTGTGTGCAAGATTTCATCTTTCAAAAAAGAAAAAAGAAAAAGCACATAATTATACAAGTTTTCACATAGTTCTCACATCTCTGATGTACAAGCGTGTGAAGACTTAAGATATCAGTGTTTGTTACATCTGATGTATAAGCAATGAACAATTGACTTCAGTGTTTGTTACACTCAAAAAGAACAAAAGATGTAGGTATCAGCGAGAGATTAAGAAAGAAAAGCAAAGGTACAAATACACATCTTTGTAAAGAAGCAGGTATGAATGTGAACGAACACGCGAAAGTGAGACCAACCTAGATGAACAAATGTTACCTGTCTTATGTCAACGCACACCCAAAATACATGAAGGCATATTGTAACACTACTGAGGTAACAGTATGAACAAACATGTCAAGGAGGGGTGTGTATGGGTGTGGGTGTGTATGTGTCTGCCTATGAAAAACAAGTAGAATGAGACAGCCTCCAGTAAAACACCCAAAATTACAAGTACCTGTGAAAAAAAGGAATGTGGGAACCTCACTATGAAGCCCTTTTTAACATAAAAGAATTCTTCATTTAGCAATCTTTAAAAAAAAATTAAAAAAGCTTCAAGTTTGATACGTACAATTTGACCTTCTGAAGATCCTGAGAACGACAGAAGTTGAAAAAACATTTCACTGTGCAGACATAGTATACATAAAAACCGAGAGACAAACCAAAACACACAGAGAGAGAGAGAGAGAGAGAAGAGAGAGAGAGAGAGAGAGAGAGAGAGAGAGAGAGAGAGAGAGAGACAGAGACAGAGAGAGAGAGAGAGAGACACAGAGACAGACAGAGAAATACAAAATCTTACTCAAAATGTTTATACTCACATGTTTGTCAGACTCTGAAACACACAAAAGAGATGACATAAGATACTGTCTCAAAAACAAAAATACCACTTCAGCATCATCCTAAAACAGAACAAAACAATGCATAATTTCTACAAGTCATCAGATAACTCGGAGTAATATGAAGTCAAGTCAATAGTACCAACTGCCACTTAAAAATGAAGCAAAATATAACACCAACGTCATTCAAGGTGACAGGTACATAATGTCAACTAGACATAAGATTAATACATAAATAAATCAGGAGAAGAAAAAAAACAACAAAGAAGATGATGCTTTGCAAAAGTCCTCTGTTAGGATCCACTGACATGGGGCACGAGTAAACAAGAGAGAAAAAGTGTCCTGCGTATGTTAGATCAGAACAGGCAACACTGACCACCACCAAAGTGACTCGGCAGCAGTGCAGTGTCTCCTCTGGTGGGTTGCCTCAATATGGCTTAACACTGACTGCTCCCTAGGGATTGCCGATGATGAGACTGCAGCGGGCCAGGCCTGGCTGTGGCTGGGGACTGGTGTGTGTGTGTGTGTGTGTGTGTGTGTGTGTGTGTGTGTGTGTGTGTGTGTGTGTGTGTGTGTGTGTGAGAGAGAGATTGAGCAGCATGGGTGCAGTGTCACTGAAGATGGGACAGCAAAAACTGAACAAACAAAAGAGAAAAAAAGTGATGTAACCCCCCCCCCCCCCCAACACACACACTCACTCACACACACACGCTTGCATACACCCCCATCCCTTCCTTCAGTCACTCTCCATCCAACTTCAGCCTTTGTGGCTCTCACCTTTATCAGCATTGTCCTTCAGAGCAGCCAGGTGAGGGGGATGCCTGGAAACCCTGGAGGGAAGGCCGACAGGAAGCTGGACGCATTGGCCGCCGAGATGGGGGCTGCAGGCCTGCTGGGTGGGGGGTGAGTGGGATGGGGGGCCCATGGGGGTGGGGAGGGAGGTGCTGGGCCTGCATCTGTTGCTGAACAAAGACGGGGAACCATTCTGATAGCGACGGCGATAAAATAACAACAACATAATTATTAGCATCTTATTTGGCATAAGACTCTTGCACCGTTTATTAAGGGGTGGGATAATATCTGGTAATATTCGTCAATACAAGCATCGATCAGAAAAGACGCCATTCCCGTCACAATATATTAATCACCATAATCAAATTCGTTCAAATCACAACGCCCTCCTGCCCCCAACCCCACTCTCCTCTCACCACAAAAAAATGAAAAAAAGAATTTTTTACAAAATGTGAAAGCGTACACCCTGAGGGAAGGAGGCTGAGAGACAGATCTGTTTAGGAACAGAAAGCATGGTCAGCAGTGAGAGTGGTTACGACTTAACCGGTTTTACTGCATCATCATCAGAGTGCTTTACTGAACAGATCTATTTTCAAAAGAAGTCTAAAGTAAATCCGCCAGTTAACATGTAAATGACAAGACAAAATGCGACATGTTTCGACCTCTCAGATCTTCTTCAGCAAGATAAACAACATTCAAGACAATGAAAACGAAGAAAGCCCATCTTGCGCCGAATTTGCGAAGGCAAGTGATTGTTCTTCGTTTTCATTGTCCTGAATGTTTCTTTATCTTGCCTGAAGAAGGCCTAACAGGTCGAAACGCCTTGTGTTTTCTCTTGTGATTTGTCTTTGTTAACTAGCGGCTTACTTGAAACTTCTTTTCAAATTTGTTTCAATTTCCACCTGCAGTCACCTCACTTTCATAGTAATTCATCTCTAAGTTAAAATTCTCAGTCTGCTGTTTTTCCAAACTCGGTGATAATTCTTACGCACAAATGTGCATCTCTGATGAATAAACCTCCCATCTGACGCTCTGGAATTCAGGCCAGTGCGTCACACGAACGTACCAAAATCTATCGTGGCGCACAGATTTTCTCCTGTATGCACTGCGACTCTGAGCAGCGCATCACACAAAAGGGCTTTCATCTTATCTGCCACGACTGAAGCTAAAAACATAAAATTCCTTGCCATTTTCTAACGTTCTGAATCGATTAACACTTCCGCCTGAGAACTTTTCTCTACTGAAAACCAACAAGAGTCATCAAAATAGACTAGGCCTATCCAAGTCTATGACTGGACCACAAGATCACGTGATTGGAAAGGCATGGAAAACTGTAAGAATTTCAGCTTTTCAGAATCAAAATCCGACAGTTCAGCTGTGGCTCATGGGTGATAATCCAGTGAATGGAACAACAGTTGAACGATCTATGTAACATGACCATTTTAGATAATTAAATGGCTCCGTTCTCACAGAGTAAGAATGGCCAGTCTACAGTTTCATCGTAGATTCCACCGGGCTTCCAGTGATTATTGCATGGCAATTGGAATTTGGTCATACAATAAAATATTTCATCATTGAAGGAAATGGCTCGCGTAGTGGAAATTCTGTGATGATAATCGAAGAGGACATCCCACAAATCAAGTTTCACTGTTAAAATGATAGTGTAGGTGGTCACATTTACTCATGTTAGTTGATAACACTTTAAAAACATTGAAACACGAATATGAATAGATAATATTTAGCACTGTCTAAAACATTTTTTCAACTTTATAATAAACACCATTTTCCTAATGTATTTCTAACTCTATCATAAACACCTCATTTCTAATGTATTTCTATCTCTACCTCTGTGCATTTATGTGTGTGAGCCAGTAAGAGCATGCTTGTGTGTGTGTGTGTTGTGTGGTGTGTGTGTGTGTGTGTGTGTGTGTGTGTGTGTGTGTGTGTTCACTACATTTTCTAGCACTAGTAGCAGTTATTAATGGTGACCCCCTAAATATTTTTGTGACCCCCTGAAAATTTGGAAGTGAGTTTTTCATACCGAGTCTGACCCCCCAATTTTTAGGAAATAATTATCACTGAAACAATAAAATACTTATCTATTCATTTGGCAATAAACTTTTTTTTCTTTCGCAGTCATGTTTGAGGAGCATTGCAAGGGAGCAAAACCTCTCACAAAGGGCCTTAAGCGCTTTAGACAACAAGAATGCCGTACGTAGTGGAGAAATAGGTAATGGGCTGATTAGCAATAACACCCTCACCTAGCTTTTATCGTCGAACTGTGTCAAGGAGGTTGAAGGGGTCAGATAACTAATCACGTGACAGATGGCACCTAAGGTAGTATAACTAATTATCGCGTGATTGATGGCACCTAAGGTAGTTGGGACCCCTCCCAACTTCGAACCTTCCCGAAAGCAAAGGGAGGAAAATTTCTCCACTAGAACCTCAGAGCATCAACTGGGCCCAGTCAGCTAAGTTGCTTTGTAACTGGACCTTGAAGAACAGGCGTCTTGGGCTTGTTCAGTAGGTATTGCTGTGGGGCACTGTGTTGATGTTTTTTTTCAGGCCAGTTGAATGCGTGTGGACGCTGTTGTTATACCTTCGATAGGATAATTACTGTGTGAAAATGGCTCCCGAAGTCGGCGGTTATTTTCCATGTCCATTTGGTGCGAAGTGGTTGTTTGCTAACTATTTTGTAGGGATGTATGTAAATGCTGATGTGTAGAAGAATGTAGCTAGAGGGGAATTCAGTGTACATGTGAACAAGGTGATAGAGAAGCAACATGAGACAAAGGCATGGCCCCAAGGGAAATCCTTTGTTTCAATCCCTCTATAAACTGAAGGGAGAACAGAAGAGAGGGGGAGAACACCAACGATAGAGAAGAACAGGAGAGAGAGAGAAGAGTGAGCAGGACAGATAGGGTTGAGAGAACTATCGTCTGGGCGACAGAAGTGACAGCAAGATCTTAGGCATAAAGACAAGCCGTGAAAGAAAGACTGAGTTCAAAACACAGAGGTGGGAAAGGAGACAAAGAAGATTTCTACATCAAGTCCCCAGAGATGACCACGGAGTTCCAGTCCTGGAACCTGGTGCCAGACAACCAAAGGCATCACTGTAAGCCAGTGCTGAAGAAGATTTGAAGTGACTTGTCCAAGAAATGTGGGGTGGTGTGCAAGTGTGTGTGGAAACCTGGCCAGATAAGAAGCCTTTTTTATTTTAAAACCTG
The DNA here is from genome assembly GCA_018398815.1 of Conus ventricosus. NCBI lineage: Eukaryota > Metazoa > Mollusca > Gastropoda > Neogastropoda > Conidae > Conus > Conus ventricosus. The sequence continues at coordinate 48,754,772 of CM031608.1, read as the reverse complement.
GGATTAGGAAGTATTGATCTCTTATGTTCTGATTATTCTATTTTGTGTAACTGGGTTTTTTACGTGTGATTATAAGTAGCATAGAAACTGTATTTCTTGTTCTCAGTCGTGTTAGGAGAGAAGCAAATGCGTGACATCCCATCTCCGGGAGAGAGGTGAACGATTGGTGGGTGTGTACGTTCGCATATGCGTGCATAGGTGCAGAGATAACCTTGGTGTGTTAAGCCTGACTAATACATCAGCTTAGTTCGCTTAAGCAATACCATCACGATATCCACATCCTGGACAAGCATCATGCTATCACATAAGGGGTTTCCAGGTCCCTAAACCTTCAGATTTCTACAAAAATGATAGAAATGCAACAGAGAAACAAGAAATATATATTAAATGGTCAACCCTCTATTTTTTGAAACTTATTTTTCAACCTTTTCTCTTTAAATCAACATTTGCACAAAGTACACACATAAACAGTAGAAAGAAAGTGAAAGGAGGGGAACAGAGACAATCAAAGCTAGACAACAGATGTGAAAACAGAGCGAGACAGTGGTAGACACTGAGAGAGAGAAAGAGACAGAGAATGACAGACAGAGAGACAGAGAGACAGAGAGAGAGAGAGAGAGAGAGAGAGAGAGAGAGAGAGAGCACCTAGAGACAGAAAGGAGAGAGAGGGAAAGAGGGTGCGCAAGGAAGGGGTGGGGTGGGGTGAGAACAGCTTTCGTCATACTGTATATACACACGTCTGTGGCACTCGATCACACATTGGGAAGGAAACGTTGCAAGCATGACAAAAAGGTGTGTCCAGTGTGTGACTGCAGCATGACTGCGTGCTAGTGGCAGTGGTGGTGGAGGTGGCACTGTGTGACTGCGCATGACTGAGCCTGTGAGTGTGGTTAGCTCTGTCATGGTGACTGTTGCACTCACTGGCCGCTACTGTGGATGTGAACAGTTCCATGACCTCTCACATGATGGACCATGGAGGTAGTAAGGTATGTGTGTTACTGCCAGCACACGCAAAGGTGTAAGGGTGTCCAGTAGTCAACTCGCAGCATACTTTAACGCTAGTGAATTTGTAATTGCTCTCGTACTCAGCAACGAGCCTATGAATTGGTAAATACCTTTGACTGCAGCATACCGACATTGTTTAAATACACCTTTCTTCACTAAAACCTTAGATGCGATGAAAGCTGTTGATACCTTTCGAATTCCACAGACCCTACAGCGTGGAACATACCTCTCACTGGACTGATAGTAATATGTCTTCACCGCCACCGCAAGGGCCTTATCAGGGCTGTCATCACGCTAAACTCAACTCGCAAGTCTTTAAAAAAAATTTTTTAAAGCTCTCGTCCACACAACCCTATGAAAAATTGAAATACCCTTTCCAAAAGCACACCAGAAATTCCTTTAAAAACTTTTCTTCCCTAAAAATCTTAGATCAGATGAAAAATGTTGATACCTTTCAGAAATTCAAAGACCACATCAGGTGGAACATCTCTGAACAAGGTTTTCATGGAGTCTGCTGTAAAGTCAGAGTCGTGTAAGTTTTATGTCTCACGTCATGCAAGTGCCAACACTCTGCAAGAATATGTTTCACTGTGAGTGGTACATGACATGGAAAGCACCACAAAGCTTCTCCATTAGTAAACACAAACCATATGAATTATAACAAAACTTACTGCTGCTTTTTTTACCTCCAGAGCTCTTAGTGCTGTTTGTACAAATTACTACAGAACATAAAAATTAAACAGAAAGTTGCATAAAAGCTCTCGTCCACACAACCCTAAAACTGAAGACCCCACCATTCCATCCTGTAAAAGATTTAAGACAGTCGCTCTTTGCATGACTCAAACAAATGTGTTGCTAAGAACTCTCCCTTTCATACACTCCCTTAAATTTCAAAGGACACATCCTAACCTCTACAATCCACGCCCCATCCCCACTCCTGCCTTCCCGCTCCTCCTCCTCCACACATACACACACACACAAAATATATTTACACTGTTTGCAGGTGGTCAGGACATATTCTGATGAAAGGAAATAGTTCAGTGTTGCTTCAATAAATCTGGATCTTCAGAGGTCTTTATAAAGTGCAGCGTCTGATGGTGGAAGGAAGTGCATTCCAGGCTGCTGGACCCGACAGTAAAGTGAACACTGACCAAAGGATTCACAGTCCCCCATGCCACAGTCCTCTGCCATGGAAATGTAAACAGGTCCAAGACAGGGACACAAACCCACCATGTTTGACCTTTCAACTGCCAATTTGCCCCCTCCACTGTTTCCCCTTAGCTTTCTGACAGGTCCACCATCATTTGGTCAGGCGGTCAGCATTAAGCCGTGGCACTGCGAGCCGTCTGCTCCACCTTCTGCACGTTTAATCCGTGAAGCGCTTCCAAAAGTGCAAAAAATTTTTTTTTTTTTCTCTTACATTACGTGTGACAAGCAAAAGGAAAAGTGACAGGTAGAGGGTAGTCTATGTCACATGACCGTGGACGACGTAGTGACCCAAGTAACACTGAATTAACAGCCGTTAATTCACACACTAGTGCAGACTGCACAGGTGTGTTTGCAGCTGATTCAAACATAAGCAGCAATGACTAGGTGATAAAGATGTGGCACGTCGACTTCAGTGTTCAAACAGGTGTTTGGATCTTCAAAGTGCTGTGAGTGGACCATCAGGCTGACCATGAATTTCAACAAGCGGACAACACACAGACAGATGCCTGGACATCAATGCTTATACAAAATTTGGTCCCAATATGGGTATATCAGATTTTTTTGTTTTGTTTCTTTTTTTTTTCTTTCTTTTTTTTTAATGACAGTATGCAGTTTCCTAAGTTCATCTTGCACTCTTGAAAATTAATTTGGAAGTTTGGCATGTGTTGTACTCATTTAAAAAAGAAAAATTCTTGGCAATTAAAAGGTCAAATACACAACAGGACTCGCTGCTTTCTATCATATGCCAACTGTTTTTCTAATTCTTTTGTTGATTCTGTACCATGAGCCCTCAAAATAGAATTACATTCACCCTTCCTAACCTGTTCCACCCACCTGTGGATGAACACTAATGACACAAACAAATGAATGTTAAACATTCATTCGGTTGCCAAGGGAATAAACAGGCAGCCATCCTGAAACAGGGAATAGCCTAGGGACTCAAACACGCTACATAAATCAGGCGTACACATCATACACAAATCACACCAAAAATGTTGGAGAGTTCCACACAGTTTCACATGTGATGTCTAACAGGAATTTCATCTCAAAGAACTCCATCTGGAAAGTTCATGTAACATAAAGAAAATAATTCATATGACATAAAGAAAATAATCTGTAAAAAGCAAAACATACAACTTAAAAGAGGTTGCTAGCAGCATTAAAAAAAAAAAAGACTCTGCCAACTCTGTCTGGATGAAAATCAGCCTTTCAGAATGATTTAATCCTTATCTTGCACCGAATATGAGATAACCAATGGCTTGTTTTATATTTTCGTTATCCTGAGTGTTGTTTATCTTGCCTGAAGAAGACCTAAGAGGTCGAAACACGACACCTTGTCTTGTAATTCTTTGTTCCTGTTAATTAGCGGAGTATTTCAAATACCTTTTAAAATCTATAGATATGAATACTGTTGGGTATGACCGGTTTTACTCATCACCAGCAACAACATTCCTTTAATAGGGAAAACCTGGCCCTAGAGTAACCATCAGTCAACAGAAACAGTGCCTGACACCTGCATGGAATGAAAAAAATACAAACTACAGAAGAAATTTGTGTGGAGTTGTTGCAAGATCAAATTTAGCCTGCTGCTAACAGCATTGCTCAATGACCATAACCATAGTCCATGTCAAAACTTTCAAAGATTAAAAGTAATCAACAAATAAAGATAAAAATCAAACTGAAATAAACATGTAAACATTCACTTTAAACTGAAACTTGCACAAAACAAGCTGAATTATAGAAGCAGAAAAACAAAAAACCTGGATACGACTATAATAAGGTTGGGGAAAAAATTAGAATTCAACTCCAAAAGCAAGAACATGGAAATACAAACAAATAATAAGTCAATACTTCTCACTGATCATCCATTTTCACTGTAACACTGCCTAACAAAGAATAACAGAATGCATCAGGTAAAGACACACTTATACAGCTGTCAGCTTTAAACATCAGTTAGCCATTGCTCTCGCTTGCTCACCCCCTTTCCTGCACACTCCCCACCCACGTCAAACCCCCCCATTCTATAAAACCATCGTTTATCTTATAATTCTAAATAATTCTGGTGCTGTGACTATATTTGCAACGTGTTAAACGGTTTTAAATGAATAAAACCTGAGTAAAACACTGGCATGAAGCTATAACGTCTTAAAGTATGCAGACAGCTGCAGCTGCATCTAAATCTGAAAATATAAAAGAACGTGGTATCCTGAACATCACATACATGACAAAATATATCATTGTGACAAAAATGGCATTTCTGATCAAGGAGCCAACTCAGATCTAAGTCAGACAGACAGGTACAGACCTGTGCAGCCTAAACTTGGTGTTCAGAGTATTTCTCAGCGGAAACCTGTACCTTTGGAAAACACTTTATGGTCAACAGCTACTGAAAGTTGAAGGCTTTGCATGCCATGACGCTTTCCATTTCACAGCTAGATTAGAATCTACCCATTAGCACAACAGTGCCGAAACTTTTTCAAAGCAAATCTTGTAACGACGACTAGTCTTCAGGAACACTAAAACTAGAAAATTAAGAATCCATCGAAATGACTGGCTTCCACATTACCCATGAATACTTGTACATGATTTTAATACTTTCATTACATGTGGTGATAACATTTTAGAGAGTGGAACAGTGTGCTGTGTACTTTTTTGTAAAACGGTGTACAACAAGCCTGTCAAAACACTCTGAAATGAGCCCATGTATGCACAAGTCTACGTATCAACCAAGGCTGCAAGTCTTCCCCAACCCAGTACCCATGCTCTGACAAAGTACTCACCTCTTGTGAAAGAAATGGAATGACTTGGGCACAAATGGCATTTAACCTCTTGGCTATCTCTGTCTGTTGGAAAGGAGGAAAAAGAAACAAAAAAAGAATTGTGAACACATGATCCAAAAACACTAAATCTGTTTTATATAAATTAAGAATATTCTATTCATTTTCGATTTGTTCACATAGGGCTTGAGATTCAGTCATTCAGACCTGGGAGCCAGGCTGATTCATCACTGGGAAACTGAGGCAACACACTACACTTTACACAGTCACTGACAGTACCAACAGCACCATTCAACAAACAGAGCACAGCCTTTTTTTTTTAACGTATACATGCTAAGTGGTGTGTGCAAACCACAACTACAACTTAGTACAAGCAGAGCAAGCTTTTTGTGATCCACAATGCAGGAACAGCAATAATGACACCCACAAACCATCTGTGCTGTTTTTGCAAAGTTGGAATCACTTTAGAACATGAACATGTTTCACAGCAATAATATAAATATTTGATAAAACCAGAGGTTTGGTGGAAAACCGGTGCCAGGTTGAAATGTTCACTTAAAACCCATTCCATTATTGTCAATTTCTGCATAGTCACCATAATGACATAGAGTATGTATCAACTATCATGTATCGAGATCCGTATCTCAGGATCACAAAAACACAACAAAATCAGGCAGGAACAGGTTGAAGCAGCAATTACCATGAACTCCCATGGTTTCCATTAAAAAACAAAACAAAAAAACACCTATTTCGGTGACCCTCCTCAATACGCTGTGGATCGAAGGTCACCCATACGCTATCTTTGTTGGTGCTTGTATAAGGACATCTCTTAGCTTGGGAGTTCTGGGATACTGAATTGTACACTAGTTAATGCCCATCAACAATCTGTGTCAATGCATCGCTCCAGATAAGCTGTCTTTTTGTATTCAACTACAACTGAGGCATTTAAAATTCGACCATGGCAGTGTTTTTGTTTTGTGTGTGGTGTGTGTGTGTGTGTGTGTGTGTGTGTGTGCGTGCTGTGTTGTGCATGTCAGAATACGACTTATGCCTGGTCAGGATGACAAATTTCAGGGAAACATTCATCAGACCACCAGCCAGACAACAATAACTGTCTTACTAATTTTGTATAATGCAAATGTGTAGGTGCCCTGTTGGTAAATGCTGCATTTCAGCCCTCTTATAAGTTATATACATATATTCATTTTTCATAATTCTCTCTCTCTCTCTCTATATATATATATATATATACACACACATATAAAGAGAGATAAAGGCAAAGAACAGGATATGTAGAGACTTCGACTCATAACACAATACGGTACACTCCCAGAAACAAAAGACATCATCAACAGATAGATCTATATATGCACACACACACACGCACACCCTTCCAGCAGTTATGCAGACACACGCATGTCCATGAGATACCACTAGGCTCACATGTTTACCGAACAAACACCAGGATATAGCCGTCACCTACCCTCAGTGCTAAAACCTCTCCACGCGCTAAAGAAGTGCAGGCTACAGAACCAATCAAAAGAGCACAGGTGTGACTTTATCTCTCAGTATGATCTTGAAGCTCATGTCTGCCACTTTCTCTACAGTGCATTTGAATAAAATGTTTAACATGTGCATTATTCATGTGCATGTGCGTGTGTGTGTGTGTGTGTGTGTGTGTGTGTGTGCGCGCGCGCGTGCACACGAGTGTATGTATGAGTGTGAGTGAGTGAGAATGTGTGTGTGAGGGGCATGTGTGTGTGTGAACATTACATGTCTACAAAGAGATATAATGTGCGCAAGTTCACCGATGACAGCGATATTTCCTGCTGGACGTGGTTTATGATACTGACCTACACAACCTCATCCTGACCCACTGAAGAAGTACCATGCAAAGTACGCCCGATTCACCCACACCAAAGGCAAAAGTAAGGTCACCACCACATACCCTCTCCACCATTTCAACTTGCCCCTCCCACCTCCCCCACCCCCCTTTCATAACCCCTACCACCTGTGTGTACTCTTCAGCCACCCCTGATCCCTTCTACCCTTACCCAGATGGATCACATTTGTCCCATATCTCCTCCTCCTCTCCCTCAGGCCCTAACAGCCTGTGTATCAACTTCACCCAGGGCCCACCCAGTCAATAGCAGGCAAACAGATCCACAGACAGCCTACAACTGCAGTCCCCCCCCCCCCCCCCCCCCCAACAGAGCAGCTGGAGGGGGGTGGAGGTGAGGGGGGGTGGAGGTGAGGGGGTGGGGGTGGGAGCTATCCTCTAGACCATCAGTCACCAGATCTCTGTGCCAGTCCCATTCACACACCCTCCCCCATCCCCTCTCCCAGTCTGTCCTTGGGTTTACCTCATGCCAGAGATTTTTATACAAACACTGACAGTGCTTGCAAATACAATTCACTGAATTTCGTAAGAAGCGATATCCCTATCAGAATTTTGTGGAAAGTAACAGATGAAAAATACCATCGTTTAGAAATACAAATACTTCCAATATTTTTGCCACAGACTGTTGAACTCGTACAAATTTTTCTTGGATTATTGCAACCATTCGTTGTGTTGATGGAAGGCAGTGTCCCTTGGTTACTGGTCGATTGCTTCGCCTAAATGTCGTAATCATGAAGTGCATTCGTTTGTAAATGTGCAAAAAAACTGAAAAATAAAAAAAATAAAAAACATTGACACTGCTTCTGCTGCTGCTGCCCAAGTTTCTGGTGGCAATGCCACACGCCTCCTGGTGCTGCTGTCCACGTCAAGGTGAACACGACTCACACATGAGACCTCCAGGGTTAAAGGGAAAAGCCTGCAAAGTGTCAGCAGGTCCAGGAGCCAGCCCTGGATCTTCAGGTGGGCCCCTGGGACAATGGCTTCCAGGGTCAAACAGTGAAACCCACTGAAGCTGCAGCCTTCTTCCTACACTTGCCAACTACAGGGTGTTCTACAGACAGACTCACGCTGCAGCCTTCTTCCTACACTTGCCAACTATAGGGAGTTCTACGGATAAACTCAAGCTGCAGCCTCCTTCCTACACTTGCCACTACAGGAGTTCTACAGACAGCCTCAAGCTGCAGCTTCCTTCCTACACTTGCCAACTACAGGGAGTTCTACAGATAGCCTCAAGCTGCAGCCTCCTTCCTACACTTGCCAACTACAGGAGTTCTACAGACAGCCTCAAGCTGCAGCCTCCTTCCTACACTTGCCAACTACAGGGAGTTCTACAGACAGCCTCAAGCTGCAGCCTCCTTCCTACACTTGCCAACTACAGGAGTTCTACAGACAGCCTCAAGCTGCAGCCTTCTTCCTACACTTGCCAACTACAGGGAGTTCTACAGACAGCCTCAAGCTGCAGCCTCCTTCCTACACTTGCCAACTACAGGGAGTTCTACAGACAGCCTCAAGCTGCAGCCTTCTTCCTACACTTGCCAACTACAGGGAGTTCTACAGACAGCCTCAAGCTGCAGCCTCCTTCCTACACTTGCCAACTACAGGGAGTTCTACAGACAGCCTCAAGCTGCAGCCTTCTTCCTACACTTGCCAACTACAGGGAGTTCTACAGACAGCCTCAAGCTGCAGCCTTCTTCCTACACTTGCCAACTACAGGAGTTCTACAGATAGACTCAAGCTGCAGCCTTCATACTACACTTACCAACTATAGGGAGTTCTACAGACAGACTCAAGCTAGTGACACCTGCAGTCTTGTCAATGCTTCTCGATATACTTTTTTTTTAAACCTTTGCCTTTGAAACATATTGAGCCCAGACATCCCCCCCCCCCCCCCCCCCCCCCCCAGTCTGAGGATGCTGTCAGAATCCTTAACAAATCAAACTGAAATAAGGTAATGGACTGAGTTGTGAAACTGAAACCTCTTGTTCTTGCTCTTACAAATCCACCCACATTTTCTCAGCAGATTTATACCAATCTCAAGAATGGCTCCGCAGATCTTTCAAAAGCCTGAATTCAGGGTAAAACCTGAAAAGTCTCATGTCCGCGTCATCTCAGACTGCCTTCCTATTCTTTCAAAAGCCCATTGTACATTAGGTCTTACTGTACACCTCACTCTGTTTGGAAACGTGGCACTTCACCGGGGTCAGTACTGATAACAAAAGCCATCAATGAGCTCACTCTGTTTTGGCCCTTATGTCGATCGACTTCTGAACCTGTCAGTTGTCACGGTGTCAGTCTGTCTGGCTCCATACTGCTACTGGAGAAATACAGCTCAAATTTAAGCAGAAAAAGTTGGGATGCCACTGGTTGATGGCGAATAGCATTTTGACACGCTACACTGGATAGGGACTATGAGAACTTTTAAAGCTATCACTAGTGTCAGGAAAGCATCGTCAATCACCACTGCCAGACAGGAGACTGGATATGACCTTTTTGGACACTTTCTCTGAACTGTTAAAGAAATTTACACACACCACACACCCCACACCACACACACACACACACACACACACACACCTATGTCTCCATGAGCCCCCTATCCCAATAAACAAATCACACAATCTCCTTCCTTTCCTTCCCTCTCTTTATATCTCTCACTCAAGCCACTCACTCACAGTACACACACACATGCTCTCTCTCTTTCTGTCACACACATACACACAAATATACACACTCACATTCATACACACACGTCTAATATCACAATTTTGTGAAAAGAAGTAAAACGAATGTACTACTTCTACTACTACTACTACAGTCATATACACACAGTATACACCTGTAATTCCCTGTGCTCATGCTATCTGTTGTGAGCTCCTCCCCCCCCCCCCCCCCCCCCCCCCTCCCTTTTGTGTGATCTGCTCGAATTGAATTCAAGATTTTCTGCTAGACCCCAGATAATAGGCTGCGTTTGACACTCCACCCTCAATGGCTCTTGCCATGGTTTTGACTGGGGCTCACCTCTATCCACAGCCCTCAGGTCTGCCATTATCCAAACCTATTGTCTGATCTGGGGTGGAGAACTAGAAGGGTGGGTGTGGAGGGATGGGGAGGGAGGTGGGGGGGAGGGCTTTTTTCATCATGAACTGGATTGCCTTGTCTAACTTTCTCCCCTCTCACCCCCCCCCCCCCCCCCCCCCCACTCCAAACCTATTGTCTGATCTGGGGTTGAGAACTAGAAGGGTGGGTGTGGAAGGATGGGAGGGAGGTGGGGGGAGAGGGCTTTCTTCATCATGAACTGGATTGCCTTGTCTAACTTTCTCCCCTCTCAACCCCCCCCCCCCCCCCCCCCCCCCCCAAACCTATTGTCTGATCTGGGGTGGAGAACTAGAAGGGGTGGGTGTGGAAGGATGGGGAGGGAGGTGAGGGGGGGGGGGGGCTTTCTTCATCATGAACTGGATTGCCTTGTCTAACTTTCTCCCCCCCCCCCCCCCCCCCCCCCCCCCCCCAAACCTATGTCTGATCTGGGTGAAATAGAAGTGCTAAGGTGAGAAAGGATGGGGGGTGAGGGGGGGGGGGGGGGCTTCTCACATGACTGATGCCTTGTACTACACCCCCCCCCCCCCCCCCCCCCCCATCAAGGAGGGAGAGTTCCTCTCAACACCCTCTTCCTACTGTGTTCCTGGTAAGGTTCACCCTAAAGGAAAGTGTCAATGTTGTACTACCACCTCCCCCCCCCCCTCTCCCTCCCTCCCACAAAGAAAGAATAGGCTGGGCATCAGTAGCAGACCGTATTGTTTTGCCTGAGACTGTTCCATCACTTTCATTGTGACCCTATCCTCCCCACTGCCCACTCGTCTCTCTCTCTCTGTGCTTCCCTAGAAGAAGGTAGACGAGAGAGAGAAGAGAGAGAGCGATGTGTTTCAGACCCAATATGACAGAGCTGGGGCCCAAATCACTTTGCTTGTCACACCCTAACCCCCCCACCCCCTCCCTTCTCCTCTCCTATCCTCCATCATCCTCCCACCCCTCTCTTCTTTCTTGTCTGTCCACCTAGCCAGGCGGCCCTGTACACATGCTCAACCACTGACTATCCCCAAGCGCCTTCTCCAAATACTTCCTGACACTCAACTGCCACTGCGGTTTTTTTCTCTCTCTCTCTCTCTTCTACCCAGCTCTATTTAAACACACCCAAGGCATAGTGAACCATCCCACTCTCTCTCACCCACCTCTACCATATCCCAACAGTCTTCTACCACCCTACACCCCCCCCCCCCCCCCCCCCCCCCCCTATCTTCCCCCTCTTCCAGCACTCATAGCAGCAACTACTATGGAGGCGAGGGACCTTCTTCAAACATGGAAAAACTGTCTCTGCTTTCCATATATGCAGCAAGATTTGTCATCCCCCCCCCCCCCCCCCCACAGATGTATACTGTATAGGTCTGTA
>CM031608.1:48713437-48738437 GCA_018398815.1 Conus ventricosus | reverse complement strand
ACTGCGTCATGGCAGTACAGTACATTTCGGTATGTTTTAGTGAAGCGCTGGCCTGAATTCCAGAGCGTCAAATGGGAATTTCATGTGCCAGAGGCGCACGATTCTGTGTAAGAATGATCACCGACACTACATGTACACAGCCACAGCCTGGTTTTGTCCTACCACAGCCCTGGTACTGGCACCGGCAATCCACATGGAGAGCTCAGTTAATGTCAAGTCGTCATGCGACAACGCACCAGAGGAGACACTGCAGTGTCTGCTGCCCCGTCACTTCAGCGGTGCTTAGAGGTGCCTGTTCTGATCAAAGGCAGCACAACACCTACCACTATGCTTCTTCTAATGACAATGACTGCTTAGTCATGGAGCCAGTGTGACTCTGTGAGTGAGCTCTCCCTCTGGAGGGGGCCACCACAACCGCCCAACAACAGTCCCTGTGAGTGAGTGAGTGAGCGAGTTGTGTGTGTGTTGTGTGTGTGGTGTGGTGGGTGTGGTGTGGTGTGGTGTGGTGTGTGGTGTGGGTGTGGTGTGGTGTGGTGTGGTGGTTGTTGTGTGGTGTGGTGTGTGTGTGTGGTGTGGTGTGTGTGGTGTGTGTGTGCACTTTCCAATCTACAAAGTAGGTTTACCAATCGTCAACTTCGGAAATTTGTTTGGTTTTTTGCTTTGTAAACCCATTTCTCTCGTACACCAGTTTGTTTTGCATAGTTCCTTGCACCTTTCACAAAATGATCTTGACCTTTTAAATGATTCACTCATATTTTAAGTCAGTATTTCAGGTGTAGAACCAAAAATTCCATTTGCAAAATGTCGAAAAATGTGGCTTTTTCTTTTCGTGTGCGTGGGTTTTTTTAAGAAAAAAACATAATTGAGAACATCTCTAGTTTCGCTTAAGAATGAAGGGATTTAGTCACAAGTGTTTGAATCTGAACTTGAATTCTGTCTGTAAATAACATTAAAAAAAAAAATCATTGCATTTCAAAAGTCAATAATCCCAGTGTTGTTCGCGGTGTGTGTGTGTAGGTGTAGTGTGTGTAGTGTGTGTGTGTCGGAGTGGATGAGTGAGGTGAGCATTGTGAGGTGGTGTGTTGTGGTGTGGTGTGTGTGTTGTGTGTGTGTGTGTGATGGGGAAACTGGTAAGAGTATGTGATCTAGCAAGTGCGTGCATGCTGACAAAGTCATAACTTAGCAGTCATTTATGGTGTGAAAATAGCAGACCTGTTTCAAAAGCAGTATTAAACAACAAAGAAGGTTGGGTATCCGTAGTGGTATCCTGCCCCAGTCACAAAGTTTTATATACACATCTATATCTGTTTGAATCGGGGGCCTTAAAACAACACACAATACACATCTGTATCTGTTTGAATCGAGAGCTTTAATCAACACACAATATATATACACATCTGTATCTGTTTGAATTGGGAGCCTTAATCAACACACAAAAAACACATCTGTATCTGTTTGAATCGGGATCCTTAATCAACACACAATCTACACATCTGTATCTGTTTGAATCAGGAGCCTTAATCAACACATGACAGATTCATGAGACAATAGATCTACATTTCAGAGTGTTCAAACTCACGTCTCTCACATTACGTGTAAAGTTCTTCTCGTAGACTAAATGCAACTGAGTTCACATTCTAACTCTGTACATACATCGTTTTTAAGCTCAACATCCTACGTTTTGATTAAATGAACAAGAGAAGGAAAAAAACCAAACAATTTTAACAAAAACATAGTGAATCATAGCAGAAAGGCAGAACTGCATAAGATTCACCATAACAACACACACACACCAAAGAAAACCCTTCCCAATATCTAAGGTCTATATCAACACTGATGCTCTTGTCTTCAACAGTTCAATAATGAAGCTAATAACAAAACAAAAAAAACCTCATGAATGTGTATCAAATGTGCCGAGAGGGACCTGGCAAAGAGCTGTTGCAGCATAACGACACCAACCTCAGGTGTGTCTGCGAACGTCACCACCCGTAACTTGTCAAGACGCCTTCTATTTCACCAAAGATCTTCGCTCGGCATGTAACAAAACCCGCATTAATCAATCCAGCCGAACGTACACAAAGGAAGAAAACGGGAGAGGGACGGGAGGAACGGAGAGGGTGGTGGGCACCCGGAATAAAACGTCTTAATACCCAGAACAAAATGTCAAAAGAGCTCCGGAATCCCCTCTGTCAGGCCGACTCCGTTTCAAACGACGGCGGTCCTCTGTTACCGGCACTCCTTAATGAACTGGAAGGAAAATCGTTCGGCAGCGTTCAGGATTTATGGCTCTCATCTTACGCGCTGGTAATCATTTCCCTGATTCCCTCAATTTCTGCATCTGCGCCAAAGTGTTGCAACAACATGGATCAGACAGGACGTGAGGCAAGAAGGGGGGAGGAGTGGCAGGGGTGTTTGGGAATGAAAGTCAAATGGAGCTGGACAGAATGTGGACAAAGAAAGAGAGACAGATGGGGGTGGGGGGTGGGGGGGGGGGGGGGGGGGCGGGGGGGGAGGGAGAAGTATGGAGGGGTTGGTGAAGGGTGAGGGTAGAGGGAAAGAAATAACGATGATTCTCGCAGTCAGTAGGAAAAGTAGGAGGGTGGAAGGGAGAGACGGTGAAAGGGAGAGTGACAACAAAGAGACAGTTTGAAGGCAGTTAACACACACAGTTAACAGCCACATCAAAGAATAGGTTGCCAGGAGGGCGCACACGCACGCACGCGCGCGCGCGCACACACACACACACACACAAAGAGGGTACAGAGCACAAAAGAGAGAGAGGTGGAAAGAAGGGGAGGAGGCAGGGAGAGAGAGAGAGAGAGAATGAGAGAGAGAGAGACAGACAGAGAGAGTTAGCGAGCGAGCGAGAGAGAGAGAGAGAGAGAAAGAGAGAGAGATCCCACGTGTTATCAGTCCTCTGGTCCCCCTCTCCCAGCCCGGGGATCAATTTCTGTCGGCTCTGATGATAAAGCACCCAACAACACACACAAACTATCAATCATCCCGACAAGCCATGAAATAAATATCAAAGATCTTGCATTTCATACAGCAGGATCATCATGACTGTACAGGCTGCACAAGGAACTGTGCTTTGCCCAGTAAAAAGGCCAGACTGCATTCACTTCCACATACTGAGATCTGAAGGAAAAGATTGTTTCACCAACAACAACAAAAAGAGAAAGACTTTTGCCATTAAATTGAAAATGTGTGTGTGTGTGTGTGCGTGCATGCGTGCGAGCATGCATATGTGTGTGCTCACCTACGTGAGTGCGTGCGTGTGTGTGTGTGTGTTCACGCATGTTTGCTCGTGTCAGAGTATAGGACTAGGAGTATGATTGTGTGTGTAGAATGTACACATAGGCATCCACGCATAAGCACACTCACATACACACAAATGCACACTCACACACGTGTTACATTAAGGTCAGGCACACACATTTATTTATGCACTTGTGCATGCATGTTTATGCGTGTGCCTGACCTTAATACGTGTGTGAGTGTGCATTCGCTGTGTACACATACATACATGTACGTGAGTGTGTCTATGCGTGCATGTGTATGTGTACAAGTGACTGAATGCTTGAGTGTGTCTGCTTGTAAACATAAATACTACACCTTATTACCAATGAAACTGAAAGTGGCATTAATACTTCATATCTGTATCGGTATACATGATCAAGAATTTAACAAAAATTAGAACACAATATTTTCCATTTCATCAACATTAAAAACTTAAGGAGAATTGTGCGCTGATTAAAGCATCAGCAGATCACGATAAATCTAAATAAATCATTGAATGAACAATGCAGAATATTTAGCTATAATTATCAAACATTCAGCTGTCACTGATCAAATCATTCAAAATCCAAAAATACCATAGTCCATGGCACATGCTCATGAATGTACTGAATAAGAACATTCCATAGCACGTATAGAACACAAATGTAAATAAGCCAGGGAGTGAGTCTGAAAATGCTTAAATTTGAACTTGAAGTTATCGAAGAAAAAAGCAAGTAGAAAACTTTGAGAGAATGTGTCGTGTTTTGATCATACTAACCACTTCTTTGTCAAATGATTTTCATGTTTGTTTTTCAGAGTTTACACCTGTAGACAAAGGCACAGACACTCACAGACACAGATACACAAACACACACAGGAGCACGCACGCATGCACACACACGCACACACACAGAAGAGCGCCTGCATGCACACACACATACACACACATTCGTTTTCAATTTAAGGACAAAAGTTTTCCCATTTTGTGAAATCTCTTTTCCCTCTGATCTCAGTATCTCAAAATGAAAGCAGTATAGCCTTTTACTTGACAAAGCACTGTTCTCACACACACACACACACACACACACACACACACACACACACACACACAAGCACACTAAATTCAAACATGACTCTTTTCTCTTAATTTAAAACACCAAACCTACACGGGCACACAGCCCCATCCAACAGAGGCATTGAGTTAGCCACTACATGGACAGGACCTGTGACAGTGTGAGGACATGTACCATGCTGAACAACTGTTTCCTAGTTTCTACTCACCATGACATAATGCCTCTGCATTTCCGTCTTTTCCTGTGCTAGCTTCTCACACTCCATTTTCAAACTGCAATGAAATACACATCAGTACATGTTAGGTCTGATGTTTCCTGAAGACGCATCATGTGCATGTCATGTTACATAGTTAATTACTTTCTGCCCAGTCAAACCTGAAAAGTAACATTATCAAAAAACACTTATTAAGTTCTCATATCCCACCCACACATACTATCAAAATACTTATTAAGTTATCAACACAACTGTCTATATATAGACACAACTGTCTATAGATATATCCCACCTATACACACAATCACAACACATGCACGCTACAAGAACTCACATAAATTGCATTTTCTAATGCCACAGACACACATACACACACAAGCACATGCATGCATGAACGCATGCGCGCACACACACATAAACACACACATTTTCCTCATAGTATCTTCAAATGTTTTAAACTGCCTTCAGAGTAGCAAAAACAAACAAAAACACCACTACACACCCACTGAGGAGGGGAAAGAAGGGGGGAAGTGTGTGCATGTGAGGGTGGGGTATAGACAGCCAGGAGAGAAAGAGAGAGAGAGAGAGAGAGAGAGGGGGGGGCCTGGGGGGGGGGGGGGGGGGGGGGGGGAGCCTGACAAACTGACAGACAGACCAGAGATAACTTTTTAGACTCATCGCTGATTTCCCTTGCCTGGCAGGCCAACAGAAAGAGGAAAATTATCACACTGTTGGCCCCACTACCCCCCTATCTGTATCCACCCACCTCAGCCTCAGAAGACAGGGAGTGGGGGATGGGGGGGGGGGGGGGGGATAAGGTGACAGCAATAAAGCCTGCCTGCTCTCCCTGTAATCAGAGGAGGGAAAAACCAGAGCCCCATCCGTCTGTGTGGCACTGTGATAAAGGCACAGATAGGCCAGCCTGGGGCACACCCCTACCCACATGATAGCCAGTGCACAGGGTGGTGCAGGAGAGGGTTTTTTTTTTTTTGTTTGGACTGGGTGCACTCCACTTCACAGCAGGTGCGCACAGCTAGAAATTCTGGGCAGGGAAAGAACCCTTTCAAAATTGTCTGCAGTGTTGATTTGAAGAGCAAGAATTTGAAGTGATGTATGCTTTGAGGGCAAATTTGGGGGGCCTACGCTGACACTAGTGACAGGCAAATGCAGGACTATCATTGAACGATATACGTTTTCTTTTTAAAACAAACAAAATGAAATGAATAAAAACCCTTTAAAAAAAAAGAAAGAAAAAAAAAAAAAGGAAAAATAGAGGGTACATGAACCAAGATTCCCTCATAAATAAAAATACAAGTAAGGAGAAAAGCATCCTGATCAGCTGATTACATTTCTTCTTGTGCGAGTGCTAAATGTAGGACACCATAGAAGACGGCTTCCGATCACCCAATTTATTATTCATGGCGTTCTATTTGAACTTGAAGCAGGGAAAAGGTTTTGACATAATTCATGCTAAAATATTCTGGATGAACATTTTCAGAGCTCAGTATCAAATCAATGTGAGTTTCATCAGTGCACCAGTTAAAATCAAAACACCTAACAAAATCATGCCGAGACCCACTAATTGAAATGTTTTAACATTTTGAAGTTTGAGTAGTTTGTGGACATCATGCAGTCTGACACTGATAGTGTATTTGTTGTAGGGGCACTGTAGTATTGTCTTAACTCTTTGCTGTGACCGAGCTTTCAGCTTTGTTTAAACCTTCTGCCCCTGTGCCTAGTTTGCCCTGTCTGTTTTATAAGTACGAAGCACAATCACCTCTTTCTTATGTGTATTCAATAATGACTCACTTTCCTGTTTGTCTGTGTCCTTGGTGGTAACTAACCCCTTCTCTTTTCAAATTGTGCTTCATTTTCTGCCCTCAGTCACTCCGTTTTGAAACTTCACTTTCCTGTGTTACAAGAATAGTAAAAAATATTTACTCAGGCAATGCCAAAACCATGTTTTTACAGCATCAAAACTTGTTGGATATCCAACAGCTATATTACAGTAATAAAGCCGATTGCTTTCATATACATGTGTCAGTTTTTGAGCATCAATAACAAAAACAGAAGATAGTGCACCTGACCTGAACATTCATATAATATATAATAATAATACATTTTAAATGTCAAACAACTATTTCACTTTGCAAGCTGGAGTTAATTTTTGTTTTCTCCGCATCAGAATGGCGGAGCTTATTCTTTCAGAGTTCTCTGTGCAGGTCTATTGAAAGTCTGCCTGTCAAATCAATTAGTGCCAGGATGTTTGTCAGAAACTGACAGCTACCATACTGCTGTGCACTGCAGAAAACCACACCCATAAATGTATTGCACTCACTTCATTCAGACTTCACCTTTTTTTGTAATTGCTTTTTTCTGTTTTCCCCTTTTTTCTTTTTTAAATTAAGTTTTTATGCATAGTGAACTAGGCAACTGGTGTAACTTACAAGTTACAACTCTTTGATTAGAAAGTTTTCAGCTCACCTTTGAGTTTGACGTTGAGGAATGGGACAATCCCTACAAATCCCTACAGCTGCTCCATTCCTCTGTCATCGATGACTACTCACCCCTTGTTTCTACTCTTCAATCTTGTACTTCTGATATTGAGACCTGGATGTCAGCAAATAAGCTTAAATTAAACTGTGAGAAGACTGAAGCCATCCGTTTTTCAAAGCGGTCACATCATGGCCCTGATCCGATCCCTTCTTCTTTGACATTAGGTTCCAGCACTATTGAATTTTCAAACACTGTTCGTGACCTTGGTGTTCTCCTTGATAGTGACCTCTCAATGAAACAGCATGTCACAAAAACTTGTCAGTTAGCTTACATGGAACTTAAACGAATTGCTGCTATTCGACCCTATCTCACTGAAGACGCCACAAAAACTCTCGTTTCATCATACATCCTTTCAAGGCTAGATTACTGCAACTGTGTTCTCCTTGGCTGTCCCTCAACTGTCATCCAACCCTCCAACGTGTACAGAACTCTGCAGCCCGTCTCATTTGCAAATCTCCTAGGACCCAACCCTGCAGCCCTCTCCTGAAAAAGTTGCACTGGCTCCCCGTTGAAGAAAGAATTAAATACAAATGTTGTTGTCTCTGCTTCAAGATTTTCACTGGCGATGCCCCTGCCTATCTTCCGATCTCCTTCAAGTATATGTCCCATCACGAACGCTCCGCTCCTCCACCGACACCAGACCTTCCGCTTTCCCAGTTACCGTCCCCATCGTCAACAGCATGGCGAACGAGCTTTCTCATACGCAGCTCCCAAACTCTGGAATAAACTCCCCTATGACTTAAGACATTCTCAAACCTTTTCTTCCTTCAAAACCTCCCTTAAAACCCACCTTTTCAAACAATACTAAGAAGACAGTCATTACCAGATAGTTGATTGACTCTTGTTGCTTCTGTGGATCGCTTAGTAGTTTGTGCTTGTTGCGACTGTTGTGTATTGTGTGTCTGTGCGTGAGAGTGTGTGTGCGCGTGGGAGATAATGGGAGAGTGCCTCTGTTTTTCATTTCTGAGCCATTTTTCAATGCATTTTCTTTACATTTAGCAATTGTATTTTTTCTGCCTTTGTAAAGCGCCTTGTGCCGTGGAAGGCGCTATATAAATCCCCATTATTATTATTTTTTTTTTATTAAAGATCTCCAATACATTTAACATTGTAGTCGTTTACAAATTAAAGACATCCATGAACTCTCTGTCTAGTCCTCCTCCTCATCACAAGAACAGAATCAACAGATTCCCCCAAACGCAGGCCTACCCGAAGCTGGTCTGCGGCACTGACCAGTACTAGTGAGCTAGGTAAGATAAAGTTACTTATAGCCCAGCCGACCACAAAGGGCCACATCAGGGCTGTCACCGCATTCAAGTCAACTCACAAGTCATTTGATTAAAAAACAAACAACAAAAACAAAAAACAACACGCAACCCTTTAAAATACACCTAAAAACACACTGGACATTTTGTTAAAAATCTTTCTTCGTAAAATCTTAGATCAGATGCAATGAAAAATGTTCATCTCTTTCAGAGATTCAAAGATCACATCAGGTGGGACATCTCTGAACAAGGTTTTCACAAAGTCTACTGTAAAGCATTTTTATGTCTCACATCACTCAAGCCCCAACACTCTAAAAGAATATGTTTCACTGTGAGTGGTACATGACATGGAATGCACCACAGATTTTCTTTAGTTTACATCATTGGCAAACATGAAATTTCAACCAATGAGACGCAGTCCTTTCCTGCCAGCCAAATCTTCCTTTGGTGCCTACATCAGAAGTGGCTTATTGAGGTGCTTACTAGATGAGACTATCATGCTGTGACAATGACCTGACGATTACAGATGCCCAAAGCGCATACGTATGTTTTTTCTTTTCTTTTTTTATATTAAAGACAAGTTTCAGAGAGTAATGCTTGAACTATGGTGCTGCTCACAAACTAACTTATGGTGCCCATCTACCAAGCCAGAAAATATTCTGACAGGAAAAGGAAAAAAAAGAAAAAAATTATAACACTGACAATACCTGCAATACTAATGTTATTTTATAAACAATCCTAAGAACAAGATCTTTGAAAGAACACACACGTGTATGTGCATAAACAAAACACAAACACGCACACCATAAAGAAAAGATCCATGATCAGATAAGCAGCAATGAATGAATGATATTCTTCTTCTGTTCAATGCATGCACTTTATACGTCCACTACGTTTTTCCCCCTTTCTTTTTTTCTTTCTTTCTTCTTCTTTTCTTTTTAAACACAACAGAGCAAAATTTAACAGCTCATCACAAATCGCTTTCTATCCAAACCTTCCTCCCTGTCTCTTTGACCAGCACTGAAACAGACACTTTTAAATCATGAATTCTTAAAATGCTGACTTCATTCCTACTAATACTATACCTTTTGTTTGATCCTGAAAATGTCATTCAAGTCTGTCTCCAAGTTACGCAAGTTTGCAACCTAAAAATATTTCTCACTATTAATAGTAGAAATGAAGGTCATCTGTCTAGTCCTGCATTCAGCGCAGTGCACTCAAGACAGAGCTTACAACAACAACAACAAAAAGGAAAAAAAAACGACAAAACAAAACCAGCTTCTCCATAAGTTCAATTATTAATTTATTTTTGACAACTTTCGTGAAGATGCTGCTTATTGTAACATTACACTCGTTTCTTTCCATGCCTCTGTTAAAATAATATTTCATGTCTTTTTTTCTTTTTTGCCTAGTTCAGTCTAAGAAACCTGCATAAAAATAGCAACCGAAGAAGAATGGGTAAAACTTACTTAGAAAGGAAAAAAAAAGTTCAATAATCACACAAAAAAAGAAAAATACATTACAGAAATGGTGAAGGAAAAATATCTAACATTTTAAAGGAAAAATCTAAATAAATGACATATAACACAGGGTATGCGACAATTTCTCACAATTTATCTTTCAACTTCCTCCCTCCTGTATAACTTCTTTTTTCAATTCTTTCCTATTTTTTACATGAAAAAGCTGATTTTCGTGTATGTCATTTTCCCTTCCTTTTCTCTGATAAATGACTTTTTTTCTTGTTTTCCTCTTCTTCTCCTCAACAAGGAGCCTCCTCCTCTCTTCCATTTCTTCTCCCTAGAGACAATACCCAGTGAACAGAAAGTGGGCTGGGACTGATCTTTCTTCTGGAGTTTTGAACAGCCATGTTTGATCAATCCACATCCATTCCTGCCCAGGTTCTTTTCGCTGCACTGGGCCTAACCACCGCTATTCCTGTACAGCCAGGGAACACCGCCGTTTTCCAGTCTGCTTGCTTCGCAATATATACTTTAACAGATCTTCAATAAGACTGCAGAATGAAACAGTCATTTCTCTGCCTCCTCCGTGTCCACAGTTTTCTGTCCATTCTTTGACAGCCTAGTGTTGCTGTTGTTTTTTTCTCCCTTCAATGATGTACGTCAATTATAACACGGTTACAACATGTTTTACCTCCTACTGTCCTGTGAAAACCCAACAGATGACTGGCTCACAACCATCTTTTAAACAAGGGAGAGAATTCAAACCACTGTCCAAACTTGCAGTAAGATAAATCTTAAATAAATGTCAGCGAACCACCAAGAGAAACATTTAAAACAAACGAGCCACGACAAAAAGTGTTTTGTCTTTGACTCATTTTTCCATGTTTCTCTTGGCGATTCACTAATATTTACTTAAGATCTAATTTTAGATTCACTGATATTTATTTAAGATTTCTTTAGATTTCCGCCTGCAGTCATCTCACTCTAGATCTTGCAGTAAGATGGCAAACAAGTGTGTTCTGAAATGTGGTTTGTACAGCAAGAAATCATTTTCTAACTGAAGGAAGAAAATCGCATTTGTGACTCCGACCTTCCAAAAATCTCATGAGAATTACCCTAGACTTAAGTCAGGGTCCATGGCATTCTTTCGTAATTAAAGCAGCTGCTGGAAGCCCTGCTAACTAAGGCATCATTAGACTTTTCTTTCTTTCGTTTTCCCAGCCATGCTAGATCCTTAATCCAGTCAGCATGGCGAAGTCAGCAGTCCATGCCCACAGCTTCTCCTGGACCTCAACCAGACTGGGCCACAACTGGCGTCTTAGCCAAGGCTTCAAAGGAGGCGGCAGGACTGTAAGATGGGGTGGGAGTTTGGGAGCCAGTACCACAAGGGCACCAGTCAGTATCAGAGAGTAGCTGGCAGTGTCCGGTTTGCAGCCTAAGATGTAACTTGATCGGCTCTGTCGAGTTGGTGGATGCTGTCCCCTTCAGTCGATCCCAATGTCCAGGCGTTGGAGTCATGCTCTTCTGAAGTTGCTGGGATCTTGGACAGACAGTCTGCCTCCTCATTTCCTCCATTGCCACAGTGAGAATGGATCCACTGGAGGACTACAGCAGTTTTCCGTCGGAGGAGACCGAGTTCCTCTCTGATGGATGAGACGTTAATTAATCAGCTGAATGAATATACATCTGTACAAGACATGTTTGTTCCACTTTTGGCAGGACAGACATGTAATGATGTGTGTATTCTGATCCTAATGACATCAGCATAATTCAAACTGACTGCACCATTCCCGCCATCCCACTTTTCAAGAACAAACTGATACTACGGGACACCCAAGTCTTTCACTGTCCACAAGCATGCTCCTACTGTCCTAGCCTGCAATCTTCTGTTTGATAGGCACAGCTGAGGATGTTCATCCACCCTTGGTGGAACCCCACAATCACCAAAGCTCCATCTCCCAGCCAGCAGTCCTGAGGGCACTAATGCCACCCAGGAGCAGTGTGTCAACACCCCTCTCCCTCTCCCTGGACCCAGGCTAGGACTAGGAGGATCCATTAGTCATTTTAGGCTCAGCCAGGCGTGAACAGGATCGGCTGATCACTCAGCCATGTCACTCCCAAGACAGACCCTGCCTGGGGTCACCACTCAATAAGGTTCCCTCCCACCCCTCACCCTAATCCAATTCACCACCGCCTCTCCCCCCTCCTCCCTTATCTCTCTCCCTCTTGCTCTCCCAGGCTGATTAAGCCCTGGCATATTCATTGAGGGGGCTGAGTGTTAATAACCTTTTTAATCTCCAGAACAGCAGCCATGCAAGATTGTTGTGGTTAAGCCTGGGTTACAAATAGAGAGAACATAAGAAGATAGAAAAAAAAAATCATTCTTCCTACTCTTTCTTACCAAGGGAAAAAAATCATTCTTCCTACTCTTTCCTACCAAGAAAAAGAATCATTCTTCCTACTCTTTCCTACCAAGGAAAAAAAAATCATTCTTCCCACTCTTTCCTACCAAGGACAAAAAATAATTCTTCCTACTCTTTCCTACCAAGGAAAAAAATTAATTCTTCCTACTCTTTCCTACCAAGAAAAAAAAAATCATTCTTCCTACTCTTTCCTACCACGGAAAAAAAAAATCATTCTTCCTACTCTTTCCTACCAAGGAAAAAACAAATTTGCTAAACTTTTTTCCACCCCAAACAGCAGCCACATTTTGCTTCGATATCTTTTTGTTGTTGTTGTAGACAAATGAAATAATTTCAAATCAGTGCTAGAAAAATGCCAGTTTTAGGGGTAAAAAAAGTTTTGGGTCATAAAAAAACATGATATGGACATATAACACAGGTGCTGTATTAATCACTATCGTCTAAAACACTGATCCATGTGAATATTAACTGCATCACATAATTCAAGAGCTAGATGCGGCGAAACATCAATATACTGGACTTGTCCATAACTTGGACCACAAATGAATGTACCATCAGTTCAAAAGTACCCCCCCCCCCCCCCCCCCCCCCCCACACACACACACACACACGCACTAACATAAGATAAAATGTTGATACCGACTTATAAAAAGTAGATGAAAAATGTAGACACGCACCCACACACTCACTCACGTGAAGTATTCCCAGCTCATGATGCATTTTTTTTTTTATTGCAGAATTTCAAACAATAAACCAATATTAGCTTAACACCAACAGTTCTACCATGCAAAGTTCTCTGTTTTCAGGGATTTGTATTCATTTACAACCAAGCCTGTACACATTATGGTACATGATCCCCCAAATGATAACCTCATTTCTAGTAATTCTACATAAACAATATATATATTTGGGAATGACGTAAAATAATACTTTCAGCCTTCCAAAATCTGAATTGATATACATGATATACTGTACCTTAGTCGCCAGATGTAATTTGATCAATTATTTGATTGTGTACAAATTCATATTCCCAAACATTACGGTTTACGACCAGAGATGGTGTCGAAAGTCATTTGAAGTGAAATCAATGGTATAGTACACAAGTTTCCTATTATTTCACTCAAAACTTTCTTTTTTAACAAATCAATGAAAGATCTACTGACTTGTTTCAATTCTATCTCTGTCTGTGAGAGTGAAGGATGGAGGATAAAACAGCACTATCACCAGATTTAAAAAAAAAAAAAAATCCTGCAATTCCTTTTTTTATATTTCATTTTACATTCAGGACAGTAGACATTTAACTTGTCCCACGTATTATCCAGAGACAAAACTGAAGACATGTAATCACTGATTGGGCACAAAAACAACAAATTTAAAAAAGGTATTTGAAATAACTCTGCCATTTAACATGGACAAACAAATCACAAGACAAAACACGATGCGTTTTGACCTCTTAGGTCTTCCTCAGGCAAGATGAACAACACTCAAGACGACAATGAAGAATGAGCAATTACTTATCATCTCTCTTTTTTTTTTTTTTTAAGTTAAAATTTGAAATCATACTTATTACTTTGGGGCAAATTCATATTTATGCACAGGTTGTAGGCCTCACAATTTAATTAAAGTGCTAGGAACATGCTAGTCTAAAGAAAAGAAAAAAGTTTGCGGTTCTTAAAAAACTAATCCAAAAAAAAATGTCAATGAACTCTTTGTTTTGAAAATTTTATAAATAATGTAATTCGTTTGTCCATATTAATTGGCATACTTACTTCAAACACCTTAATTTAATTCATTTCCATTTCTGCCTGCAGTCACCTCACTTTGAAACTAACTCAGTAACTGGGCATATCATTAAGAATAAAAGCTGAGAGAAAAAGAGTTGGTTTGTTTTTTTCCTTTTCTACCAACAAATTTCAACAATGTAAAAATGCAGACAAGAACTTACGAATTAAAAAAAATAAAAATAAAATAAATGTCTCAAAAAGTCAGTGAACTCTTGGTTTTGAAAACTGACATGTATTTTGTGCAAATCTGGCAAGACCGTCTCCGCCAAGTTGCATATTATATAATATAAGACTAACATGGGGCAGGGCCTTCTATTTGCCCATGGGCTCTCTAGACAGAGTGTGCCAGCACTTGGCTGGCGCTACTACGTGGTGGAACAACTTGAGAAATGTCTGGCATTAAACTAAAGAGAGGGGGGAATGGGATTAAGCCTAATCAGGCTGCACTGCTAAATAAGAGGTGGAGAGAGAGGAAAAAAACACACTAAAAGAGCAACTTAGTACAGATTTAAGGGCAGGAGAGAGAGAGAGAGAGAGAGAGAGAGAGAGAGAGAGAGAGAGACAGAGACAGAGAGAGAGAGAGAGAGACCCAATACAAACACGGCTCGAAGGAAGGCTGCATGCAAAATAACTTCAAGCAGGAAAACCTGAAAATTACTTTTGAATTCAACTTAAGGTACCGATCACCTCAGACACAGTAGAATAATTTGTACATTGTGGAATGCCTAGAGATATAAAAACATATACATGTAGCGAAACAGGCCAGAATATTTGTGGAATGCCTACAGATTTAAAAACATATAAAACAGGCCAGAACTATAAGTATGAAACATTAACACAAACACTTTTGAACGCTACTCAACTTCTCCAGTCTTGAGAACACAGTATCTTAGGAATTCTTCCTGGGAACGTATTGTGTTTTCATACCAGTAGTGAGGTCTACAGCTCTTCCCATTCTACCTATCCCACCCTGCAGCTCAATGTCACTGAGAGGACACACATAGTGGGGGAAAGTATATTTCTCTTCTAAAATAAAAGATTTCAGCACTTTTTTTTTCTTTTCTTTTTTCCCTCCCTTTCTTGGCTAGAAGTAGAACTCCCAAGGTTCACAAACTGTGAGATTTTTTTCTTTTTTTCATCTTCACCCAACAATTTGAATAAAGCTCTGCACTACCAGAGTGATAATTATCTAAACTTTGAATGATTTTAAATGAAAGGACAGCGAGGCAGGGAGACAGAAACAGACATAATAGTAGATAGCAGAGAACAAGGCAGGCAAGCCTGGCTCCAACTGTCACACAATCACAAACTTGTACATTACTGCTGTTTGGTGTACCCATTCATCTAGCACCGAAGCTGAATAGTGTACCCCCCCCCCCCCCCCCCAACCCAGGTCAAAAAAAATTTGTTCCAATATGCACAGAAAAACAACTGTAAATGCACAAATTAAATTAATCAGTAAAAAGATTTTTTTTTAAAAAGGAAAGAAAAGAAAAAAATGCAACTAAAAAAGGTGGTCCTTATTCAAGACTGACACACAGCCTTTGATCCTTCAACAAAGTTGCAGAGAACACAGGAACTATTAGTTTTATATTTAGTTAAAACGCTATCTTCAATGAGGAACTGTCAAAAGTGTTCTTGTGAAATATCTCCATAAGGTGTATTCCATGATCTTGTAGATCTAACTAGTATCCTTTTTTTTTCAGCAAGTGTGGACTGCATTTGTTCACTCTGTACAGGTCTTTAATAGAAACATTCTATCGATACAACTGAAAATGCGAAAGATAAAAAGTCGAAGTGAGAAAAGCAAAAGAAAGCAAGGGGCAGAGAAGGTGGTGCGGGGAGGCAGATTAACTCACTGTGCGTACTGACATTATCAATTTTATGAGTGCAGTATGTGTTCTAGGAGTTTCTTACTTTCTAAATTCTGGTTAGTTGCAAATGACATGACATTGACAGCTTTTTCTTCATTTTCGTAATCCTGAGTGTTGTTTATCTTACCTGAAGAAGACCTAAGAGGTTGAAACACTTCATGTTTTTCGTCTTCTAATTCGTTTATATATAAATCCATGTTAATTGGCAGAATTATTTCAAATACCTTTAAAACTTTCCTTCCAAATTCTGTGACTGGCACTAAATTCTGACTTGTCCCTCATGTTTTTCGTCTTCAGTTCTAATTCATTTTATCCATGTTAATTGGCAGAATTATTTCAAATACCTTTAGTTTAAAACTTTTTTTTCTAAATTCTGTGATTGGCACTAAATTCTGACTTGTCCCCCCCCCCCCCCCCCCCCCCCCTTCTCTCTCTCTCTCTCTCTTTTCTCTCTGTCAGGCTGTAAATTCTCTTTCTCCCTGAATTTCTATAACCTTTTACTATATAGTGCTCTTCAACTCATTCTCTGTCCTGTGTAACCTCGCTCTTTCTGTAGAGACTCCTCACGTCTGCCTCTATTTCTAGCCAAGGCAATGGCAGAATGACAGTTTTTGAGATGAAGATCAGTATCCGACTTGTACTGAGCTAGCAAATGCTGTCACTACACAAGAGGGAACGTCCCTAAAATCAAACACAAGAATACCAGACACTAAATCAAATACACAGTAACAAATGTTACGGCGAAATGATCATATTTTCCCATGGACAACAAACATTGAACAAACTGTTCATTTTGTCCACAATCTATGCATCTCAATGAGAAAGACAGCTGCCACTGACAGAATAGATAAACATACATGTATGTGTACACTTTTGATCCGTGACCTACACAGTTTACATGGCAAACTGACACGATACGCTCTAACATCTCAGTAGTACAGTCTATAGTGAAATTGGTGCATTACTGGTCTTAACCAGATGCACAGTTCCTGTCAGTAGACCAAGGTGCACCAAGACGCAACTACTGTCATCAGTTGGGGCTTAGTAAGTTAGTAGGTGGTATCCTGCCTATGTTGGATCAGAACAGGCACCTACTGAACACCGAAATGACACGGCAGCAGTGCAGTGTCTCCTCCGGTAGGTTCCCTCTTGACGACTTGACACCGATTGCTCCATGTAGATTGCTGGTGCTGGGGCTACTGTGGGCTGGGCCTGAGCCTGTGGCTGTGGACGGGGGTGGGAATGAGCAGCGTTGGTGCAATGCCACTGAGATGGCACAGAAGCAAGATGGGACAGCACAAACAAAAAACAAACAAAAAAACAATTATGCACCTTTCAAGTTCAAACAATTTTTTTCTTCAAAAACTAACACTTACAAGTTCGAGTAGCTAGCAGTTGGACTTTACCTGTGGTACTGGGCTTGCAGGAAGCTGAATTCCTCTTTGATACGGTCACATGACTCGGCCACTGTGAACTTGAAGGGCTGGCCTGGTGGTTGAGGGGGACCCTGTCACAGAGGAATGCCCTCATTCACACTGACTCTCTCTCCCTCTTTCTGCACTTCCATTTGTACTTACTTATAAATTTATACATGCATGTAATTTACTCTCCCAAAGGTCACATTCCAAAATCATGTAAGATGCTTTTAAGTTCAGAAGTACCCACCATTGCATGATCTACCTGTCCAGTATAGTCACAGGTTATGACAACAATTCTCATCTCTGGCAATTCAACAGGGTTCTTCTGCACCCCCCCCCCCCCCTCCCCACCACATCTCAAGGTTAATTACTATTAATACTAGTTTAGTGGAGGCTTACTGTACTATATTCCTTTCAGCTTTCACCAAAGGCTGGAATGGAAGCATGCTTAAAACAATTGTCTCCTTGGACAAAGTTTTGTGTTCTCTTTCTTAGAGCACAGTGACGCTACTGACAGAGCTGTCATCTGATAAAAATTATAGTAGCAGGAAAAGTTGGTAGTACATCTTAAAAGAAACACTAAAAGTTTAATACAGTATACTCTATACCATATTACTGATCCACCTAAGAAGCGCTGGATGGCACCGACACAAACTGTCGACATTCACAGCCATTTCTCAAAATCATTCTGTTTCCAGCCTGCCTCTGGATCAGCCTGAAATGCTCTGTGAGGAGTCCAAACCTATTCATATGATACAGTAACACAATGAATTCTTTCTTTTTTTCTTTCTACATACGCAGGCTGATACTCCTGCGGACACTGCCGGTATAGACAGGCAGTGGAGATTTGTGTGTATGACCATTTTTCATCCCGCCATTAAGGCAGCCATACTCCATCTTCAGGAAAGGTGCATGCTATGTGTAACATGTCATCCATACCAGCGGCCAAACTGGCCTTCTCTTCCGAAAGTTGGTGATGGGATTTTATGTGTGTACAAGATGTGTGTGCGTTCACACACGGAACCTCGGTTTATAGTCTCATTCGAAGGACTGTACATGTATGGGGAATGGAGTCCGAACCAATGTTAACTCCGAGGGGAAAATCTCCCTGTACCGAAATTCAAACTCACAACCCCAGGATCACGAGTCCGGCGCTCTACCAACTGAGCTATTCCGGCCCCCACACAATCAATTGAAATCACTCTGTTACTGAACTGAAGTCAGTTTAAATTAATTATTACAGCAGTACACTAAACTGGTCTGTGCACCTGAGAGACCATGGATCCCATTCCACTGCTGACAGGTTCACAGCTAATAATTAAAAAAAGTAATATCCACATTTCACAGCAGAACACAATTCTCAAGGATCAAATTATTAACATCCAAGATAGATGCTGTGCTTAAATCATTGTGTGTGACACCGGCAGTGACAGTGACAATGACCAAATTAAATGGGAAGAGACAGGTTAGTGTAGTCAAGATTTGTGATGCTGGTGATACCATTATTATGGTATCCAGTTGCTACAAACTATGTGACACTTCAAAGTTCTCACAAACAGACCTGCTGCATTTTGTCACGAATAATCATTAATGGGACAGAGGTCTGATGCAGTGAAAACAGATTCTGAGAATGTGAGAGCTGAAAAAGTTGGATTCTAGTGATCATGCTACTAACCTCAAAACCAGTTCAGGAAGATAAGATAATGTTGCTTATAGCCCAGCCGACCGCAAAGGGCCACATCAGGGCTGTACCAGTTCAGGAAAGTCAGTAACATTAAAAGTGGTGTTATTATATACCATACATATAAAAAATTACAGGCAAACTATGGGTCAATCAAAATTGATCATTTGGTCATAGCAATCAATAAAATCCACGAGTGATGGACACTATGGACCACTATCCACCACTAATGTCTGGTCATATGAAAATTAACTCGCTGCACCACTAGTAAGTAGTAGGTGAGTGAATCAGTGATAATGTGAATATTTTTTAGCTGAACAATTAAGTACTGGGGGAAAAAATGTGCAGGTTAACAATTCTTCCATCATTATAGTAATGACTTGGCAAAGATTTGAAATAAAAAAAAAAAAATGCCAGTAATTGCAAACTGTGCACATTGTTATGAAAATGTGTGTGTGTGTGTGTGTGTGTGTGTGTGTGTGTGTGTGTGTGTGTGCATGCATGCATGAGTACATGTCACAACAGAATGTCTAGATACATGAGCATGTGTGTGCGCGGCGGTGTGGTGTGTGTGTGTGTGTGTGTACATTATAATCATGTGTGTGTGTGTGTGTGTGTGTGTGTGTGTGTGTGTGTTGTGTGCGCACGCACGCGTACATGTGCGAGTATAACTGTGTCTGTGTGTGTTTCCATGTGTTGGTGAGTATTTGCGTGTGTGTGTGTGTGTGTGTGTGTGTGTGTGTGTGTGTGTGTGTGTGTGGTGCGTGCGTGCGTGCGTGCGTGCGTGCGTGCGTGCGTCGGCGTGCGTGCGCGCGCGTGCGCATGTGTTACATGGTGTTACTGTGGATAAGTTTTTTTTAGTGTGCGTGTGTGCATGTGCGTGTGTGTGTTTACTGTATGCATGCACATGCACATTCACTTGTCCAAACCTAGTGAATTACTACATCTGGCACAGTGTGCCATTGTGGACTATACTACTAAACATCTAACCTGCAGCTCTGTTGTCTTATTGCATTGAAGCTTCTAACAAACAAACTGCATTGTATTTGGTGATAATGACCAAAAACTAGGAAGAACAAACGACCAACCAAACACAAATGATGTAACCTCTTTTTGGTTTCAAGTATATTATAGAGTCACCTGTGTCAAATGACATTTTCCTCAACTCAGTATCTGATCTGCCATGTGTGTGTGTGTGTGTGTGTACTGTATGTGTACTGTATGTGTGTGTAAGCATGCTTGTTTGAGCATATGTTTACAAGTGTATCACAGTGTGTGTGTGTGTGTGTGTGTGTGTGTGTGTGTGTGTGTGTGTGTGTGTGTGTGTGTGTGTACACGTGTGTGTGTGTGTGTGTGTTGCGCGCGCGTGTGCATGTGTGTTTGTGTGTGTGTGTGCATGCAATGGTTCATGTTTCAGTTCATTTAGGCCCCTATGTGATTTCATTAGTTCACACAGTTCACTGAAAATATACAGTATGCTTGCATGTCTAATCAATAATTAACAAGTTTCAATTCAAATGTATCCCTATGGTCAACTCCATCTCTCTTGTAGTAAAACCACCCACCCCCCTTCCTTGCTACCCCTTAGTTTAACCCCCCCCCCCCCTCCCCCCGCAACACCCCCCCCCCCCCCCCTCCAAGTTTCCGGAATTGTTAGTATTCCTAAGGTGTTTTTTTTCTCTACTTGGGTTTATTGGTAGAATGAAACTGCACAGTGTGGTCACCACGATTCGCTTGAATGACACTGTACGGCTTTCGACAACTGACTGCAACCGACTCTGCGCCGAGCTTGTAGTCTATTAAATTGAAATTCATGTTATTTCACAAACCACGAGCTAAGTTTATGATGGGGTGTCGGCTGTGGTGGGGGGCTAAGCGGTATTTCTTCTAATTCAGATCAATTACCTCTTCATTTTAGGCAAACGTGGGCTCTGGACTGTTAATTTAAGTGGCGTGGTCGGAATATAAAACGCGCCTGCTCGTTATTTCTTGTTCATTATCTCCCTTGCCTCCTCTGCCGCGGCCACCCAGCGTTTTTGATGGCGGCTGCGCCAGCGAGTGCTGCTCCGCCAAACCCCATGCTCGCTGTGTTCAACCGTTTTGTTTGTTTGTTCGTTCGTTCGCTTTTAATTTTATCATTTCCCCCACATCACAACTGCGCGATTTTGACAGCATCTTCGACCAATTTCACACAGGTCTGGGAAATGCTGGTTCAGAAACCAATCGTTCTCTTGCTGACATGCTTCGACTTCGTCGAACAAAGGAGGGTCAGCGTGCTACTCCACTTAGGAGATTGAAAATTCATTCTTTTGACGCAAAATTCAGAAATTTGGATATCCTAACTCTTGGTCAGTGGGACAGGCTTTAGCTTAGTGGAATCTAGTTCAAGAGAGTTCGCCAACTATGAGTCTTAAGGTAAGACATTGGTTGATCAATAGGCACTCGTTTCGCAAGAGAGCA
This sequence comes from Conus ventricosus, assembly GCA_018398815.1. Taxonomy (NCBI): domain Eukaryota; kingdom Metazoa; phylum Mollusca; class Gastropoda; order Neogastropoda; family Conidae; genus Conus; species Conus ventricosus. Next base: position 48,716,950 of record CM031608.1, on the reverse strand, counting down.
GTCGTGTGCCGATGAATTTACAGACTGACATTACAGAAAAGGAACACAGTGAATTCGTGAAATAAATCTATCTCCTGAATAGACCAACTGAATGGACATGCGATCATATGAATTATTATGAATTATGAAACCGCCTTCTTACCGGATGTCTGTTGGGATACATGATGGTAACAAGATAAAATCCAACAGCGAATGTAAAATCCTTCGATAGAGAAGGAACAGTCTGCACTGAAGATGGCAGGAAAAACTAAGCACGATATCCTTCAACACAAAGCTTTCGCAGGCACAAGTAAAAAGCGGCTGGGAGCCGCAGCCATCATGGAAGTTGTCGGGGTCAAGTTGGTGTGAGAGAGCTGAAGAGAGGTTTACTCAAATCCAAGGCAGCAATTCCTCGTCTCAAACTCTCTTGACACACGCCTGCTAATCTAGGCCACCAATCCACACATGACTCAGAACTGGGTATCTTCACTTTCTTTCAGAATACGGGCCCGTAAGTCTCAGCCTGTACGAAGAAAACTCCAGAGGAAAAAAATCCGTGTGAACAGCTTGCTTGGAACCACACACTTGCATACAATCTAGCCCGCCGTATTAGCTGACGGTAACAATGGGAAGGGCAAACAGACCCGTCATCTAAGCCGTTGTTTCATTGGCTAAATCCCAGGCCTAGACAGGCGAAGCCTTCCACGTGACTTAATCTTCTATGCACACATCTCAACCAATCACAAAGAGTTTCACACCTAAAGGCGTCAGATGACCACGCCTATGAACGTCATTGTGCATATTGCTGTGAATATCTTACGTGTCACTCAAAACCACCTGAAACACTCCCACCTCGGCAGCCAGACGTAACTATATCTTCGAGCATTGATCGTGCGCTGCCATCGTTTTCGTGCGACGACTATTCAATAATACAGTCTCCAAATGGACACAACCTAGAATTTGACAGACCCAAAAAAAAAAAAAAAAAAAAGAAAAGAAAAGAAAAGAAAAAAGTACGATGAATCAAAGAATGTCTCCATATAGCATCTGCTGCATGTGATTTGCGTCTGGTGCGTTGGCATTTCATCAGTTGGCCCTGATCACTAACGGAAAACAAAACTTTGGAGAAAGCACAACAACAGCAAAACACAATTTCAGCGATGGCTATCAGAGTTAGACGAGAGATTGTGTTTAATTAAACCAGGCCTAATTGACCAGTTGAGGCTGTTCTAATCTATCAGAGACGGCGTGTTAATCACAGCTTACCTGTATTTTGTAGGTCTGTTGTACTGATTTTTTTCTGTCTTCTGTCTCAAGATAGTGTTGGTTATGTAGGTCAATCTTAAACAGCCATGAAAATCAAATTGCAAATAAATAATTGAAACGAAATTTACAAAACCTACACGCAGAAACTGGAAAAGTGAAATGACGAGGAAGTCAAGCGAAGTCGTATTGTTTAAAGGTTTTATTTAAAATTTTAAAAAAAAAGTAGTGAAACACAACTTGTAGGCCTACACGTTTGTGTTTGTCTCTCTCCATTTTTTTTTTCGTTGAAGAAAAGTGAAGGTGTTAAAAACAAACAAAAAACAACAAAAAACACACACGAAAAAGACAGAACGAAAGAAAGAAAACGAAAAAGGAAATATAGAACTCAAATTAGAATATATATATAAACTTGCCGTGAATACTTCTGTTCTGTGTTAATCAATTGTGAAGGGTTTTTCATAATAGAGTTTCGATACACTAGCAGCTTGGCTTTTACGCGGAGATAATTATGTGAGTTTGGTAACCCCATCTGTCCCCTCCCCACCCTTCCTCCTCTCCTCCCTCCCCCCCCTTCCCACTTCCACAACCATCACCTCTCCTTTCTCAACTGCAGGTACAAAGTTACTGATGACTGAATGCAGTAATGGAAAACAACAACAACAACAACAACAACGACGACGACAACAAAGAACAACAACAAAACTGATGTAATTAACAATTAGATATAAGCTGACTTGGAACATTCCGGTTTTCAGCATCGTAGTAGTAGTAGGCCTAGTAGTAGTAGTAGTAGTAGTAGTATCAAGATATGGGTTCGGTAGAAGAAGGACGAGGGAGGGAAAGTTGGGGGGAGGAGGAGGAGGAAAGAAAGAAAAAAAAAACTTCAATAAAACGTAACAATAACAACAACGACTACGACGACGACCACGAACAACTCCATGACACGCATATTTCATTGATCCGTCTCGCTGCGTTGATGAACTCGATGTGATTATGTCTACACCTGTTCCCTTCAGCGACTCACATTAGGCTCAGCAGGTTAGTAGCACACGCTGTAAGCTTTAAGGCAAAGCTTGTGAGCTGACAGTTGTACGGCTTATCATATGCTGGCTAGCGCAACACTGTAGCTTTGTGCACTGCCGTTCCCGTTGATTAGTTGGCTGAATTGAGGTTTAACGTCCGCACACATCCTCAGAGGTAACCCCATCTGGCGACCGTGAGTTTCGGGAACTGAAAAAATAACTCTGTGTGTGTGTGTGTGTGTGGTGTGTGTGTGGTGTGTGTGTGTGTGTGTGCGTATGTGTTGTGTTGTGTGTTGTTCCTCAATTTAACGTCTTCTCACTAAAAGTGATATCAGACGATGTGTTTAATGGTGTGTGTGGTATGCGAATGTGTGCTTATGAAAAGAATGGTGGAGGGATAGGGGAAAAGCGTGTAGAACTTTGAACACCACTACGTGTTCAAAAAAAAAACAAACAAAAACAACCCTAGATAAAACCAATTAAAGAAAAATGCCAGCTGGATTCTGTAAGAAACTTTGACTAACCAATCTGAGAAACGAATAATCATTCAACATTTTAGAGAGTGATGACGTCGATCTATCGAAGTATTACCACCAGCCATGATAATCAAGTTCTTTGTTTTGGGGCAATGAATTAACAAATGTGAAACACTTAGTGCGTTTCCACACATACATCTAACATTTCTACTGAATTTTGTTTTCAGTGAATTTAAACGTAATCTGTGGATTAAACTTCTTAATCTTGTGTGTGTGTGTGTGTGTGTGTGTGTGTGTGAACAAGAACATAATATTGCCATATGAAAACCAGAGGTTTTATGGGGCACAGATGATCAGAGTGTGTGTGTGTGTGTGTGTGTGTGTGGCAGACACATTTAGTTGGTGTGTATGTTTGTTTTCTTTAATGTTGATACGAATAATCACTGTTCTTTAAATTAGTTCTCTGTTTTACGATAGAGTGCGAAATTAATAATAATAATTATGGGTAAGAGGGGAATAGCATCTTCTAGCTTTTCTGTTGCCCTTGGGAATAAAGATCTCTCTCCTCTCTCTCTCTCTCTCTCTCTCTCTCTCTCTCTCTCTCTCTCTCTCTCTCCTCTCTCTCTCTCTACTAGCTGCATAAGAGAACCATCGCAATCCCTTTTGAAGGCAGATATATTTGTATTGCTTGCTCCGAGCAAAGATAGTTCGCCCTCCGAAGGGCGAACAGTCTTTACTCCGAGGCCTTTCGTCCGCTGGATCGGAACTCA
>CM031608.1:48695937-48708437 GCA_018398815.1 Conus ventricosus | reverse complement strand
CATTCAACTGTACATTGTAATGCAGCATGTAACTGTACATTGTAATGCAGCACTGTAACTGTACATTGTAATGCAGCACTGTAACTGTACATTGTAATGCAGCATTCAACTGTACATTGTAATGCAGCACAGTAACTGTACATTGTAATGCAGCACTGTAACTGTACATTGTAATGCAGCATTCAACTGTACATTGTAATGCAGCACTGTAACTGTACGTTGTAATGCAGCACTGTAACTGTACATTGTAATGCAGCATTCAACTGTACATTGTAATGCAGCACAGTAACTGTACATTGTAATGCAGCACTGTAACAGTACATTGTAATGCAACATTGTAACTGTACATTGTAATGCAGCACTGTAACTGTACATTGTAATGCAGCACTGTAATTGTACATTGTAATGCAGCACTGTAACTGTACATTGTAATGCAGCACTGTAATTGTACATTGTAATGCAGCACCGTAACTGTACATTGTAATGCAGCACTGTAACCTGTACATTCAAGGTTCACGTGCATACCAAGACATAATGATAGAAGCGTCAGCCACCCAAGAAGAGTAAGGATCTATCTAACACCACACAACACCGCCAGAACAGCGCTAATGGACATTTTCCCCCAGTTCTGGACACCTGAGAGATCCGAGCTCGTAACTCGTCGTGAGCTGGGTGAATGGGGAGATTAACGTCCTATTAGCCTGATGCTGTGAGGGGCAGGTTGTACACCAAAAATCAACCCGCCAAAATTTTTTTCTTTCTTTCTATTTTTTAAATTTTTTATTTTTTTGTTTTCAAGTTCTGAGCATCCTCAAAGACATTTGGTATTTTTAATTCAACGTTTTTGGGGTGGAGCTTAATCAATAACTTTTCAAACTTTAAGACACGTAATTTTTTTTTTTTTTCAATAACACTCGCATTGCGCCAGTCTGAAATTTACAGACTGGCGCAAGGCGTGTGTTATGAAAAAAAAAAAAAAATTACGTGTCTGAAAGTTTGAAAAGTTATTGATTAAGCTCCACCCAAAAACGTTGAATGAAAAATACAAATGTCTTTGAGGATGCTCAGAACGTCTGAAAATAAAAAAAAAAAAAAAATTTAAAAAAGAGAGAAAAAAAATCTTCAACGTTTCGGTCATAGACCGTCTTAGACTTGTGAATAAAAGAAGAATGTCCGTTTCGGCATGACGTAAAACTTCGTAACGGCGACAGTGCTTAAAGGTGTGTGTGTGTGTGTGTGTGTGTGTGTGTGTGTGTGTGTGTGTGTGGTGGGTGCGCACGCGCGTGCGCCTGCGTGTGTGTGCGTGCCTGCGCGCGCGCGGCGTGCGCGCGTGTGTGTGTGTGTGTGGGGGGGGGGGAGGGGGGGGCGCAAACGCGCACGTGTGTGTGTGTGTGTGTGTGTGTGTGTGTGTGTGTAGTGTGTGCGTATGTGTGTGTGTGTTTGTGTGTGTTGTGTGTGGTTGTGTGTGTGTGTGTGTGTGTGTGTGTGTGTGTGTGTGTGTGTGTGTGTGTGTGTGTGTGTGTGTGTGCGTGCGCGCGCGCGCGTGTATGTGTGTGTGTGTGTGTGTGTGTGTGTGTGTGTGTGTGTGTGTGCGTTGTGTGGTGCGTATGTGTGTGTGTTGTGAGTGTATGTGTGTGTGTGTGTGTGTGTGTGTGTGTGTGTGTGGTGTGTGTGTGTGTGTGTGTGTGTGTGCGCGTGTGTGTGTGTGCGCGCGCGCGTGTATGTGTGTGTGTATGTGTGTGTGTGTGTGTGTGTGTGTGTGTGTGTGAACACGTGACTTTTTTCTCACTGCAGGGGCGTGATTTCGGGCGTGAAGGGGCAAGCTGATTGCTGCCGGCATTTTGTATGTATCACCTCAGTGTATGACAGTCAATTGGTCAGTTAGCAAGTTACGTGACTGGTTTGTTGTTGGTTAGTTACTTTGTTAGTTCATTAGTTAGTGAGTGAGTGGGTGAGTGAGGGGGTTCGCTAGTTCATTAGTTAGTGAGTGAGTGGGTGAGTGAGGGGGTTCGGCTAGTTCATTAGTTAGTGAGTGAGTGTGGGTGATGTGAGGGGGGTTCGCTAGTTCATTAGTTAGTGAGTGAGTGGGTGAGTGAGGGGGTTCGCTAGTTCATTAGTTAGTGAGTGAGTGGGTGAGTGAGGGGGTTCGCTAGTTCATTAGTTAGTGAGTGAGTGGGTGAGTGAGGGGGTTCGCTAGTTCATTAGTTAGTGAGTGAGTGGGTGAGTGAGGGGGTTCGCTAGTTCATTAGTTAGTGAGTGAGTGGGTGAGTGAGGGGGTTCGCTAGTTCATTAGTTAGTGAGTGAGTGGGTGAGTGAGGGGGTTCGCTAGTTCATTAGTTCTTTCGTTCGTTAGTTAGTTACTCAGTGGGGCCGGATAGCTCAGTTGGTAGAGTGCCGGACTCGTGATCCTGGGGTTGCGGGTTCGAATTTCGGTACAGGGGATTTTTCCCTCTGAGTTAACATTGGTTCTGATTCCATTCTTCAAACAGTCCTTCGAATGACACTATAAACCGAGGTTCCGTGTGTGAATGCGCACAACATTTTGCACACACACGTAAACTCCCATCACCAACTTTCCGAAGAGAAGGCCAGTTCGGCCGTTGGTACGGATGACACGTTACACATAGCATGCACGTTCCCGAAGATGGAGTATGGCTGCCTTAATGGCGGGATAAAAGACGGTCATACACACAAAACTCCACTGCCTGTGTTTACAGGCAGTGTTCGCAGGAGTATCAGCCTGCGTACGCAGAAAGAAAGAAAGTTGCTCGGTTCATGAATTCTCGCCCATCCTAAAGCTTCTCATCCCACCCCCTCCCCTCCCCACAAGCATCCCACCCCCGTGCCCTCCTAAATCATTGCTGACACGTCGTCAAGATGACAGAGAAATAATTGTTTTGCCTGTTCTTGTTTACCCCAACAATTCATTTTGTTTTATATAGTCCCGCGACACAATCCGAAACCGACTTTGGTGAATCTTTCTGAGAAATTCGTAATGTGAGCACTGCAAGTATTTGAAGCCTAGTCAGGAGGAGGGGAACGGAGAGGGGAGGGTGGGTGGGTTGAGGTGTGGTGGGGACGGGTGACTGATATCAGACGCAAAAGGAAAAGTCGATCGCATACGAGGAATGTTATAAAAGCATTTAAGATGGGGGCGCAGCCTCCACAGGGTGAGGAAGGGAACGGGTGGAAGAGGGGACGGGGTGGGGTGGGGGTGGGGGTGAGTGGAGGTAATCTTTTTAACTTTACAAAGGAAACAATATTCCAGGAAAGCACGTCTTTTTGGTGAGAGGGAGTTTTCCATTGGAAGATAAAGATAACCCAGATAAAGAGAAGGACGCTCCACAAACAGCGTGTCTTTTTGATTAGAGGGAGTTTTCCATTGGGAGATAACCCAGACAAAGAGAAGGACGCTCCACAAACAGCGTGTCTTTCGAGAGAGGTGAAGTCCAGACTAATGAGAGATAGAGTCAAATCAAGGGGGGAGGTTGTGGGGGGGGGGGGGGGGGGGAGTCACAAATAAGCAAATCTTTCAAAAAGAAATTCCAGAAAGGCGAGATGAGCTTTTGAAAAGCAAAGTTTTTATAGGAAGGTGTAACTTTATTCACCCGCCCCCCCTCCCATCCCCAACTCCCGTTCCCGTCCTTTCCGTCCCTTCCCCTCACACAAGTAAACTTTCGACAATATCTACTTCAAACTCTAAATAGTACATACTAAACACACACACACACACACACACACACACACACAAAACACGAAACAACAGCAAAGAAATAAAGGAAGAAGCAAACAGTGCTGTTTAGATAGCTGTCAACAGCAGAATGGCAATAGAAAAAATGCCGTCAGCACTTTCTACTAATCAGACGACGCTCCTATTTTTAGTGCCTGGGGACAAAAGGAATGACTCAACAGCCTCTCAAGACGCCGTTTATTTCGTTCATCTCGACGATAAAGTGGACTTGAAACGAAAAGAGGTTATCTTAGAAACTGGACTGCCTGAACCTCGTCTTTGTTTTTCATATCTCTTTTAATTTCATTAGAAATATTGACTGGGACTGAAGAGGACAGCATCCACCAACTGGACAGAGCAGATCAAGTTACCATCTCCAGGCTGCGAACAGGACACTGCCAGCTCCTCTCCCATCTCTCACGTCTCAAACTCTCTCCTACTGACCAGTGCTGTTGTTGCACAGACTCTCAAACTCCCTCCCACATCTTCAGGCACAGTCCTGCCCCTCGCTGGAAGCGCTTGAGACGCCAGACGTGGCCCAGTCGGTTGAGGTCCAGGAGAAGCTGTGGGGACCAGCGTGGTCTCTGGGGTGGACTGCTGACTTCGCCTTTCTAAACCGGATTGAGGATCTAGCATGGCTGGCACGCGAAAGAAAGAAAGAAAGAATTATTAGTAACAAGGCTTTGTCGGGCCACCGATCAAATTCTGTGAACTTCCATACGATTGGTCGAAAGACCAGTGGGCATTCACCTGTTAGTGGAAAAAAAGGAGGGTGGAGAAGTGAGTAGTACAGAACCAAGGAGCAGGAGCAGGCAGCCGCGGTATGGTGGATGTGAAAGGGAATGTTAAGTGAAACCAAAGAGGTAGAGTGGGCAGGATTAGTGTTTCCGCTTTCCATGGCTCACACTGAAGGCAGCATCACTTCCTGTCGATCCGCTTGGCTCTGTGTCTTCTTCCTGATCACGGTGCCGGCAGTCGCTGCACTACACTTTACAGCTAACAGTGTCTCACACCACTTCTTAAATTTCACTCAAAATCTGAGTGAAGAACTAAAGTGGATACTGATAATTATGGCAGATGTATTTATGCAAGACTAACCCTTTGCGGCTGAATCTCACACATTTGCTGAAAGCTAGAGGGCAGGTGTGAGGACTCACTAATGCTGGACTCTCAGCTACTTAACTACAAACCACGTTCTGTCGGGTTACCAGACCCTGGGTTCATGTCTCTGGTCTTCCAGCTACTAGCCTTGCACTGGACCAAGATTCCAGTCTACTACGTGGCCAAGCAGACCACACAGATCAGCCAGCCTGAAGTGAAGGTGGACCACACAGATCAGCCAGCCTAAAGTGAAGGTGGACCACACAGATCAGCCAGCCTAAAGTGAAGGTGGACCCCACAGATCAGCCAGCCTAAAGTGAAGGTGGACCCCACAGATCAGCCAGCCTAAAGTGAAGGTGGACCCCACAGATCAGCCAGCCTAAAGTGAAGGTGGACCACACAGATCAGCCAGCCTAAAGTGAAGGTGGACCCCACAGATCAGCCAGCCTAAAGTGAAGATGGACCACACAGATCAGCGCCAAAAGCCATGAAGTGAAGGTGGACCACTCACCAGCAACTGGAGGGAGATCCACACACCTGTCCAGCTAACCAGCTAAGTAACCAAGTGGACTCTCTCAACTCTTCAAGGACATCCGCTCTTTTCATGTTGTGAACGCGGGAAAAAGTCGGCCCAAACAAAGACTGATTTGACTGAAATTCTAGTGATTTGCATATTTTACCCAAGCATACACAGGTAAAGTTGATGTGTGAAAGTACGCTTAACTTGTATCAGTTCTTTGTTATTCATTCAGTACTGAATGTTTGAACTCATCTCTAATTCTGTCTGTCACTCAAAGCTACAAGCACTTCTAAGTGCACAAGCCTGTGGAGATACTTCCTGAGCCATTCTTGAGTAATTTTGACTGTGCCGTGGAAAAATAAAAATTTCTTTCGATGAGTTGTACCGGAAAGTTGCTCCTTCCATCACTAGTAAGAGAGAGGGTGGAGGTGAAATTTTAACACACAACTACTGTTAACTCTAATAGAGAAAACAGTCCGAGTCCTTCCCCTAGAAGACCGTACCTTGCCTCCTCCAACAACTCGTCACACCGGGCAAAGTTTATAGAGCTGTTGGCTGGTTATCAGCCTCAATTAGCCAAGAAGACCTATTTTTGTGGAAGGAGCTTACCATATTGGGATGTTATTCATTCAGGGATTCTAAGAAAAGGGTTCTGATTACTAATTTTCTTATTTCAAAATGGTTGGGACCTAGGATCATGCAATGTTTGAAAAGATGGTGTAGATTTAGTTAAGAGGGATATGTATGGACTACGAAGTTTGGATTCAATTGTTGCTGTCTGAAATGTAAGGCCTTTATAACTATTCATGAAGTGTAAGGATCTGATGGGCGGGGCATCTCAAGGTTTGGCGCCAAAGGAAGCATCGGGGAAGGAACAGTCTTAATGTAAAAGGTATGATTCTGCCCAACTTTTGAGAACAGAGAGTTTGCAGTGGTTAATCCCGCAAACGTGGGATGGGATCACAGAGAGGGGTGATCTAGCTGGTGGTTCGGAATACCAGTTAAGAGGCTAGTTGCTCAGCAGACAATTTTCTGCGCAGACTGGTTTAGAAGAGACAGCCATTGGACTTTAGCCACATCGTAATTGGTGTCGCTTTTGCTGAGGAGGTCTTGAGCCTCTCTTTGACCATGGCTGGTCTGGATTATAGGCCGAGGAGACAGCCCGGGAGACCGTGGTGGGTGTTGTCTTGGCTGAGGTGGACTTGAGATTTTAGAGAGGTAAACATCGGCAGGTGGGAGTCGTTGGCAAGGAGTGCACACATGTTGGATTTTGCCCTAGGTACGGAGTCTGAAGGGTCTGTCTTGATGTTTTCCTCTGCACTCCTCCAGATCCAGCCACTTACATGACGATCGGCCCCGTTGTTTGTCGGGCCCTGGGGGATAGACTGTCAGTTCATAAACAGCCCAGCGAAGCCAGATCTTACACACTTTAGACGCTTCTAGTGGTTCCATTGTGACCCAGGCCACAAAGGAGTTTCTCGAAAGATCTCGTTGAAAGGGGCTGGAAGGCCTATATACTCCCCGCGTTCTGGCTCTGAGACCATTTCTTCACTGAGAGGAGTGTGGTGAAGGCTGTGACGCTGATTCCGTTATTCAGGTGTTTGTAAATGTAAAGGGCTGAAAAGCAACCACCATTGTTGGGTCAGGGTGTAGGCCTAACGGGTGAAACGTGAGGAGCCATAGCATGTAGCACACACTGTCCTGAGGTTGGTATGGTTGGTTCGATCCAACTATGATTTGAAATAAAAGAGAGAGGAAACCAACGAGCTGGCGTTGGTGTGGAAGAGGATGTGCGCACTTTCCCATCTCCTACTCCTCTTCCCGCTCATCCATTTACTAAGATGCTTAACAGCTTGGGACCCTCCTCATCACTTTACATTAAGGATGCTTAACAGCTTGGGACCCTCCTCATCCACTTTACATTAAGGATGCTTAACAGCTTGGGACCCTCCTCATCCACTTTACATTAAGGATGCTTAACAGCTTGGGACCTCCTATCATTTACATTAGATGCTTAACGCTGGAACTTAGTGAGTTAGTCAGCCAGGCCCCAACTCTCTAAGGGAGAATACAGGAAGATTATTTGTGTGAAGTGTGTGCAGACTGACAGAGACCTTTTCTTTCCTTTGCCTTGGATTTACTTTTATTTTCCCCTTTCCTTTTATCCGGTACTGTTTTTGTTTCTGTTGCCTCTCCCAGCCTTTTTTTCTTCTCTTGTGGGGTATTTTCACCAGCCCCTCCTTTAAGTACAAAAAACAAAACAAAACTGTAGCCTAAATTAAAAGAAAGAAAAATCATCATTGGGCCTGACTCCCCCTTGTACGTTCTTTCTGATAGAATTGAAACAAGGGGAACTTTATATATGCACACACTGTGTTTCGTTCTCAGTTCATTCGAGACGGAAGACAGGGTGATGCTTCAACATCTTTGCCACTTGCTCTCTGATTTAACAACTGACTGGAGACATTATTTTTGACGTAAAAAGAAACTTCTGAAACTATCACGTCAGCTGCATATACGTCATCTGTAAAACTAACTTCACACAGTGGTTCCCGCTTAGGCAACGGTGACGTACAGGAAGTGGGTCAACAGCAGATCAAAGAAGCTGGCATTGTGGTTTTCTGTGAGAGCTGCCCAACACATGAACGATGTTGGTAGCATCCTTTGAGGGGCACTGATGTGAGAGATCAGTGTCAGGCGGCGCAGCCAACCATCCATCCGTATAGGTGACGGCGGGTCTAGACTGTGTCACCGTGGGACGACTCCTGGAGATGTGGGGCGATCGGCGATGGAGCGCTGCCTGACCTGATTAGTGTGGCCTGGAATACCATGCTTTTGAGGGCAGGGCATGGGGGCACCCTCACGGGGTTGGGCTGAAAAATGGTCCTCTCGGCCGTGGTCTGCATGGACCACAGAATAGAAAGGACTCGCGCAGCACTCCAGCGACTTTCGTCCTGCTCCCTCTTTGAGGCGGCCTGACGCGGTAGAGGACCATCACCACCCGAGCGTTAAGGCCGCCTGGTGGTCCTGAAGACAGGCCTTTTGAGGAGGGAAAGAGGTGAAGTATACTGACGCCCATTGTCGGCCGACCAGCACCTGAACGTGAACCCAAGTTCACAAGGAACCAGAGCTGAGAGAGCGACAGACAACGGCCCCCATACGGAACCAGACCCACTATGCCAACGACAACAACTGCCACAAGGTATGCAGACTTCAGTCTGTGAGTACATCCTGTCCTTAAGGGCCTCCGACCAATAGGACGTTAATCTCCCACTGACGCTGAGGCGCGAACGAACGGGCATTCAAACGACGACGAGTTAGTTGGAAAGCGAACTTCTCTCATCTACCTCTTTGGTGAAATGGGATAACGCCAATAGTTACAGCAAACATGCAAGACAGTTCTAATCCTCCGAGTCAAATAATTAACTATTGTCATTTTCAGATGATGGTGCTTGCAGTAACATTTCATCGCAGTGATCCTGTTGTTTGCCGTTACCGTCATGCTACCATGAGATTGAAAGGGCAGTAGCCGTCAACAAAAAACAAACACAAACAAACAAACAAAAACACTATGGATACAGGACAAATGATTGAATTATGGATCCCAATACACAAGTTTTGTGTTCACTGTGCAAGCAGTACGCCTGATCCGTCTGATTTAGCGGTCAGTCATCAGGTCAAGATTCCCAGAGTTCTGTGGAGGGAAACCATTCGATTCCGTTGAACGTAAACGTGCAAGAAGAGGGGCGGATGTAGCACGTGACTCGAGGGAAGGGGGCAGGAGGTGTGTGGGAGTGAGGTAGACCTGATACCCGATTTCGTCCAGAAGAGATTTTCCCTTGAAAGTGAACGCTAGTTCCGATTTCATTTCCCGAATGAGATTAGACAACGAAGTGTCCCGCGTGTGAACGCTACTCACATCTTGCGGTAGAAATAACATCCCACCAACTTTTCGAAAGAGAAGGCCAGTTCGGCCGTTGGTATGGATGACACGTAAACACATAGCATGCACGCTCCTAGAAAAATCGAAGGAAAGAACAATTAAAAAAAGAAACTGGAGTGACTGTTCTTTGACTGAGTGACACGGGAAACGAAAAACTGGGCACCAGCAGGCAGCTCTTCAGTCGGCTCTACTCGGGTAAACAGCCCGATATGTGCACGAGCGTGTGGATTGTGAACGCTTACAGCCTGGTTTCGAATCACAGAGGCTGTACACTACTCTCGATGAATGAATTAATCGTGACTGAATTAATCTCTGACATAAAAAAAAAAAAACAATGAGCAAGAAACAAAGCGAAGCAAAACCAACCCAAACGATGTAAAGTGAAACCTGCCTCAACAAAACTGAAACAAAGTGGCAACAGTTAAGTCATTTCTAACTGATCTCCATTTCTTTTGTTGTTGTTGTTGTTGTTGTTGTTGTTGTTGTTGTAAAGACAGAATGGAAAACACACCCGAAATCTTTCTCTCTTTTCACAGTCATCAGAAATGAAATAAATTTTGTTTTCTTGAATGAGTTATTGAAATGTTTCGTCGTCCACTTTCATCAAGTCTAGCAATGGCAGATCCATTCTTCTTTTCAAATGTCAACATGTTTATTTCTTTTCAGTCCACCTTCATTGTAACAACCAAGGTCAAAGGTTTATGCAGAACATTATCCTTTCATAGCGCATGATACCAGAAAGAGAGAGAGAGAGGAGAGACAGAGACAGAGACAGAGACAGAGGGAAACTGTGATGGTTCATGATCAAGGGTTTTCGCCGTGTAAAATGGATAGGTTGGGGGTAGGGTAACGCATGACAGTGATCATTCATGGTAAAATCTCTCTCAAGCCGTAAACGAAGACAAAGCTATGTACTTCAAAAAATACTCCAACTCATGGTTACATGAACAGAAATATCCATAATTCATCAGTTGAGAGAGAAGAGAGAGTGAGAGAGAGAAGAGAGAGAGGAGAGACAGACAGACAGACAGACAGAGAGCCAGCCAGACAGAGACAGACAGACAGATGTTCCAGATCCATTGGAGAGAGAGACAGAGACAGACAGAGAGCCAGACAGACAGATAGAGACAGACAGGTGTTCCAGATCCATTGGAGAGACAGAGACAGACAGACAGACAGACAGATGTTCCAGATCATTGGAGAGAGAGACAGAGACTGACAGAGAGCCAGCAGACAGACAGAGACAGACAGACAGGACTGTCGGATCATTGGAGAGAGAGAGAGAGAGAGAGAGAGAGGAGAGAGATGAGAGAAGAGAGAGATGTGAGAGAGAGAGAGAGAGAGAGAAGCTGATTAGGTTCCCAGTAAAATACAGAATGGTGGCTTGAGACTCTCTCTCTCTCTCTCTTCTCTCTCTCTCTCTCTCTCTCCTTCTCTCTCTCTCTCTCTCTCTTTCGCGGTTCTGTCGCCTGTAACTGGTGGGAACAATCAGGTCGGGCGATCTGGCGGGCCGCCATGTGTGTGAAATGGGAAAGGGTGGAGTAGAGAGAGGCACAGAACCTGTAGCGGAGAGGTGGGGTGGGCGCTGGCGATGAGAAGGAAGATTAGCGTGGTGTGTGTGTGTGTGTGTGTGTGTGTGTGTGTGTGGTGTGTGTGTGTATGTGTGTGTTGTGTGTGTGTGTGTGCGTGAGTGTGTGTGTGTGTGTGCGTGTTGTGTGTGTTCTGAGAATTTCTACCACAGGCATGCATTAGAATTCTATGTGTGACTCCAGATTTCTCGCCGATCCTGTGTTGCTATGTCACAGGAAAAACCCGTGTTCATATCACAATAACCAGACTTTGGGCAACCAGGGAGGAGGGGAGGGGGTGGGAGGGAGGGAAGGGGGGTGGGGGGGGGGGGGGCAAGGGGGGAGAAGAGGGAAGGAGAGTTAGTTGCGAAAATCTTCCAATCACCGTCCTTAGGTATGTGGAGCATTTACACATTTTCATGTGTTACAACACACACAACACACACACCAACACACACACACACACACACACACACACATACACGCACGCACGCACGCACGCACGCACACACACACCACATACACACACACAGAACACACACACACACACACACACACACAACACACCACAACACACAATGGATGAGCTCTCACTTCGGGGCTAACTCACACTTTTAAAAAATGTATAATTAAGCAAATCAGGGAGATAAACCTATATCTCTCTATGATCAACCAGTCTGTATGTTCTGTCAGTCTTCCCGCACTCCCCCCCCCCGTCTCACTCACTCCTTCTCTCTCTCTTCTCGGCTTTCTCTCTCTCTCTCTCTCTCTCTCTCCTCGCTCGCCACCTACATGTTTATCAATGCGTTCTGTTGATCTATTACATTCATCATTCATATATATATGGCCTGTCATGAGCCCTTTGTGTCGGTTGGGCTTTAAACAACGTGTAAATCTGAATTTCTACATATGCTATATATTGTCTTTCTGTCTATATGTGTTGTATGCATGTTAAGAATCCATACAACGTGTTTCATGTGTTTGATTTGTCCACTTATTCCAAAGGTCACTCAGCAAAGAGTTTTACAACACGAAATGTCACGGTTATAAATGAAAAAGACAGTCAGATGCAGCCTCAGTCTCCGGTATTGCATGAATGTCGACCCCCAGGAACACATCACTGCTGCATCCAGTGATGCATTGCTGCCATGAAATCCGGGATCAAAATCGAGGATATTTTCTGCGGAGCTGCGCAGAGTTGGAAAGAAGAGGCCTGCGTTCTCCCAACCTATCAAAGGGCTCTGCG
The DNA here is from genome assembly GCA_018398815.1 of Conus ventricosus. NCBI lineage: Eukaryota > Metazoa > Mollusca > Gastropoda > Neogastropoda > Conidae > Conus > Conus ventricosus. The sequence goes on along the minus strand of CM031608.1, from coordinate 48,696,329 downwards.
CTCTCCACAATCAAAAGAGCTATGCGCTCTCCCAACAATCAAAAGAGGCTTCTGCGCTCTCCCAACCAATCATAAGAGCTCTGCGCTCTCTCAACAATCATAAGAGGCCCTGCGCTCTCCTACAATAAAACGATGTGTGGGCTTTCCCCCTACCAATAAAGGACGTCTTTTTGTATTTTATTTTTTTTTCCGAGGGGACAAAAAATAATGGGCGGGACACAACCCAAAACGAAACTTTCTTTTCGTATCGACACAAGGGATTTTTAAAACGGAAAAAAGCATGTTAAAACCGGCTGTTTAAACTCCGTTTGGGGTTTTGTGTGGGGGTGTGGGTGTGTTTTGTGTGTGTGTGTGGTGTGTGTGTGGTGTGTGTGTGTGTGTGTGTTTAACAT
>CM031608.1:48664792-48679792 GCA_018398815.1 Conus ventricosus | reverse complement strand
TAACATTTATTTAAGATTTGTTTAGATTTCCGCCTGCAGTCGTCTCGCTTTGCAACTAGATGTGTTTTTTGTTGTTTTTTGTTTTCTTTTTTTCCAACTGTCTCTGCTCGGAGAAATCTAGAGTGTGAAAGTGTGTGCAAGGCTTCATGCGCTCTTTCCATTTTTTTTTTTTTTAATTATCGTTCAGTTCAATCCAGGTTTGTCTGGTCTCACAGGTGCAGCACGTGTGTCCCGTGTTTTCCGTTACCTGTCGACTCTGTAGTGAGTAAAGTGATCTTCCCCTGATTGTGAATAGGAGAGAGGAGCAGACGACCAGGAGCAGTGTTTGGGGACAGACTTAGGTAGGTAGCAAACCTATATGTGATGGGACCGCGTTCCCTCTTGAGTTCATAGAAAAGTTAAGTTTATTCTTTGGGATAAACTGGGTTTTATGTAGCGGGACCTCGTTCCTGAGAACTCAAGTTACATGATAATGTTTGCCGTTGGGCTCCATTGATGTGAAGAAAAAAAAAGATTTTGAAAAGAATACCCGAGAGGGAAATACCTATATTTCTGCTCCTAGAGGTCATTGGAAGACCTGGGACTTTGTCTTTTTGTCTTTGTTTTGTCAAACGAGAGTCAGAAGGACTTCTTCGTGAGGCTTCATTTGCCTATGGGTTCGACTAAATGTTTCATATCACTGGTCTTTTTGGTGAGTAAACCTGGAATGTAATTAAATTAATAGCACTAAAATAACCTTTTTTGTTGTTGTTGCTGCATTAGGATAGACTCCTTATTTAATTTGTATTCGAAATTATAAATCTGTTTTCCTTCGTACATAGGATGTAGGCAAAGGAGTGGGCTTGTCCGTGTTGGCACTCCGAATAAGTAGAGTTGTAGTGTTGTGTGGAAGGTTTGTTTTATTCCAAATTCATTATTTACCCATTGTTCTAATTTTCCAGTGTATTTTGTTTGAAATTTCATGTAAAATCATTCGATTATTGTTGTAGATAATTTACACTAGTATAAAAGAATACTGTGTAAAATGTTGTTTTTTTTCTTCCTGCAAAGGACGAAAGTCAGTTTCAGGAGAAATACTGTTTAATGATAAAGGATAAAATTATGGATATATGTTTTGAGAAAGAATTGGTTCTCTAAGCAGGAGGGTCATATTCTGTTGTAAAGTAATTATGTTTTCTTTTGAATTGTTAAAATTCAAAATGAAGGCTGTTTTATGTGGGCCAGTTTGGTAAAAAGACTTTATTTCCTATAAGGGAAAATGGCAGGCGCCTGTATTACGTGCGTGAGTGCTGAACGTTTTCATTAATTATTCAACTCATCGAAGAGTATAGAGATGCATAAGGGATTGTTTCGTGTTGCTTTGACTTTTGTTTAATGTATTCTGAAATGATTAATAAATTCCATTGTTAAATAATTGCCGAGCACATTCTGTTAGATGCTGCCTCCACCATTCGCAACGCTTGGGGATAGATGAAATTTGATTGATTGCTCATTGATGTCTGATAGAGCTCAATGGTACTGGGATAATGTGGGGTGCTTTGATCCCCGAATGGTTTCATTTCATGTATTATATTTTTGTATTACTCTCCCATGTTTACTTTAAAATATGAGAGTGACATTATTTTTCATCCTTGTGGTGGAAATATAAATGGGAAGCGGGAAGCTGATGGCCTACATGGGAAAAGGCATGGAATACTCCTTTTATGTGGGTTGAAAATGTTTAAAGAGGATGAAGACTGAGGAAATCAAATGTCGAAAGAGTTATAGAGACAAGTTGATAAACTACTAAATATTTTAGGAAATGCAACAATAATTTAAAAGGGAAATATATATATATATATATATATATATATATATATATATATATATATATATATATATATATATATATATATATATATATGGATGGGTACATAGCCATTTTGAATTTCATATAGTACGAACGCTCGGTATTAAGAAAAGTATTTAAATTAAGGCATGATCTCTGTTTTGTCTACATTTTAGGCAAAATATTTATGAGGTGAGAGTGATGTGTTGTACAGGACTGATCTTACCTTACCTGAGCTTACTTTACCTGACCTGACCCGTACTTCCCGGTCTGACCTATTCTGGACTCCCTTGTCGCCGCTGACCGCCTCGCCTGTGGCCGTGTCTGGGAGGGCCTGCGCTTGCCTGAGGAGGGGGCTGGGACGTGTGGGCTGGCCCAGATGTCCTTCCCGCCTTGTCATCTACTCACCTTTGCTCTTGAGTGACTGCGATCAACAGTGTGGACCTGAGCGGCTCCGTGCTCTGCCTTCTTCGATCGCGGGATTGACTGTGCTTACCTCTTCATAATCCCGTGTCCGGTGCAGTGAGTAATGTGGGTGATGTGTCAGACAATAATAGGGTCAGGCCTGTTTTTCGTTCATAAAACTAAAGTTGTGTTTTTTCCTCCCTCTTTCCGAGCGTTCTAGTTGTTGTTGTTTTCTTCTCGGTGTATGTTCCCCATTTGGGGAGACGTGTAAGGGTGTTGAATTGATGTTGTTATAGAAAAGAGATTGTTGTTGGGGATTCGGTTTTATTTTAATTATTATTTAAGGCAGAAAAGAGTATTGTGGATTTTTTTTTTTATTTGTGTTCATGGAGAAGTAACTGATTTGGTTTCATTAATTGAGGAAAGATGTAGAGATTTCTCCTTTTGTATCGGAGAATGTTCATTTTTGCCTCCCAAGTTAGGGTTTGGGAAAAGTGATGGCCCTTTGACAACTTAACATAAAGTTGGTCTGTTTTCTCTCTGGGCAGATTTTATTGCTTAGTCTGCCCGAGTGACACACAGCTATTTATTAGCTTTAGTTATTTAATTCTTTGGAGGGACATTTCTTCTCTCCCTTCATTTGTTTTCCCCTGGTCGATTTTTGGGGAATTTATTGTTCAGATTGGGACTTGGTTTATTTTTTCAACAACAAAAAAGGAAAAGAAAAGAAACGGACCTACCTGGAATATTTTTTTTTCTGTGTAAGAAAGTCGTTCGTAATGTTAATTGTAAATAAAACCATACATGTAATATCGTCTCCTTCTGTATTTTGTTTCTGTCTGCGTGTGCGTCATCATTAGCCCAGCCCTTGAGCTATAAATCACGTGACTTCACCCGCGTGACAGGTCACAATAAACTTTCCCATACTGATGGAGTCAGCTGTGACTGACAAAATATACAACACATGTGCATCTTCTCCCTGTATGCCTTTGAAAACTTTATGTAGTCACGATTTTGTCGTCAACGTTACACAAACTAGATCGCCTGAATTCAAACGACCATGAATATGATTGATGCATGCGTGCTTGCACACACACACACACACACACACACACACACACACACATGCGCACGTGATTATGGTCAAATACACATTCATGCTCCGTTCATCTATATTCATTCACCACTTCCTTCAATGCCCTTCCTCTACTCTCCCACCCTTCTCTTTCAACCCTCCCTTTCAGCCTGTCTTCTCTCCTCCCCTCTTTGCCCCCCCCCCTCCCCTTCCCTTTCATTTCATCCTGACCCCTCACCCACGCCTTCACTTAATATTCACCATCCCTCTCCAAACGGAGGCATTTTGTGTGTGTGTGTGTGTTTTGTGTGTGTGTGTGTGTGTGTGTGTGTGTGTGTGTGTGTGTGTGACATGCTCAGTATGTTGTGTGTGTGACATGCTCAACGTTGTGTGTGTGACATGCTCAACGTTGTGTGTGTGACATGCTCAGTATGTTGTGTGTGTGACATGCTCAACGTTGTGTGTGTGACATGCTCAATTCGTTGTGTGCGTGACATGCTCAACGTTGTGAGTGTGTGTGACATGCTCAACGTTGTGTGTGTGACATACTCAGTATGTTGTGTGTGTGACATTCTCAACGTTGTGTGCGTGACATGCTCAACGTTGTGTGCGTGACATGCTCAACGTTGTGTGCGTGACATGCTCAACGTTGTGTGCGTGACATGCTCAACGTTGTGTGTGTGTGACATGCTCAACGTTGTGTGTGCGTGACATGCTCAACGTTGTGTGTGCGTGACATGCTCAACGTTGTGTGCGTGACATGCTCAACGTTGTGTGTGTGTGACATGCTCAACGTTGTGTGTGTGTGAAATGCTCAACGTTGTGTGTGTGTGACATGCTCAACGTTGTGTGTGTGACATGCTCAACGTTGTGTGTGTGTGACATGCTCAACGTTGTGTGTGTGTGACATGCTCAACGTTGTGTGTGTGACATGCTCAATGTTGTGTGTGTGTGACATGCTCAACGTTGTGTGTGTGACATGCTCAACGTTGTGTGTGTGTGACATGCTCAACGTTGTGTGTGTGACATGCTCAATGTTGTGTGTGTGTGACATGCTCAACGTTGTGTGTGTGTGACATGCTCAACGTTGTGTGTGTGACATGCTCAATGTTGTGTGTGTGTGACATGCTCAACGTTGTGTGCGTGATATGCTCAACGTTGTGTGTGTGACATGCTCAACGTTGTGTGTGTGACATGCTCAACGTTGTGTGCGTGACATGCTCAACGTTGTGTGCGTGACATGCTCCAACGATCTCAACTGTCTGAGTGGACTCTAAAAAATAATGTGTGAAGTATTTCAATCAGTACAGTGTAATGGGTGACGTTTGTCTGTAGCTCTTCTACCTCCTGAGGAAAACGGAGAACTGAAACACTAGAATAAGCATCCTGCCTCAAAATGTTGCTGTTTTTATGTCTGTTTTTCCCCTCCTTTAAATAAACAGAAGATAGATCGATGGATACATGTTTATATATTACTAGATAGATCCATGACATAGATGGATACTCAGGATCGCGATTCAGCGAGCACCATCAACCTCCTCCTGACCATTCAAAACTTTTTTTCTACAGGCGTGTACCCGTTATCCATGGTTAGACGTGTACAATGACTGTCCACATGATGATCTGAAGAACTTCATAGATCACAAAGAGAAAGTTTGAAGTGCAGGTTTCAAGAGGATGCAACTCATGCGATGTTTGGCTATGAGGGATGTGGGGGGGGGGGGGGGGGGGGGGAGGCAATGAAGTGTGGGAACGTTGTCGTTTTGTAACCCATGTGAGCTGATAGATGTGCTTGCAGGCAGGAATTTTTTGTTTGTTTTGTTTTGTTTCGGTTTTTTTTTTGCCGAATCTAAGTGTTTTTAAACACTCTGTGGGATGAAATTTTGACAGGGGAGACAATAGGATGGTCGGTGGTGTGAAATGTTGACAGGGAAGATAATAGGATGGTCAGTCTGAGAGCGTGCCATGAGAATTCGGCTGAAGAGATTTTGCTGCTGTCTCTCCATTCTTTCCATATATTGTCGTCCATTGTTTGCAGAGAAAAATAAAAATTAATTACATTGAAAGATCACTGGGTGTTAACAGTAGACGAACACAAAGGGACGGGCAAGAAGGGAGAGACAGACAAAGAGAGAGAGCGAACGCGAAAACAAGAGAGAGAGAGAGAGAGAAACAGACAGATAGAAAGGAAGATAGTAACAGAGAGAGAGAGAGAGTCTACCAAAAAATATATATATAGAAACTTTCAGATCTTTGAAAAGGGAAGACAGCAAATCCTGCCAGTAGTGATGGAGTCGGCTGTGACTGACAAAAAACAGTTTCTGTTCATCTGTCTCCTGGTGTGTTTCTGACTACTGTAGGTGGTCATCATGTCGTCATCCACGTGTCACAGACTACAATGCCTGCCTTCAAACAGCTATAAACACTCACTCACACAACACACACACACACACACGCACGCACGCATGCATGCACGCACGCACCACACATACGCATGCATGCACGCACTCGCACACGATTTGAACTGCCTGAAATGTACTATAAAAATAATGTCTGAAGTATTTCAATCAGTATAATGGGCGACGTTTGCCTGTAGCTCTTCTAATCCCTGAGGAAAACAGAGAACTGAAATACTGGGAGAAACCAGCTTGCCTCACGGTGTTGATGCTTGTACGTCTGTTTTTAACCCACCTTTAGATAAACGTTAACGGGTAGAAGATATATCGATACTCAGGATCGCAATTCACCGAGCACCATCCTCCTCCTTCTGACCATTCAAAACTTTTTTTCTACAGGCGTGTACCTGTTATCCATGGTTAGACATGTACAATGACTGTCCACATGATGACCTGAAGAACTTCACAGATAACAAAGAGAAAAGTTTGAAGTGCAGGTTTCGAGAGGATGCTACTCATGTGACTTTTTGGCTCTGGGAGTGTGGGAGGAAGGGGCGATGGAGGATGGGAACGTTGTCATTGTGTAACCCACGTGCGCTTACAGATGTGCTCGCAAGAAGGGTGTGTTTTTTTCCCCGAGTCCGCGGGTTTCTAAACACTCTGTGGGGGTGAAATGTTGACAGCAGGGACAATAGAATGATCAATTTGAGAATTCCACTGAAGAGAATTTGCTGCTGTCTTTCCATTCTTTGAATATATTGTCGTGCACAGTTTGTAGAGTTAAAAAAAAAAGCTTGCAATAACAAATCATTGAGAAGTAGTGTAAATGAATGCAGAGAGGCGGACAGAGACAGAGGGACAGAGACAGAGAGAGAGATTCCATCAAAATAAAATAAACTTTTCAGAGCTTTGAAAAGAGGTCACAACAAAACTCTCATACTGATTGAGTCAGCTGTGACTGACAAAATACAGCTCGTATGCATCTTCCTCCTAGTACATGTATATCTTAGAAAACTATAGGTAGTCATGATTTTGTCGTCAACGTTACACAAACTAGATCGTCTGAATTCAAACAGCACACACACACACCACACACACACACACACACACACACACGCGCGCGCGCACGGATACATGCACGCACGCACGCACACACACACACAACATGCACACACACACACACACACTCACGCGTGCGCACCCACACACACATGCACACACATATGTGCTCACACATATGCACGCACACATGCGTGCACTTGCACGTAAGTATTGTAAAGCATCCATTCATACTCTGTTGATCTGTGTTCCCTCACCACTTCCTTCAATGCCTACCCTAACTCTCCCACCCCTCCCTTTCAGCCTGTCTTCTCTCCTCCTTTCTTTGTCTTCCTCTTCCCGCTCATTTCATCCTGCCCTTCACCCACATCTTCACCTAACGTTCACCCACCCTCTCCATTCGGAGGCATTTTGTGTGCGTGACATGCTCCAACGATCTCAACTGTCTGAAGTGTACTCTAAAAAAATAACGTGTGAAGTATTTCAATCAGTGTAATGGGAGACGTTTGTCTGTAGCTCTTCTACTCCCTGAGGAAAATGGAGAACTGAAACACTTGGAGAAAGCAGCCTGCCTCAAGGTGTTTCTGTTTTTACATCTGTTTTTACCCACCTTTAGATAAACAGACTTAAGGTAGATCGATGGATACATGTTATATATTAATAGATAGATCCATTACATAGATGGATACTCAGGATCGCAATTCACTGAGCACTATCAACCTCCTTATGACCATTCAGAACTTTTTTTTACGGGCGTATACCCGTTGTCCATGGTTAAACGTGTACAATGACTGTCCACATGATGGCCTGAAGAACTTCATAGATCACAAAGTGAAAGGTTTGAGATGCAGGTTTCGAGAAGATGCTGCTCATGTGACTTTTTGTCTGTGAGGGAGGGGAGTAAGGGGGGGGGGGGGGGTGCATGCAATGGCGGGTGGGAATGTTGTCGTTTTGTAACCCATCTGAGCTCATAGATGTGTTTGCAGGAAGGACTTGTTTGTTTGTTTGTTTTGTTCGTTTTTGCTTTGTTTTTGTCTTTTATCTTTTGCCGAGTCTGAAAGGTTTCTAAACACTCAGTGGGATGAAATGTTGACAGGGGGGACAATGGGATGGTCGGTCGGAGAGCGTGCCGTGAGAATTCCGCTGAAGAGATTTTGCGGCTGTCACCATTCTTTGTCGTTGATTGTTTGTAGAGCTAAATAAAAAAAAAAATAATTGCATTGAAAGATCACTGGGCGCAGTTGAGGAGCACAGAGGGACAGGCAAGAAAGGAGGGAGAGGCAGACAGACAGACAGACAGAGAGAGAGTCCATCAAAAGAAAATAAAAACTTTCAGATCTTTCAAAAGGGAAGACTGCAAAACCTGCCCATAGTGATGGAGTCAGCTGTGACTGACAAAAACCCAGTTTGTGATCATCTGTCTCCTGGTGTGTCTCTGACACTTGTAGGTGGTGATTACGTCGTCATCCTCATGTCATAGACTGCAATGCCTGTCTTCAAACAGCCGTGAAAAAACAACTATTTCGTGCACGCACGCACGCACACTCACACGCACGCACGCAAGTCTGCTCGCACGCACGCGCGCGCTGGTCAAACACGCACTCACACTCCATGCATCCTTCACCCTTTCCTTCAATGCCGATCCTCTTCTCATTCACCCTAGGCAGATAGTCGTGTTCGCGATTCACCGAGTACTGTCAGCCTCCTAAGGACTAGTCAACCTTTTTCCTTATGGGCGTGTGCCCATTGCCCGTGGTTGGACGCGTACAATGACAGTCCACATGATGACCTGAAGAGCATCACAGAACACACATGGAAAAAGTTTGAAGTGAATATTTCGAGAGGATGCCACTCATACGTATTTTGGTTTGTGTGGTGGGGGGGGGGGGGGGGGTGCAGGGGCGGAGAGGATGGAAACTTTTTTTGTTTGTAACCCACGAGTGTTCATAGATGTGCTCGCAGGGACGATTTTTTTTCTTTCTTCGTCTGACCGAGTCTGAGAGTTTGCACATGGAATATAGTACTTTTTTTTTGCACACTCGGCCTGCCATGAACCATTAATAAACCATGAGAACGGTACTGTTATGGAGGTATCAAATATACATTGGTTAATAATTATTGATGATAAACAATGTCGTAAAAGACCAGAGAATTTAAAAAAGGAAAGGGATTTTCCCTTTGGTGTGTGTGTGTGTGTGTGTGTGTGTGTGTGTGTGTGTGTGTGTGTGTTCGCTTTTTTTGGTTTGTTAGTATATTTGTTTTTTATTCTTCTCTCATTTTTTTTTTTTTTTTTTTTTTGCTCTCTTTGTATGCATTCCGTTTTTGCCGACGACATAGATGGACTAGCTGGAAACGAACAAGAGCTAGTGCACCTGATCAACAGACTCAACAACACCTCTGCTGATTATGGCATGGAAATAAGTGCGGAAAAGACAAAGGTCATGACTAACAACCCAATCGGCTTTACCCAAGGACACAACCATCAACAACAAAAACGCTTGAGCCAGTCAACACATTTAAGTACTTGGGGGCAACAATCTCAGATGAAGGATCAGACCTGAAATCATCTCAAGAGTCGCTCAGACCACAGCTACGCTATCTAAGCTAACGCCTCTTTGGAGAAATAAAAACATCTCCATCAGCTCAAAGATTAGACTGATGCGATCCTTAGTCATGGCGATATTCTTATATGCTTGTGAGTCATGGACGTTGAAATCAGACCTTGAGAAAAAGATCCAAACAATGGAAATGAGGTGCTTCAGACGACTCCTTGGCATCTCATACAGAGATCACATCAGCAATGTGGAAGTTAAAAAGCGCATCGAGAATGAAATTGGTCCATATGTCGATCTCTAACCTCAGTAAAAAGATGCAAACTGAAATGGTATGGACACATCACACGATCAACAGGCCTTGCCAAGACAATCATGCAGGGCACAGTACCAGGACAAAGGCGAAGAGGTCGACAAAGGAAAAGATGGGAGGATAACATCACGGAATGGACAGGCCTGCGGCTGAGAAATACATTGCGGAGGGCAGAGAACAGAGAGGAATGGAGAAGGATGGTTGTCACTGCTTCAGGGGTGCCCCCACGGACCGACGTCTAAGGGACCAAGTCAAGTCAAGTATGCATTTATACGACCATGTACTATGAAGATTACGCTTATGAAAATATTGTGCATTTTGCAAAGTATATTAATTTTGTGTATCTGGAGAGAGAAAAAAGTAGAGTTTCCTAACACTTTCAATGGGACAGAGTATTGCCAGCAGTGACAATGGGATTGCTGACCTGAAAAAAAACGTGCTATGAGAATTTCGCTGAAGACAGTTGTTCTCTGCTGTCTCTCAGTTCTTTCAATCTATTGTCGTTCATCGTTTGTACAGTCAGAAAAAAATGGCCGTTGGGGAATCACTGGTAAGCAGTAGCAGGAGAGGAATGCAGAGGGGCGGGTGAAAACAAGAGAAGAAGAAGATAATGATGATGATGATGATGATGATGATGATGATGATGATGAAGGTGAAGAAGGAGAAGGGGAAGAGATGAAGAAGAAGAAGAAGATGATGATGATGATGATGATGATGATGATGATGATGATGATGAAGGTGAAGGTGAAGAAGGGGAAGAGAAGAAGAAGATGATGATGATGATGATGATGATGATGATGATGATGATGATGATGAAGGGTGAAGAAGGAAAAGGGGAAGAGAAGAAGAAGAAGAAGGACATTAAACGGAACAAAACAAAAGTATATTAAACCATGGTACTGTGATAAACATAAGTCACATTACCTGGTTACCCAAGCATTGGGATTTTTTTTTTTAATTTGAAAAAAAAACAACAACGTGAGACAGGAAGAGGGAGACAAACAGACAGTGAGTGGAAAGGAGTTGTATGTTTGAATTCAGCCTCTCTATGTATATTTGCGTGAGTGCGTGTGTGTGTGTGTGTGTGTGTGTGCGCGCGCGCGCGCATGTGTGTGTGCATGTGTGTGTGTGTGGTTTAACGTCTTCCTTCACACCCAACCTAACCCTCCCAGTGGCACAACTCACACGCCGCTCATTCCGGCTCCAATACACAGCCACACACAGGCCTCCTGTTACCACCACCAGCACCACTGTCCATCGCGATTAGTTATCACGTCGCCAACGGGCAACTCACCAGAGAAGACATTGCAATGCTGCTGAGTCATCTCGGTGGTTACGTAAGACACGACAATAATCCTTGCTCGCTCCCGGGGCCAGCGTGAGAGTGTACCTCCTCCAGAGGGCGTCACCAGATCCATCCAGCGACAGACTCCTTGAAGTTCGTTGCAAAGCGAAGTGACTGGGGCGGAAAATTGAAGCAAAGTTTAACAGTATTTGAAAATAACTAAAACCAGTTAACATGGACACACGAATTACAAGACAAAACACGACGCGTTTCGACCTCTTAGGTCTTCTTCTTCAGGCAAGATAAACAACATTTAAGACAACGAAAATAAAGAACGAGCAATCACTTATCTTTTTTTCAAAATTTGGCGCAAGATGGGCGTTGAATGACTGCTTGAGGTTGCCGATACTAACGCCCTCTGGAGGGAAGCACACCTCACGCTCGCCCGCGACCAGGCAAGGTCATTTGCTTATAGCCCAGCCGACCGCGAAGGGCCATACCAGGGCTGTCACCGCGTTGAAGTCAACTCACAAATCATCGCCCCGCGACCACGCCACCGGCAATGATCTTTGTCAGTAGAGGGAGGTGTAGTAAGTAAATCGTGTCCTACGTTATCTTGGATCAGTACAGGCAGCCCACTGAACACCACCGAGGTGACCCGCAGCATTGCAGTGTCTCCTCCGGCGGGTTGCCCGCTGACAACTTTTAATAATCAATCGCGATGGACAGTGATGCTGGTGGTGGTGACAGGGGGCATGTGTGCGGCTGTGTATTAGGACCGGAATGAGCGGCCTGTGAGTTGTGCCGATGGTGAGGGAAGGTGAGAAGGATCACGGAAGACAAGGCCACACACACACAACACACACACACCACACACACCACACACACACACACACACACACACACACACACACACACACGACTGTCTTGAAGTTGCGGGGGATACTAACCACTATGACACAAAATGACCACAGACAACTTTGTGAAGAGGATATAGGAAACGGAGGGTCCCAAGAAAGCAGGGTGTAAAACGCATAGAATGTGATCCTCCCCCTCCCCCCATCCCTTTTGATGACACTTCATCATTCCATTCACATTAGAGACTTGCATAATGAAATGACACTTCATCAATTCACATCAGAGACTTGCAGATGGTAAGATCACATTGATTCAATTCACACTCAGAGACTTGCAGTGAGAAGATGAACACTTGATTCAATTCGACATCAGAAACTTGCGATGATGAAGATGGACACTGATTACAATTCGCATCAGAGAATTGCAGTGATGAAGATGACACTTGATTCCATTCGCATCGAGCACTTCAATGATGAGTGACACTTGATTCAATTCGCATCAGAGACTTGCAGATGATGAAGATGACACTGGATTCAATTCGCATCAGAGACTTGCAGATGATGAAGATGACACTTGATTCAATTCGACATCAGAGACTTGCAGATGATGAAATGACGCTTGATTCAATTCCATCAGAGACTTGCAGATGATGAAGATGACACTTGATTCAATTCACATCAGCGACTTGCAGATGATGAAGATGACACTTGATTCAATTCACATCAGAGACTTTGCAGATGATGAAGATGACACTTATATTCAATCACATCAGAGACTTGCAGATGATGAAGATGACACTTGATTCAATTCACATCAGAGACTTGCAGATGATGAAGATGACACTTGATTCAATTCACATCAGAGATTTGCAGATGATGAAGATGACACTTGATATTCAATTCACATCAGAGACTTGCAGATGATGAAGATGACACTTGATTCAATTCACATCAGAGATTTGCAGATGATGAAGATGACACTTCATTCAATTCACATCAGAGACTTGCAGATGATGAAGATGACACTTGATTCAATTCACATCAGAGATTTGCAGATGATGAAGATTGACACTTCATCATTCAATTCACATCAGAGACTTGCAGATGATGAAGATGACACTTCATCTTTCCATGCACATCAGAGACTTGCAGCAGAAGGCGTTGTTTCATTTCGTAACCCGGCTTTGAAAAAAATAGATAATAATTGTTGAAAGGCCAGAGAGATGCAGACACAGCAGTATTTGAAGGAACTTTGAGCGGCATTCTCAAAAGACATATTCGTTTCAGTGGACGAAATGGACTGTGTGGCTCCGGTCTTCCTATCTGAGCTCACAGATCCTGAACTATTGGTAGAGAGCCGGCTGTGACTGAAAGGTCCCACATAGAAATGCCTCTGTGGGATTTGAACCCACTGTCTCCTGTCTTCAATCTGTGACACTAACCACTGCACCACATTGGCTATAGTCAGAGAAAAGTCTCGGTAGTTCGGTGTTTGCCTTGTTTACGGAATCAATTGCCTTTTCTTCTTCTTCTTCTTTTTTTTTTTTTTTTTTTTTTTTTTGCAAGAGGAACATTGCCCTTTTAAGCGACCATATTCGTAAAATTTTAACAGTAATAAAATGTTCCAGAAATTACTTATATCTACGAGAGAGAGAGAGAGAGAGAGGAGAGAGAGGATAGAGAGAGAGACAAACAGACCAGCAGAAACACACACACACACACACACACACACACACACACACACACACACACACACACACACACACAGAGAGAGAGAAGTGGTCGAAGACTACAACTGACTCAAGAGAAGTTTTGTATGGTTGCTCAGAACATGTGAAATATTGAAACGAAATAACAACACACACACACACACACACACACACACACACACACACACACACACACACACACACACACACACACAGAGAATTATTTCAAATTCATCTGTCACAAGAAATTAAAATTTGTTTCAAATCGTAAACGTACAGTAAGATGTGTGTACAGCAAAAAATATACGTAGGTTTCTATGTCACAGTCCGTGAATCAACACTGAGGTCTTTCTCTCTTTTCTTTTCTTTCGCTCCTTTTTGTTCGTGTGTGAGCGTGTGTGTGTGTGTGTGGTGTGTTTCTTATTTCATTTCAATATGTCACATGTTCTGAGCAACCATACAAAACTTCACTTGGAGTCAGTTGTAGTCTTCGACCGCTGTGTGTGTGTGTGTGTGTGTGTGTGTGTGTGTGTGTGTTTCTTCTTATTTCATTTCAATATGTCACATGTTCTGAGCAACCATACAAAACTTCACTTGAGTCAGTTGTAGTCTTCGAACGCTGTGTGTGGGTGTGCGCGCGCGCGCAGGCGCGCGCGGTGTGTGTGTGTGTGTGTGTGTGTGCTTTTGTTGTTGTTTCATTTCAATATTTGACATTTCTGAGCAACTGTACAAGACGTCAACTGAGTCAATTGTAGTTGTTTTTTTACCACTGTATCGAAACTTCTCCACGCTCACAACCTCGCTTTCCAGGCTATAATTTCTCAAGTTCTTTACCTTGGCTTAGAAAAAGTAATAATACAAAATCGCAACTATTTTATTTTCGTTAGCTATAAAGGTCACTATGATCGTTGTTAAAAAGACTACAACCGTTTCCAGCTTTTTTCGGTAAAAAGACCAGTTGAATTCGTACTCGACACAACGAAAGAATGTATCTTACCCATGAAAAGGAAAACATCGAATGCCATTACTATTTATGGTCCTTGGAACAAAAAAGTAATGTCGGTACATAAACAGATAGTTTTCTTCTCTCAAGTCTGTCCTGTTATAGGAACAAATGTCACGTTTGTGTCAAAGATGAAGCGGCTTTGAAACTGGAGAGTAGTCAGACTGGTCGTTTGAACTTTGTTTTTCATCCGTGTCTTTCTGTCTGTAACCTCTAAAGAGGAAGCGACGTTTTCTTTCGCGTGCATTCGCTTGTTGGTTGTTGGCTGATTTGGAAGCAAGATTCATCCACAGACTTCTGAACCACTGGTAACCAAAGATCGCCAACAGGTAGAATAAGGCCCTGAGGCCAAACACCAGAAAATGTTGGAACGGAAAGGAAACAAACGGCACTGCGGTAGATCCCTTCTCACTGTGGCACTGGAGGGAATGAGGAGGCAGACCGTCTGTGCAACTGAAGCTAAAACCATCCTGGGGAACAGCTTCTAAAGAGCGTGGTGCCAACGCCTGGACATTGGG
>CM031608.1:48652292-48657292 GCA_018398815.1 Conus ventricosus | reverse complement strand
GATGTAATGAACAGCAGTGACCCCGTTACCACGTCCTGGACCCACATTCTGGAAGATGACTGGCCCAATACGGGATTTATGCCGATAGCCCCCCAGATCATGGTGCTTTCACCACCCCATGGGTCCCTTTCGGTGATGTTGGCATCCGTGAAGCGTTCCCCCGCTCTTCTCCAGATCCGGATGCGGCCATCGCCTGGGTCGACGCAGAACCGGCTTTCATCACTGAAGAGGACTCGGCCCCAGTCCCGATGGCGCCAATGCACGTGGATCTGTGCCCACTGCAGACGGTTCTGGCGATGCTGGAGTGTCAGGATAGGTCGCCGGGCTGGACGCCTGCATTGGAGACCAACTGTGTTCAGTCGGCGACGCACGGTCCTGTTGCTGATTGGCCTACCATGGTTGCCTACGGTGTTCCTGGCTGTGTTGGCAGCGGTTTGGTAAGGCTCCCGTCGATTCTGACGAAGAAGATGGCGGTCTTGGGCTGCTGTGGTGACCCTCGGTCTGCCGCTCCTCGGTCTGTCATCAGTGGTGTTTCTTGCTTGAAAGCGGTCCAGAAGGCGATAGACGGTGGAAATGTGGACTCCGAATGCGATAGCGACCTGCCTCATTGGAACCCCGGCCTACAGTTGCCCCATTGCTATGCAACGATCTTGACGAGAAAGTCTCGGCATTATGTTGGCGCCTCTGGAAGGGATGATTTGAACTTTTTGGGGTTTGGAAATTTATAGCCCCACAATGGGGGCCACATTGAGTTGCAATTCACATTGATGCACGTGGCGTAGGTAGTCCACATGGCAAATGCACTCCTCGTGCCAAAAACGCTGACCCGGCAACATTCACCCACTGTTACGAGGTTACAACCGGCCAAGACACCACGCACTGCTAATGTTGCACGTGCCAACGACATTGCTTACGTCCTGTTCACAATGTGAACAATCGTGCACTGTCTCAATTTTTTCGCGTTTTTTATGCCTCTGAGTATATATATATATATATATATATATAGAGAGAGAGAGAGAGAGAGAGAGAGAGAGAGAGATTTTATAATGAATGGGCTATCTAATAATCCAAAGAATTATTTAAGCAGAGAGAGAGAGGGAGTGAGTGAGATGGTGAGAGAGAGATTTTATAATCAGTTGGCTATTTAATCATCCAAAGATTTTTTTTTTTAAAAGAGAGAGGGAGTGAGTGTGAGAGAGATTTTATAATCAATTGGCTATTTAATAATCCAAAGAATACTTAAAGAGAGAGAGAGAGAGAGAGAGAGAGGAGAGAGAGAGAGAAGGAATAAAGGAAATAAAGGGACAGGGTTTAGATCAACAGACAAGTGACAGTTAGGAAACACACACGCATTCTTAGATCTTGCATGCGTGCTGTGACAAGTCAAAACTGACACCTAGCACACCATCCCTTCTCTCACCCACCCTCTTGTACAAACTGTACAAACACACGCGCCATCCCCTCTCTCACCCACCCTCTTGTACAAACTGTACAAACACACGCGCCATCCTCTCTCTCACCCACCCTCTTGTACAAACTGTACAAACACACGCGCCATCCCCTCTCTCACCCACCCTCTTGTACAAACTGTACAAACACACGCGCCATCCCCTCTCTCACCCACCCTCTTGTACAAACTGTACAAACACACGCGCCATCCCCTCTCTCACCCACCCTCTTGTACAAACTGTACAAACACACGCGCCATCCCCTCTTTCTCTCCCCCTTTGCCTCACAAACGGCAGCATAGATTTCCAATCTATGCCAACTCTCCCCCTCTCACACTCCACCTCCACCCCTTCTCTCCCTGCTTTGGAAACATTGTTACGGATAAAGTTGACGTCACTTTTGAAGCACGTCGTTTGCCCCACTCCCTCTCCATCTCTCCCCTCCTCCCTTCCTCTCCCCTCGTCTATCTCGTGTTGCAGAGCTGGTCTGGGTGAAGACAAACGGCTGTGCTCACTGTCACCCCTTTCCCCTACTAGGTGCCCTGGCAACCGGACATGCGTGACGCAATTATGTTAAACAGGTCTATTGTCAATTGACATGTGCTGATAAAGGCACTTTAAATTCAAACCCAATGGCTAAGGAAGCGCTTTTTTTTTAATGTTCAATACTGTTCTTACCCCTGTAAGCGGTGGAGGAAGACCAATACACCCCCCCCCCCTCTCTCTCTCTCTCTCTCTCTCTTTTCTTTGTCTTTAGTGACGCAATGCCAACCGGAACAGGAACCAAAATAAATGGTTTAGCCTATAAATAGGGGAAACTCGGTCCCTCCCATAACACCATGTTACACCGACGCCCATCATCGGCCCACCAATAACCAAAATTGAAACGAAGTTCTAAAGGAAGAAGAGCTCAGTGAGAGAGAAAAACGATGGCCCCCACACGCTACTTACCCACTACTACCCCTGTGACAGCTGTTGCCACTAAAGATGCAGACCTATGTCTGCAAATTCACTCAACTCCCATTCCCTGCTTGCACAGACTAGCTGTAGACACAATACAGTGTAGCCACAAAGACAACAGGGGTAAACCAGAGAGAGTGAAAGTGTATCTCACCTACTCTGAATCTCTTTGTCTAGGATTCACTGATCACCCAGAAGAAATGTAAGTTCAAACTATTTTTTCTAAATTTTGAGACTATGTATTGATTGTATGTATGCCCTATGGTTTAACAGTATAACTTTATGTCAAAACTTGGTGACATCTATCAAGATGACGAATGAGTATTCTGTTGAGATCGGTTCTTTGGCACAACATGGTGCAAGCTATAACCATGCTTGCTTACGATTCTTTGTTAGCAATCTGACCATCATTCTTTGAGTACAATCTGACTTTTGCCAGTATCCAGTGAATGATAAATTCTGATCAGAAAACAGTATGCCTGTACTAGGTGAAAACTGTTAGTGGTTTTATGAATACTGTTGTTAGTTGGAATGCCTTGTAGTGCGTGACTCTTAAGTCAACACCACATGTGTACTTGGGCTAAGTGTATTCCAGTTACTGTAATTTAGTTCATAAGCAAAATTGAAGAGTTATTTGACTAAAATTGTTAAGCATTGTATTACTGTCTCCTACCCGTGTTTCCCTCAAATTCTAAGTGAAACTGGAGACTGATAATTATGAACCACACCACACACACACATATATAATATATATATATATATATATTATTATATATATATATATATATTTATATATATATATATATGTGACGGGTCTCCGACGCTCCCCTCGTATTAAAATATGATTTTCATATTCAGGGATGCAGGGGGTTATAGACAGAGGAATTTACGCTTTCACAACCAAAATGCGCTCTCGCATAGGCACACGCACTCTGTCACTCACATCGGGCCCGCACAAAGGTGACGGGAAACCAATAACATTTCATAGAAAATAATCAACTTTTATTCAACTTGACTCCGAGCCCCCACCCGTCACTACACAATACAACTATCTGTATCATACAACAATGTAAACAGCATACAGACAATTTCATAAATCGCATCCCCTGTTCTTCAGTGATTCTTACTTAGCCAGGAAAGACATATATCCACTATCCGTTTGCACACTATAAACTTAAGAGCAATAAAGCGTCCATAACTTGCCAGCATTCCTTGGTTGACCGTCAGTTTCTTTCATCCCACTGTGCGACAACGAGCTGAAGCTGCCACACCGTTGTGTCCTCCCGATTGGCCAAATCCCAGTTGGGGGACACTGGCAACGTAGCTTGAGTCGCAACCCTCGCACTGAGTCTCCCGGACTCCACCACACTTCGCCCTCTCCACAGAAAGGGCTCCTGTCGGCCTCTCCCACAGGTCTTCTCTGCTGCAACACCCCACCGTTGTTGGCAGCTCCCTGTCTAGGCTCCACAGGTTGACACGTCTTGCTGTCGACCGTCCCCACACGGGAGACAATTCTTCTCGTCGTCGGCCCCGAGGCTACAGCAACCTCCACTGTCTTACGCCCCAAATTTCAGGAGACAAACGAGGCGCAGCTAACCTTGCTTCACGCTGTATTTTATCGAGCCTCAGCAAGACGGGCGAGTTCACTTTCCCTTAAGTGAGTCACACACTTCCCGGTTTTTCCAAGCACCTTATATTCGTTCTCAAAGAAAGAGAGAACCCCATTTAAAATGGCTCAACAATGGAATCACTGGCACACACACATCACACGATTTGTACCAATAAATCCCCAAGTTATTTTTATTTCCCCCAAAGGAATCATAGTCACCTACACATACACACACCCACAGCTGGGTAGCGCCAACAAAGACTTGGGCACCCAGTGGTTAATGCATAACCTCCTATTCAAAACTCATGTTCGATTCCCCCAAGCTAACCCCTTGAACTAACAGCCTCGACCTTTTCTACCGCCATGATGATGCTTCAAGTATTTACTACCTCTATAGACAACAAGGCGCAAACCCCTCGATAGGCCGCAGCCTTCCATTCATTCCAGAAAAAGGACGACTGAAAAGGTCGCTTTTACTCTGCCTGCAGGCTGACGGTCCCCCTACCCGTGACGGTCACCTGACACGATTGCCTTTCTGTCCGGCCCACTGGAGAGCCCCGTGAATAGCCAGCCGTGGTCGGACTGGACACTCCGTACCCAGGACCGGCAGTCGGCAACTCCTCGTCACTATTCCTCGGGGCATGCGAAACAATTCCAGCACTCTCCTCCTTCAGTATACGATCCAGGGTATCCCCCTGGTGATGCCTGAATTCGCACACTTGAAGACCCAAGGAACGTGCTCTCAAAAAACAGCAACTACCCTTAATTTGCCTAAATGCTCGAGAACATTCGGCCGACTCATTACACCCCGTACCTAAGAATGTTGTTCCCCGTCAACATTTCCTCCAGGACGAATGTTCTCAGATTGGATAAAACAAACTCAGTTGCATGGGTCGATATAACAGTACTATCTATGTTAAAAAATCATTCCATCAATCTCTAACATGGTTTAAAGTACCTAATTAAAGGCAAAAAATTTTAAA
>CM031608.1:48638198-48651292 GCA_018398815.1 Conus ventricosus | reverse complement strand
AGAATGGACAAAAATTTAAATTTCATAACCCCTTTTTCATATTTTTAGCGAAAAAAAGTTCAAAAAAGCTTTCAACTCGGGCCCCTTTCATGTAAGTCTTTGCCGGACGACAATATCGGAAAGAAATTGAAATAACGCCGTATGGGAAAAAGCAGTACATCCTCCACAGAAAAGAAACAGTTGTAAAAAAAGCTTCTACAAAATTAACAGTTCTTTCCAAGCAGAAAATTAGGAGCCCACGTTCAAAAATGATATTTGAAATTTCTGTCTTTAAAGATGTGGAGAGGGATGGGGTTGTGGGCGTTAGTGATGACCTTATAAAAGGAATTAATATTAGCTGGCAAAACTTAGACGTTAAACGCCTTTAACGTTGTTGTCGTCGTTCTTCACAATGGCGAGGATATTAAGATCATAACAACAAGCAACAAATAAAATGTTGACTTAAATGAAACAATCTTACAGAACTAAATTGGATTAATCTACACATTTAGGCCTCATGGGGTTTTTTATTATATGAACAAGTTTTGACGGAGAGTATGATAAAATAATAACTGGATTAGATTAAACTCTGTTATAAAACTATGGAGCAGTTAAACTTTATGACAAAAACTCCTCATTGCTCATTGATTTGTGGGGCGGGACTGGTTGTGGAAAAACATATTTATCCTCGACCTGTTACAAACAGTTTATCGTTAAAATTTTTAAAATCATATTGTGGTTTTCTGTCCCAACACTTAATGGAACAAAGCATATCATGATAGAAGGTTTATATGGACAGATGATGACATATATTTAGTTAATCCTAGCAATAAACTGAGTGAGTGTTTAGAACAGTTTTATGACTGTTAAAGGGAACGCAGACACTATTTATTATAGATGACTGTTCGGCAGAAAGAGACATAGTTAAAAAAAGAAACACTTTATCGAAACTAGTTTCATGAAGACATGCTGGGATAAGTGTGTGGATTTTATGCTAGAAATATAACTCGGTTTTAAAAGACTTTAGGAACATTAAAGACTGTATTTTATTTCACATAAAAGACAGAGACTCATTTGAAGAATGTTTGCGCGAAAATGATGTTATTGAAAATGATCAGGAAAAACATAGGATTAAACAAAACTGAATCTGGAAAGTTTAGTAAATTTGATTGAAAACGGATAACCCTACACAGTATGTTTGTTTGTAGATAATCGTTATTTTTTGGTTATTGAAGTCTTACTTGTCAGAGAACGGGGAAATACCAATCCTGGGTTACTTTCGCCCGAAACTGGGTGAGGGCGGAAGTGGCCCAGGATTGGTATTTCCCCGTTCTCTCACGTCGTTTGCCCCACTCCCTCTCCATCTCTCCCCTCCTCCCTTCCTCCCCTCGTCTATCTCGTGTGCAGAGATGGTCTGGGTGAAGAAAAACGGCTGTGCTCACTGTCACCCCTTTCCCCTACTAGGTGCCCTGGCAACCGGACATGCGTGACGCAATTATGTTAAACAGGTCTATTGTCAATTGACATGTGCTGATAAAGGCACTTTAAATTCAAACCCAATGGCTAAGGAAGCGCATTTTTTTAATGTTCAATACTGTTCTTACCCCTGTAAGCGGTGGAGGAAGACCAAACACCCCCCCCCCCTCTCTCTCTCTCTCTTTTCTTTGTCTTTAGTGACGCAATGCCAACCGGAACAGGAACCAAAATAGATGGTTTAGCCTATAAATAGGGGAAACTCGGTCCCTCCCATAACACCATGTTACACCGACGCCCATCATCGGCCCACCAACAACCAAAATTGAAACGAAGTTCTAGAGGAAGAAGAGCTCAGTGAGAGAGAAATACGATGGCCCCCACACGCTACTTACCCACTACTACCCCTGTGACAGCTGTTGCCACTAAAGATGCAGACCTATGTCTGCAAGTTCACTTGTCCTTAAAGGGCCTCAGGCCGATAGGACGTTCATCTCACCATCATCTCAACTCCCATTCACTGCTTGCACAGACTAGCTGTAGACACAATACAGTGTAGCTACAAAGACAACAGGGGTAAACCAGAGAGAGTGAAAGTGTATCTCACCTACTCTGAATCTCTTTGTCTAGGATTCACTGATCACCCAGATGAAATGTAAGTTCAAACTATGTTTCTAAATTTGAGACTATGTATTGATTGTATGTATGCCCTATGGTTTAACAGTTTAACTTTATGTCAAAACTTGGTGACATCTATCAAGATGACGAATGAGTATTCTGTTGAGATCGGTTCTTTGGCACAACATGGTGCAAGCTATAACCATGCTTGCTTACGATTCTTTGTTAGCAATCTGACCATCATTCTTTGAGTACAATCTGACTTTTGCCAGTATCCAGTGAATTATCAATTCTGATCAGAAAACAGTATGCCTGTACTAGGTGAAAACTGTTAAGTGGATTTATGAATACTGCTGATTGTTGGAATGCTTTGTAGTGTGTGACTCTAAGTCAACACCACATGTGGACTTGGGCTTCATAAGCAAAATTGAAGAGTTATTTGACTAAAATTGTTAAGCATTGTATTACTGTCTCCTACCCTGTGTTTCCCTCAAATTCTAAGTGAAACTGGAGACTGATAATTATGACATATATATATATATAATATATATATATATATATATATATATATATATATATATATATATATATATATATAATATATATATATATATATATATATATATATGTGTGTGTGTGTGTGTGTGTGTGTGTGTGTGTGTGTGTGTGTGTGTGCTGGTCTAATCCTTTGTTGGCTGAGATCTCACACATTTACTGAAAGCCAGAGGGCAAGTGTGTGAACTCGACAAGCCAGACTCCCAGCTACTTAACTACTGGTCCTGTTTGTTCTAGAACCTGGTTCCTATCTACCCTGGGCATGCATGTTAGTGGACAAACACTGCACTTCAGCACTTGATCAGCAGGTCTACATAGAAGTGGAGCAGTCACCAGCAACTAGAGAGAGAGAAGTGGAGCAGTCACCAGCAACTAGAGAGAGAGAAGTGGAGCAGTCACCAGCAACTAGAGATAGAGAAGAGGAGCAGTCACCAGCAACTAGAGATAGAGAAAAGGAGCAGTCACCAGCAACTAGAGATAGAGAAGTGGAGCAGTCACCAGCAACTAGAGAGAGAGAAGTGGAGCAGTCACCAGCAACTAGAGAGAGAGAAGTGGAGCAGTCACCAGCAACTAAGAGAGAGAAGTGGACCAGTCACCAGCAACTAGAGATAGAGAAGTGGAGCAGTCACCAGCAACTAGAGATAGAGAAGTGGAGCAGTCACCAGCAACCAGAGAGAGATCAAGTATCCTCTCCAACATCAGGTAAGTTCTGATATTCCAAGTGGACTCCAACCCAACTCATCCAGAACTTTCCCTCTCTTAATGATGAAACAGTGGGAACCAAAACCCAGCCTGAACTGACTGTGTGAAATTGATTTGAATGTTTCACTCTTGTGTAAACAAGTAAAGTTGATGTGTGAAAGTGCACACTTAATTTATGTCAGTTCTTTGTTGTTCGTTCAGTATTTAATGTTTGAACGTACCTCTAATTCTGTCTCTCGGAGCGACAAGTACTTCCAAGAGTACAAGCCTAAGAAAACTTATCCCTGAGCCACTATTGAGTATGTTGACAGTCCCGAGAAAAATAAAAATTTCTTTCAAGGACTAGTACTGGAAAGCTGCTCCTTCCATAAGTATGTAAGAGAGAGGGTGGAGGTGAAATTTTGATATAACTCAAATAGAGAAAACAGTCTAAGTCCTTCCCCTAGAGGACACACCGACCCCACTCCCAACTCTCGTCACACGTGCATGAATGTATTATAATTGATAAGTAGCAGCATTAATCATAATACACAGACATTCAGTTTACCTAATGTTCTTTGCACTATGTGAGAGAGAGAGAGAGAGGAGAGAGAGAGAGAGAGAGAGAGAGAGAGAGGGAGGGAGGGAGGGAGGGAGAGACAGACTGACAGACGGACACACAGACTGGCAGACAGACACACAGACAGACAGACAGACAAGTAAAGAGGGACTAAATATTCGCCCCAAGCAAGCAGCCATAACTATGCGGGGGTCAGTATAATAACCGTAATGATCGTGAAAGGTGACAAGGAAATGGTTATGTCTGATATCAGCTGCAATCAACCGGCAGGTAATTTCGTTCCTTGGATAACCTTTCATTGATGTAATGAGACGTGGCCTAAATGCTGGGGTAGATCATTACAAAATGCTTCACCACTGGTTTTTGTGAATGTCTGTTCACGGTTAGTGGGGAACGAGCCATCAAAGAAGGGGGCGGGCGAGGAGAGGGTGGGGGTGGGGGTCATTTCCCAAAATAGCTGCATGCGTATGATCATCGCTTGACGTTCCAGTTGGAATGTATGAACGGCGGTATGTCAACTATTTTCAATAATTACCAACGGTTAGAGAGAGAGAGAGAGAGAGAGAGAGAGATGAACGAAGGGTTGGTTATTCATACAGGCCTCAGCCCCTCATGATGGGGTAGATGTACAGATATAAAAGTAGTGCTATAACTACGGCTAAATAGGGAAGGCACATCAGACAGCACTATGAAGTAGCTATCTCTATAGTTAAAAAAGCCTTGCTACAAAACAAAGATAAATTGAGTGAACAGGTCAAGTGCATGTCATCAATAAAACTTAGTTTAAAATTTTAAAAAAAAAGGTTCTCGATAGTATTTGGGTGAGAGAGAGAGAGAGTGGGCGAGAGAGAGTGAGGGGAAAGAGAGGGGGAGGGCAGAAGAAAGAGAGAGAGCAGAGAGAGCGAGATAGAGAGAGAGAAAGCGCAGGGGAAAAAAAAAAAAGAGAGAGAGAGAGAGAGAGAGAGAGAGAGAGAGAGAGAGAGGGGGGGGGGGCTTACCATGATGATAACGCGTGTGTGCCAGAACCCAACCTCACTGTTACTACGTGCACACAATACAATATTCTTTCACCTTAGCCGAGAGAAGAGACAGACGATCTTGAAGTAGTCCATTTCTGTCAAAGATCACACACCCTTGAGATGTGACTTGCAGGCCTTTCACGTACGCTTCTATCCTAGGAATACTCTTTTGGACTCGATCATCTTCGCCTAAGCGGTTTTAATAGTTCAACCTACCGGCTTGTCTGTCTGTCTGTCTGTCAACAACATTACGCAAGAACCACCGAACCGATTTTAAGAAAAATCGGTGGCAAGATGACATGTGCCCCAACGTCGAGCCCAGTACATTTTGGTGCGGATGCATGCAGCGGATCCCAAGGTCCTTCGACGGTAACGGAGGTCTGCATTCTCCCGACGGCCTTTCTAGTTTGAAAGTTGTTGGGTTTTTTTCTCAGCTTGATGATGGTATCCGCGTCGGCCAGGCTGAAAACAGCTTGAACTGAACTCTGTAGGTCTATATTGACTACAGCTTGTGTGTGTGAAGGTAGGAGGGAGGCGGGGAGTGGGAGGGGGGGGGGGCATACGAGGGATGGATGTGTGGAGGAAGGGTGGAGGGGGAGGTGGAAGGAAGGAGGACAGAGCTGTCGACAGATATTCGGCTTCGATTTTTTTTTTTTCCTCTCAATGTGGATTCCCCCCCCCCCCCCCCCCCCCCCCCCCCCCCCCCCGCCGATATTTTTTTCTTTGTTTGTTTGTTGTTTGGTCTCGTTTTCTGCACCGCCTCCTTTGTCTTATGTTTGTTTGTTTGTTTGTTTGTTTTCTCTTTGTAGTAAAATCCTAATGTTATTTTCCTCGATTCCCGTCCGTCCCAACTGACTGCATAATTTATTGTGATGCTGGTCATTTTCTTTCCAGCGAGCGCACGGGCCAAGACATGACCACACACACACACACACACACACACACACCACACACACGCGGCGCGCGCGCGCGAGCGCACGCACACACGCACACGCGAGGGCTTGCAATGCACACTGGGAGCAAACACACGGGTCGCACACGCGCGCGCCTGACTCGATCGTCACTGGGTCGTCGCTTGAATTGTTTCGCACTACCCCGCGCAATGTTGACAGGGCATAGAATGGAATGGTGTGGCGTGGCGCTGCAAAATGAAAGTCAAGCGTTTGATGCAGAGTGGGGACTCGGGGGCATGAGGGGAAGGGCGGGAATACTGTATAGGAGGAAGGGGGGGGGGGGGGGAAATGGCGGGGGTGGGGGGTGGGGGGAGGGGATGGGAAAGGGAAATTGGGGGAGGGAGGGGGTCAGGGGTGGGGTGTGGAGGGTGGAGACAGAGGAAAGACGAACAATTTCTATGGGCGAGTGTTGAAAACTTTGTCACGTTATGTTCCTTGTGGTAGTAATGGTAGTTCGGAAACCCAGCGTGGTGGTGGATAGATAAATGCATGTATTCGTTTTATAGGAAGGGTAGGTAATGTTGCTTATAGCCCAGCCGACCGCAAAGGGCCATATCAGACTGACCGCCGCGTCGAAGTCAACTTACAAGTCATTGAAAACAAACAAACAAGCAAACAAACTCATTCACACAACCCTTTAAAGTACACCCTCTAAAAAAGACGCACTGGAAATGTTGTTCAATATCTTGTTTTTTTTCTCGTAAAATCTTCGATCAGATGAAAAAATGTTGATCAAAGATCACATCAAGTGGGACATCTCTGAACAAGGTTTTCATGGAGTCTGCTGTAAAATGTTTGTCTCATATCATGCAATTTCCCAAACTCTGTATTCGTTTCATGACGAGAAACGAAAGTCAACATGGAAGCATACGTACATGTATATGTACTTACATACAGAGAGAGAGAGAGAGAGAGAGAGAGAGAGAGAGAGAGAGAGAGAGGAGGAGGGGGAGGGAGGAGAAGGAGAGATGGGGAGGATAATAAACCGACCCCCGTATGCCAGTCTGTTCCATTCGAGTCACATTGTGTGACTGTGTGTTTGATAATGCTGCTGTTGCCAGGAAATTCATGACGCCTGCCGCTTCTTTCCCGTCAGAGATCCTAATCGATCCCCAAACCCCAAACCACCACCCCTCTCCCCCATTCGGGATTACCATTTGCAGCCACCGCTGTAATAGTGAACGATAAGACAGAACAAAAAAAACAAACAAACAAAAACAAAACGAAACATCCCAACAGCCAGAGACTGAGCGAAGGAGACGTATCGTTCAGTGCTAACAATGTCCACCAGAAGGTGAACGTCTCAGCGCTAGACACACGTGATTGAATGTAGGGAACGACATGACGTCAGACAAACACTTTACGGCAAGCGCAATGAAGACTTTGTTTCGGATGTTCCCCGGATTTGATTTTTTTGAGTTTTGGAAAGAAATCCATGTTTTCGTAAGAATTTGATTTTAACTTGAATGTGATAAACTCCTCTTTGCAGGTCTCTCTTTTGAATTAAATAAATAACTGGTAAAACACACACACACACACACACACACACACACAAATTAAGAAAGATTATTGGTGAGTTCGCCACAAATAAGGACGAACAAGTTACAAGACAAAACACGACGCGTTTCGACCTCTTTGGCCTTCTTCAGGCAAGATAAACAACATTGAGGACAATGAAAACAAAGATCGAGCAATAACGTATCTTCTCATGTTCGGTGCAAGATGGGTGTTGAATGAAAACGAGGCCGTTTGGAAGATAAGTAATTGTTCGTTCTTCGTTTTCATTGTCCTGAACTTTGTTTATCTTGCCTGAAGCAGGCCTAAGCGGCCGAAAGGCGTCGTGTTCTGTCTTGTAACTTGTTCGTCCTTGTTTCTGGCGGACTCAGTAGGAATTAAGTCTTCAAATTTACTACGATTTCCGCCTGCAGTCGCCTCACTTTGGAACTAAATAACTGGTATTGAGTTTTCAAACTTTGCATTTTAATTCTGTTTGTTGTGTTGTGTTTTAACAGTGTTTCAGCCCTATATGGCTTTTGTGGTCGGCAGGGCTAAAAGCAACATGATCTGATTTGATTTGATTGGTCCACCAGAATGACAACACATCAAGACAGTGCTGAAAAAACGGCCACCAGGCGACCCAGCAAACGTAAAGAGATATTTTGCTGTAAAGGACAGTGTCCTGACATTGCCACACCCCGCAAGACATTACTGTAGGTCATTTGCATACCTGACCTTTCACCTTTCTTCACGCATGCGCACTCTTGCTACGATACCTGCCTTTCAAACGAAGAAATTTAAGTTTCAACGTCCGTCCTGCGCCGAATTTGAGAAGTTAAGTGATTGCTGGTTCTTCGTTTTCATTGTCCTTAATGTTGTACATCTTGCCTGAAGAAGACCTATGAGGTCAAAATGCGTCATGTTTTGTCTTGTAATTCGTTTGTCCCTGTTAACTGGCAGATTTACTTTTGATTCCTTTTGAAATTTGAAGAAATGTAAGCTACTGCGATGTCAATACAGAAGACAACTTCGGCATGGGACAGACGTAAGCAGCAAGACAAGAAAGCTTGAATACTATGGTAGATAACTGCCCTAAACTTCGGTGTTCAACGAAGCTGACATGCATGTTCCGATATTGATCGTCGCTGTAGGAGTGAAGTCTACTCATACGTACTGTCTTAAACATTCTCACACTTAACAGAACTACGAGTGGAACAGCCGATTTTGAGTAAGCTAAGCGATCGCTTGCGAGTATGTTTTGATGATCAGTGTTTTCATTTCTCTGCACGTTTGGACTCAATAATCCTCTTGTGTACTTGAATTCATAACTGAATTCGCATCCGTGATAGCACGCAATCGCTGTTTCCGGAGGGAAGTAAGCCTTATATGAGTTATCTTCTTGACCTGGGAAACGATTTTTGCGGGATTGGATTCTTACAGGTCCGAGTCCACGGTTACAGAGTAGGCTCCATACGCTATGTATGTTACAAAAAGCTGCACCTGGTTTGGTAAGAAAATCAGCCAGTCCAAAACATGTTCATCGCACAGTTCAGCCCTTGACCCTCATACTCTGCCTGACTCGGAGACAGACCCGTACAAAATATGTCGTGTCATGACAGAAAACTTGATATCAATCCCAATGTCCGCTCCTTTTTATATTACAGCACGATCCACATGACCTTTCATTTTCCTGTCGTCTGCTAGACTTTTCACTCCCAAATCCTTGTGCCCTACCAATGGCGTCGAAACACAAGGAGTCCACAAGTCATGCATCATTCGCTGTCCGCTGACATTTGGCAATGAACTAATTCACTGACCCCAAATTCCAGGATACAATCGTCTATTTTACAAAGGACGATTTCTATCTATTCAAACTGCGTTGTTACTACTCCACCTTTGTTGCAACCCCGAACTCTGACCTGCATTACTGGCAGGGGGAGACAACCGGAACAGATCCACTCGCAATGTAATCAATCTAAGGACAGGTCTGGCCGGCGCTTGAGGTCAGAGTTCGGAGTTACAGCAAAGGTAAAGTCATGAGAACGCAGTTCGAATAGAAGAAAATCGTTCGGCTCTGTGGAAAAAAAGTTTTGTTCTTTTTTAATATGAAAAGACGATTTCATCCTGGAATTTGGGTCAGTAAAAAAAAGTTCAGTGCCATACGTCAGCAAAGATAGCAGAACCATGCATGCTTGTAGAGTCTCGTGTTTCAACGCCATTGTAGAGCACAAGGATTTGGGAGTGAAAAGTGTAGCAGACAGACAGAAAGAAAAAGTGAAGGGTGCATGTGGATCGTGCTGTAATATGAAAAGAGGAGGACACTAGATCTGTGTCCCATTAAAGTGAAGGGTGTCATTGGATCGTGCTGTAATAAAAAGAAGAGGACACTAGATCTGTGTCTTTTTTTCTGTTTAAAAAAAAAAGGAAGAAAAGAAAAAGGATCCGTCTCATCGCTTCTCGGCCTTTGGTGAAGATCAAATGGAGTGTCTCCGAGACAGGCACAGTATGGGTCAGGGGCTGGACTGTGCGATGAACATGTTTTGGTACTGGCAGATGTTCTAAAAAAAAAACGGAAGAAAGCCAGGTGCAGCTCTGATGCAGTAGAGAATACAAAGTCACCATGGACCTAGACTGTAAGTCACCATGGACCTAGACTGTAAGTCACCATGGACCTAGACTGTAAGTCACCATGGACCTAGACTGTAAGTCACCATGGACCTAGACTGTAAGTCACCATGGACCTAGACTGTAAGTCACCATGGACCTAGACTGTAAGTCACCATGGACCCGCATCTCAAACAGCATTGCTCAGCCGATCAAGTCCGGAGACCTGCAAAGTCTGCGGGCACTGGCACTCCACAGCCGGGTCAAATGGGCACGGGCACCCTTGCCCAACTCGGCTAGCGGCATCAAGCTGTCCCAACATAAGAACTGAATTTTTGTTGTTATTGTTGCTGTTGCTTTACCATCGTCTGTGCCACCTCAGTGGCATTGCACCCACGCCGACCCCTCCGTCCACAGCCACAGCCCGGCCCGGCCCGCCACAGCCCCAGCACCGGGAGTCCGCAGGGAGCAATCATTGTCAAGCCGTCAAGAGGCAACCCACCAGAGGAGAACCTGCACTGAAAAGAACAGGAAAATGATAGGTCGCTGAGACAAAGGCTTGAAGTCGATCACTTCCATCTATTCATGAAATCCACGAACAAGTTTTCACATAGTTGCAGCCCAATAGAATGTTGGCAACTGACGCCCGTCCATTAATGATTTGATAAACTGCTGGAAATAAGTATGGTGTCATTCATTCCTCGCCCCCCACCCCTACCCCTCCCTTTCCTCCCCCCACTCCCGCTAAGGGTTGTCCAAAGCTTCGATGTTTCAGTATAGGTTCCCCCGCCGATTTGAGTCATCTGCCTGATGTTTAGTTGCTTCGTGTGTGTGTGTGTGTGTGTGTGTGTGTGTGTGAGAGCATCAACATTTCCTGTCCACACACACACACACGCACACACACACACACTACCACCACCACTACCATCACCACCACCATCTCTTCCGCCGCCTCATAGTGGAACAAACAAGCATAGCGATGTGAAGTGATAGCGGTCGATCCGAGTATTGTGTGTCGTAAAAGTGCGGAGCGTTCATGTATGGCGATAGCCTACCTGACCCCCACACACACTCTTGGAGACAGTCCTCCCCTCCCCCCCCCCCCTCCGTAACCACTTTCCCTCTTTTGCAGTCCATCCTCCTCACGGTCTCCCCCCCCCCCCCCCCACACCACACACACACACCACCCCACCCTTTCCCTCCTCAACCACTCACCATCTCTGTGTGTGTGTATTGTGTGTGTGAGAGAGAGAGAGAGAGAGAGAGAGAGAGCAATATTTCCTGTACACACACACATGCGCGCGCGCAAAACACACACACACACACACACACACACACACACACACACACACACACACACACTCGCGCACGCACACGCACCACACACACACACACACACACACACACACACACAGTGTCGTACAAGGGCGTTCATGTATGGCGACAGTCCTTCAGCTGTACCTGACCCCACACACGCACTCTCTTTCAGACAGTCCGTGTTTCCGAAGCCAGTTTCGCAGTCCATCCTCCGCAAGGTCTACCCCCTCCCCCCACCCCACTCTTCTCACCATCTGTGTGTGTGTGTGTGTGTGCGGCGCGCGTGGGTGGGTGTGTGTGTGTGTGTGTGTGTGTGTGTGTGTGTGTGTGTGTGTATGCGTGCGTGCGTGTGCTTGTGTGTGTGTATGTGTGTGTGAGAGGGAGAGAGAGAGAGAGAGTATGTGAGTGTGTGTGTGTGTGTGTGTTTCACAAACTCTCATCTTGCGCAGCGCAAAACTTTCAGTGTATAGACTTTCCACACCACCTTCAAACTCCAAAGTTTTACACAGCGTCTCTTCGTTTACACACACACACACACACACACGCGCGCGCGCGCGTTTTCTTTTTTCCGTGCTTTTTTCCGAGGCGGGATTTTTGCTTCACCGAAACTAAAATAGGCGGTACATGCCCGTGCGCCTGTGCACACTAAACTTCACACCTCCTGTGTCCAATCAGAAACCTCGTTGCATCCGCTGCCTTTGTTTACCTGCTGTCGCGTACAGGTTTCCTCCGACAAAAAATGCATTAATTGTCGTCATTTAAGGGAATATTTCAACTCTTTCCCCAAGAAACAAACTGTCAGGTCAAGATACGGTTCCTTTCATGTCGCCATATCCTTCACAAAGCGACAAGCGACAGACCAGCAGGTGACTTTGAAGGACAGCTAATATATTCACAAGTTCAACACGCAAACTCCAGCCTGACTCCGCCTTCTTCCATCTGGTTGGTCAGAAACTACGCATTTGTAATGACAGCACGTGGAGCGGTGCGCATACTTAATGAGCTCACGTGGGTGGGGCCCTTCCCTTCCTTACCTTTCCCTTCCCACTTATTTTGAGCACCAAGACACAGAGTAGCAATCCAGTCGGACGCGAAGTTCTTGAGGGGGCTGTACGGAGACAGAGGTGGGTGAAGAGATTTGGGGGGGGGGGGGGGG
Organism: Conus ventricosus; assembly: GCA_018398815.1. NCBI lineage: Eukaryota > Metazoa > Mollusca > Gastropoda > Neogastropoda > Conidae > Conus > Conus ventricosus. The sequence goes on along the minus strand of CM031608.1, from coordinate 48,638,860 downwards.
GGGGGGGGGGGAGGGGGGGGGGAGAGAGGGGGGGGGGGGGAGAGGAGCTCAGCGCGTGTTTGAGGCGATGGTTACTATGCGCAAGCGCGATCCCAAGGTTTCTACTGTAATTATGGATGTGATACGCGACGGCCATTCGTTTCTCTAGCTGTGGGTGCAGTCGTAGTGGTAGACACGATGGTGGCGGGAAGGAGGAGAGTAGGGATAGTGGGTGCGGGGGGCGAGTGGTAAGTGGTGATGGTGGTAGCTTTTTGTTTTGTTTTGGGAGGGGAGTGAGGGTGGAGAGAGCGAGAGAGAGAGAGAGAGGGGGGGGGAGGGTAATCAGCTCTTAGATTGGGATTTGTCTGCCCGTAGTTCCCCGGGGGATTGCATTGTGTGTCGTGTCGTGTCACATGACTACATCCCAGTCTAATCCGGTGATAAAACGTGGGGTTGTTCTGTTTGTACTTGAACTTAAGTTACTACACACACACACACACACACACACACACAACAAAAAACACGCACAAAAAAGGGTTCAAATGATGACTTAAAAATCGCACGATATTAAAAAAAAATCGCACGATAGGTTGGTTGGTTTGTTCGTTTAGTTCAGTGATGTTTTTGAGTTTCGATTTGTGTGTGTGTGTGTGTGTGTGTGTGTGTGTGTGTGTGTCCATGCA
>CM031608.1:48603198-48630698 GCA_018398815.1 Conus ventricosus | reverse complement strand
GTGTGTGTGTGTGTGTGTGTGTGTGTGTGTGTGTGTGTGTGTGTGCAGAAACGTGAGGGAGGGGGGAACAAGGGAGGGGGGGGGGGGGGGGGAGATGTTTCCTACTCTCAATTACCAGAGAGGATGCTCGCCACCAAGTTGTTCAGAGGCGGCGTGGAGGCGGCGGGGAGTTGGGAGTGGGAGGGAGGGAGGGAGGGACGGAGGAGAGAAGAGGGAGGTGGAGGGGGGAATTTGGGGGGGGGGGGGGGGGGGGGGATTTTTAAAAGCCTGAGCTCCATCCTGCCTCGACCCCTTTCCCCCCCCCTCTTTTTCCCCCCCCCCACGGGGTCCCCCACGGACATCCTCCCCCCACCCCCTCTTCCCCCCCAAAGACAGACAGAATAAAACTTGTGGCTTGAAGGATTTTTTCCATGTGGTATTTGTAGCGCTAGGAGAAAAAGTTCGGTTTTTTTTTTTTTTTTTTCCCTCTCTACTCAAGAGTGTGACCAAAAATTTTTTTTAACCCTTCCGTCGGGTTTCTTCCCTGCCCCAAAGCAAAAACAAAGGGAAGACGTTCGGTGTGTGCGGCGAGAGTGAAAGCGGCGCGAGTTCACCTTTTAGTGGTGTGTGGGTGGGGTGTTGTGTGTGTGTGGTGGGGTTGTTTTGTGTGTGTGTGCCCGTCTGCCCTTCTGTGTGTGCTGCGCGGGGCCGCGCGCGCGCGCGTTTGTTTGTTGGTTGTGTTGTGTTTTTTGCTCCTTTGTTTTTCTTTCTTTTTTTCCCTTTCTTTAAATTTTAGATTGTTGGGACTTCCCGGGAATGTGAGACATAAACACTTAACACCCAACTTCATAAAAACCTTGCTCAGGGATGTCCCCCCTGAGGGTTTTTTTAAATTTTTCAAAAAGATAATCAATTTTTTTTTTTTTATTCTGATCTAAGTTTTTAGGGAAAAAACCCTTTTTTAACGAAAGGGCTATTTTAAAAGGGGTTGTGTGAATGATTTTTGTTTTTTTTTTTTCTTTTCAGTGACTTGTGAATTGTTTTCCCAGCGGGGGGACAGTCCTGATAGACCCTTGCAGTGGGTTTGAGCTATAAGCAAAATTTTTTCTCTTCACTCCCCCCTTTTCTTTTCCCCTCCCCTCTCTCTCTCTCCCCTCCTTTGTTCTCTCACCTCCCCTTTTTCTCCCCTCTTTTCTCTTTTTACCCCTCTCTCTCTCTCTCTCTCCCCCTCACCAATAAAAAAGCACAAATGACCCGCGGGGACACTTTTCGTCAAAAAAAAAAAATTTTTTTTAAAAAGGAAAAGAAGGGTGAAAAAAAAAGCGAAGATGTGTTCAACGTTTTTTGTTCCCCGAAGTTTTTGCATTTTTCCCCAGCCACTGCCGACGGAGTGTAGCTATCACTGTTTTGGGCTGGTCTGGAAGCCCGCACTCCCTCCCACGGGAAAGCACACAACAAGCCACCTCCGTCCGCCCATTCCCTTGTTTTTTGTTTCTTCCAAAACCCACACACAACATGAGGGGGGGGAGAATCAGCAGAGAGAGAGAGAGAGAAGGAGAGAGAGAGAGAGAGAGAAAAGAGGGGAAAAGGAGAGAAAAGAGAGAAAAAAGAGGAGGGGAAGAGAGAGAGAGAGAAAAAATAAAAAAAAAAAGAAATAGAAGAAAAGAAGAAGAAAAAGAAGAAGAAGAAAATGAAGAAAAAAAGAAAAAAGAAAAAAAAGATAAAAGAAAAGAAGAAGAAGGAAAAAGAAGAAGAAACGAAATGAAACAACAATAAACATGAAATCGACCTTCTATAAAAATTCCCAACTAAAAACATCGGGCCCCGGGGAAAAAGGGGGCAAAAAGGGGAAAAGTAACTCCCATGGGACGTCAGCCTGCCAAACCAAAAGGAACCGCCTAACGATGAACCAAAGACGGAAAGGAAATTATTAAAAAGGGGAGCCTGTCAGGCGTTTTGGGATCGGGAAAAATTTTCCTCCTGAGGTTTTTTGTTTGCAACCCCCCCCCTCCCCCCCCCCCCCCCCCCCCCCCCCCCCAAACCCCCTCCCCCCCTGAAACCCACCCAGCCCCCTTTCACCCTACTCCACCCCCCTTCTCTCTCCCCCTCTCTCCCCTCTCTTTGTCTTTTGTCTCGGGTCGTCTGCCCCTTCCCGTTTTTCCCTGTCTGTCTGTCTTCCCCTGCCGCCTTCTGTCAGCCCTGCCTGCCCGTCGTCTCTCTCCCCCCTGGTGTGTGTGGGGTGGTGTGTTTGTGTTGTTTTTTTTGGGTGTGTGTTGTATTTTGGCGTGCGTGCGTGCGGGGCGTGCGGGGGGGGGCGTGCGTGCGTGCGTGCGTGCGTGTGGTGTTGTTGGTGTGTGGGGTGTGGGGTTTGTGTGTGTGTGTGTGTGTGTTTTGGGGTGTGTGCATGTGTGTTTTTGGGGGGTGTATGGGGTGTGCAGCGTGCGGGCGTGCGTGCTGCAAAGTGTTGTGTTTGTGTGTGGGTGTGGTTGTGTGTGTGTGTGTGGGGTTGTGTGTGGTGTGTTGTTTGTGTCTGTGTGTGTATTGTGTTTTTTGTGTGCGTTTTGGCATTGTGTGATTGTGGTGGTTGTGTGTGTGTGTTGTGCATGGTTTTTTTGGGGTGCGTGTGTGCAGGTGTGTGTAGTGCGGGGGGTTTTTTTTCGTTTTTTAATTTTAAAACGTCTCCACCAAACAGTGATTTTAACATATGTAAGTGTTATGTGTTTGGTGCCTGTGATGTTTTTTGGTGTATCCCAAGGGGAAGGGTTGGTGTTGTTTTTGGGCGTACGTAGGTATGTATAATGAAATTTGGGGGCCTAGATCAAAAAAGAAAAAGAAAAAAAAAACAAAAAACCTGAATCCAAAACTATAAAAGAAACACTAAAAAAAGTAACTAACCCAAGTTGTGAAAAAAAAAAAGCCCGGTTAAAGAAAAATGCCCAAATTGGGGCTCTAATCACCCCTTGAAACTTCAAAAATGTTTGATTCGTTAGAGAGACGTCTTAAAAGACTGCCATCGAGGGTTTTCAGTTTTTCAAAAACCAAAGCAGGTAAAAAAGGGTTTTCATTCAAACGCACAAAAAGTAATGGAACGGAGTGTTTTGCTGGCCAAAAATACAATTCACAGGGTTTACAAATTTGGGTTTTTAAAGGCATCAAGCCTCAATCAAAAAACAAACTTTTAAAATCCCCTTTTGGTAGAGATTCTTCAAAACCGTTTTATTGTCTGAAAACTTGTTAAATAATTTCCCCTTTTTTTTTTTGGTCCCTTTTTCCCTTTAAATTTAAAATAGATTTTCCGGGCTGCGTTTTTTAAAAAAAGACTCTCATGAAGGGAAAAAAAGGGAATGTATATTTTTGTTCAATCATTTCGGGAAAATACACCCTTTTTGGCAAAATTGGTACCCTTTCATTAGCAATAATCCACAGTGAAGGGAAACCCCAAAAAAAAAATCGACATAAGAACCACAAAATGCAAAAAAAAATTAAGTGGAAACACCTGTATTTTTTCCCTTCTCCCCACTTGCATTAGAAAAATTTAGAGCTTTTAGGACTATTTTTTAATCAACACAAAGTAGTATTTGAAAAAACGGAAATCCCAAAATTTAAGAAAAAGTTTAAAAAGCCCAAAAAAAGGCAACAAGTTTCCCCAGTAAAATTGAAATCTTTTTTACCAAAGGGGGAACCTTTCTCTATTTTTAAGGATGGAATTTAAAAAAAATGCTGAAAAAAACAAATGAATTTTCAAATACGGGAAACCCTCTTTTCCAAAAGATTTAAGGTGATTTTTTTAAGTTTTATTTTTAAGTGACTTAACAAATTTTCAGCAAGGGGCCATCACTTTTTTTTTTAAACTTTAAAATCTATGTCCCTAAAATTTTCTGTACTAAGTTCCCATTCCGGGGGAGTCTAAAAGACCCCCCGAGGGGCAAAGTTTTTAGGTGCAGTGCCTTTTTTGTAAAAAAGTCAGATTGTATGAGGGTATCGAAATTTTTGAGGGAAACAAATTTTTTTGCCCGTTTAGGAAAATTTATTTTGATTTTAATTCATTTTTACTTTATTTTGATTTTTTAGTGTATGACTTCTTAAAATAAACTTTTCAGATGCAAGTTTTATATTTTTTTCCCAAAAAGGGAAAATTCCCACTCCATAAAAATTCTTAAATTGATGTATGAACCGGGACCCCAAAAGCTAAATTTTTACCCTTTTTTAAACGAAAAACTCAGCCACTTTTTAATTAAAAAATTTTTGGGGCGAAAAAATGTCCCTGGGGATAAAAATAGTTTTTAACGACAACGCAGTAGCTAAAAGTGTTTTAAAACTTTTCTGCTTACCCCCCGGATTGTTGACTCGCCATTTTCAAGAAATTTTTAAAATTTTCTTACCTTTTTTAAAATAGTTTGGGATGTGATTATTTCCCGCCAAATTTGAAGTTAAATTTACTCCCAAAAAATTTTTAAAAACTTTTTTTTTAATTTAAGGCCCCAATCCCATCTATTTGAAATGGGAAAGGGAGAGGATTAGGATCAAACCCGTAATTTAACAAAAACCCAACGATTTTTAGCTAAAGGGCCAAACCCTTTTTAGTCCCTTACTTACAAATTTTTTAGTTCATTTTGATATATCTTTTTAATATAGTTGATTGATCCCAACTGGGTGGAACTTTTTAAAAAAAAATTTCAACCATAGCAGATATCATCCGCAATTTTTACTTGTTTTAACAGTTTTTTGATAATTATTTTGGAAGATCATGGATAAAATTTTTAAAAAAAGAAAGGGGCTAACACAGCTCCCCCCCTTTCGGGGTTCCCCCCTCTGGGTATGTCTTTCATTAAGTAAAAATTTTCCACCCCTTTGTCCCGAAATTTTTTTGATCACTTAAAAAAAGGTTTTTTTAAATAATTGTAAAAACACCACGAAGAAACCCGTTTTAAATTAATTTGTTCAGAAAATTTTTAATGCCAACTTGGTCCCAAGCCCCTTTTTTAATGTCAAAAAATGTGGCCAAAACACATTTATTTCTGCGGCAAACTGATGTTTAAAAACCCGTGTTGTAAATTTTTAAAAAAAGGGGCAAATTGTTCTACCCTTTCAAAAACCCGGCCCCGTTTATTGGAAATTTTAAAACCAAATTTTTTTTTACAATGATGTTCAAATCTTTTTTTAAAAAATTTTTTTCCCTAATTTTTTCCCCCATTTTAAGTGAAGCAATTGGCCGTTGTTTTTTTTGTTTTGATTTTGACTTGCCTTCCCTTTTGGATTGGGTTAAAAATTGAAATTTTTTTCCCCAAAAAATGGTTTTAAACCCCCTTTAGACCAAAAATTTTTGAAAAAAAAAAAAATTCAGAAACATTGTGAAATTAAAATGGCAAATGCTTTATCAATTTTATTGGAAATCGCACTGGTCCCCCTGACTTTTTTTTCGAACCCAAAAGAGAAAATTGCATCCCCTTCTTGAAATCAAGGGGAGCGTTTTGGGATAGTGACTATTTTTGAGACTTTTTCATGCGTTTTTCCCTACCCCAATTTTTTTCTCCCGTATATCTTTTTCTTTTCTGTCAGGCCCTCCCTATTGCTATTTTTTTTTTAAAAAAAATTTTTAAAGCTTCAGCCTTTTTTAAAAATTTTGAAAAGGGAAAATCCCTTTAAATTTTAATTTTAAGGGGTAAACAGGAAGACTGATTTTCCCTTTTTCATGCTTTTAATTTTTTTCCCGTTTTTTTGAAGATCTTTATGGTTCCCTTAATTTCATTTTCCCGAAAATTTTTCCAATATTGGTCCCTTGACTTTTTTTGATTAATCCCTTTTTTTTGATTTTTTTCTCTGTTTTTTTCAGCAAATTTTTCAGGATCCTTTTCTTTTCTTTTAAACATATTTTTTAGGGGCCCGTATCCTTTTTCTCTTGCTTTTTCAAAAAGAAAACAACCCCCCAAAATTTGTTTTGGGGCATCCCGAATCGCACCTTGGTATGGGGAGTTTAGCTGCATGTAAAACAATAAAACAACAAAATTCCCCGTAGCTTGTGTCAAAGTTATCAACATGATCCCTTCACAAAAGTAAGTTTGAGAGTTTTTCAAAATTTTTCCCCAAAATGGTTATCCTAATTACATTTTGGGATCTTATCTTCAGCGGGATTTTGAACGGAAAGTTTTCCCTTAAAAGGAAAAATTTAAATTGGGAAAAGACACAAACCCAAAGGATCTTTGAAGGGAACCACACACGCTTGGAAACTATGGCAGGAGATATAAGGGTTTAAAACAATTGCTGTTGCCCCGATGGGGTGAAATATCAGTAACTTGTTTCACTGCCATCATTTAACAGACCCCAATTTAAAAGTCCCACTATATTTCCAACAAAAAATATTGTTTTACTATTTCACATTCCAAATTAAACCCAAAAGCGCGGCGCGTGTGTGGTGTGCAGTGTGTGTGTGTGTGTGTTGGGGTTTTGTGTGTGTGGGTTTTGTGTGGTGTGGGGTTTCGTGCGTGCGTGCGTGCGTGTGTGTGTGTGTTTGTGTGTGTGTGGGTGTGGTGTGTGTGTGTGTGTGTTTGTGTTTTGTGTGCATGTGTGTGTGGTGTGTGTGTGTGTTTTGTGGTGTGTGGTGTGTGTGTGTGTGTGCGGGGGGGGGGTGATCTTAAGAAAAAAACGGTTCACTTGATATTTTTTTAGTTTGTTTGTTTTTTTTATCTGAAATAAAGAAATGACAAACATGGCTATCATTTAGAATGTCTAGGCAGCTTCACTAACCAGTCACAGTAAAAACTCTCTTTGAGAAGCAAACAAAAAAGAACAGAACAGAAACCATTAACTTTCGGTCATAGACCGTTTTTGGGGACTCATGACACAAATGAAAGACAAATGAATACATATAGGCAATGACGAATAAAAACTACGTTGTCATGATGTCGGCCGAATGTTCTCGAGCATTTAGGCAAATTAAGGGTATTTTGCTGTTGTTGAGAGCAAGTTCCTTGGATTCTTAAAGGGTTGCGATCTCAGGCATCACCAAGGGGGATACCCCGAGTCGTAACTGAAGGAGGGGGAGTTACTGGGAAGTGTTTCGAAATGGTCCGGGGGAAATAGTGACAAGGAGTTGCCGCCCTGCCGGTCCGGGTAGAGGAGTGTCCAGTCCGACCACGGTTGGCTATTCACTGTACTCCAGTGGGCCTGAAGGGAGGCGATCGTGTCAGGTGACCGTCACGGGTAGGTGACCGTCAGCCTGCAGGGAGAGTACAGCGACCATCCAGTCGTCCTTGTTCGAGGAATGAATGGAAGGCTGCGGCCTATTGAGGGTTTGCGCCTTGTTGTCTAAGAGGTATAAATACTCGAACATCAGCCCTGGGTGGTGGAGAAGTCCAGGCTGTTAGGGCAATGGTAGCTTCGGGAATCGAACATGAGTTTGAAAAGGAGGTTATGCATTAACCACTGGGTGCCCAAGTCTTTGTTGGGGCAAGCACCCGTGGTGTGTGTGTGTATGTGTAGGTACTTGTGATTCCATTGGTGGAATAAAAATAACTTAGGGATTGATTGGTACAAATCGTGTGATGTGTGTGTGCCAATGATTCCATTGGTTGAGCCAGTTAAACTCGGGGTTTTCTCTTGTTTGAGAACGAATATAAGGTGCTTGGAAAACCAGGAAAAGTGTGACTCGGGAAAGTGAAATCGCCCGTCTTGCTGAGGGCTCAAGAAAATACAGCGTAAAGCAGAGGTTAGCTGTCGCCTCGTTGTCTCCTGGGTGGGGACGTATGACAGTGGAGGTTGCTGTAGCCTCGAGCCGACGACGAGAAGAATTGCTCCCGTGTGGGGACGGTCGACAGCAAGACGTGTCAGCCTGTTGGAGCCTCGACGGGAGCTGCCAGACAACGGTGGGTGTTTGCAGCCAAGAAGACCTGTGGGAGAGGCCGACAGGAGCCCTTTCCGTGGAGAGGGGGAAGTTTCGGTGGAGTCCGGGAGACTCAGTGTGAGGGTGCGACTCAAGCTACGTTGCCAGTGTCCCCCAACTGGGATTTGGCCAATCGGGAGGACACAACAGTGTGGTAGCTTCAGCTCGTAGTCGCACAGTGGGATGAGAGAAACTGACGGTCAACCAAGGAATGCTGGCAAGTTACGGACGTTTTATTTGTTCTTAAGTTTATAAAGTGTGCAAACAGAATTGTGGAATATTGTCTTTCCTGGTTAATGAAGAGTAATTGAAGGAAAGGGGATGCGATTTATGAGATTGTCTGTATGATGTTTACATTGTTGTATGATACAGATAGTTGTGTTGTGTAGTGACGGGTGGGGGCTCGGAGTCAAGTTAAATAAAGTTGATTATTTTCTATGAAATGTTATTGGTTTCCCGTCACCTTTGTGCGGGCCCGATGTGAGTGACAGAGTGTGTGTGCCTATGCGAGAGCGCATTTTGGTTGTGAAAGCGTAAATACTTCTGTCTATAACCCCCTGCATCCCTGAATATGAAAATCATATTTTAATAACGAGGGGGAGCGTCGGAGACCCGTCACATACGTAAATGGACCAATGCAATTTTTAAAGAGGCGTGTGTGTGTGTGTGTGTGTGTGTGTGTGTGTGTGTGTGTGTGTGTGTGTGTGTGTGTGTGTGTGCGCGCGCGCGTTTTGCGCGCGTTTTGCGCGCGCGCGCGCGTGTGTGTGTGTAATCTGGAGAAGGAAAAGAGAGGCAGACAGAGGGAAAAGCCGAAGAGAAATAGAGACAGAGAAAAAAAGGAAAGGGAAAGAGTGATGGAAGAGGAGTCTTATGTTTGGAAGGGGGCGCTTGAGGAAAAAAAAATTTAAACATGCAAACAAACAAACCGCGGGAGTGAGGGGTGTGTTTGGGATGAGGGTGGGGTGGAGTGGAAACTCCAATAAAAAAAAAAAAGGCCCGTATGGATTGTCCACGTGTGCGAGTGTCTATGTCTATGCATATCTGAATGGTGGAGATGGTGTTTGGGGTATATATGTTATACTCTATACGTTATGTTAAATATGATATATAAGTAGATGGGATGTGAATATAATGATGGTGGGATGGGCAGATTTGGGGAGAGGTGGAGAGAGACAGGGATGGGGGAGAGGTTGGGGAAAGGAAAGATATGATGTAGCCTGTGTGGTAGGCGTTTAAAGGGTGTTTCTTAACATGGAATACATAAAGAGGCTGAAGCGAAAATCTGAAAGGCCCAAAGCCAGGTTTGACAACAGTACTCGTTTACTGGCAATGCAAGCTGTTTCAGTTGTTCCACTGAAAACTGAGGCCTTTCTTTGGGTATTGAATTATTTTCAGCTTCACCTTCAGTCTTCTCGCTTGAGCACAAGTCTTGCAGAGCAGCAATGAAAAGATGCATCTGTTGCTTAAACATGTCAGTGCCCCCCCCCCCCCCCCCCCCCTCCTCCTTGTACGGGTTGGGAAAAAATGGACAGAAAGGGGCTGCTGGACCAAAAAGTCAGGGGCGGGAAAGGCTTCTGCCCAAACACCCACTTTAATTTAACCGGCTTTTGGGGCACCCGTCCTGCAAAAAAAAAAAAAAAAGTGGGATTTTTAAATTATGGGGGAAAAATACAAAAGTTACATTTTCCCTCTCTTAGGCACTGCAAAAAAATGTTTTGCGGGCGCGCGCGCGCGCGCGCAACACACCACACACAACACACACACACAAAAACACCCCAACACACAAAACCACAGGGCCGCGCGTGTGCGTCGCCGGTCGAAATCAACAAAAATTTCCCCTATGTAAAAAAAGGGCCCCTAAACCCAGGCACCCGCACTTTTTTTTGGAAAGGGCGGGAATTTAAATTAACTTCCAAATAAAGCATAGGAGAGAAAAAGCATTTTACCAATCCTGGCTCATTTGCGTCCCTCAACCATTTGGGACGAATTAAACCCAGGTTTGGGAAAAAGCTGTTCCCCTGAAAAATTTAAACTTCAAAAAAAAAAAAAATTAACGTTTTTCTACAAACATAATCCCTGTGTAGGTTTAAAACCGTTTTAAATTCTTTTTTACTAAACTTTTCGATTTCAGTTTTTGCTTAATCCTATTTTTTTCTTGATCATTTTCAAAAACCATTTTTTCGCCCCAAAACATTCATAAAAGGACCCCTGTCTTTCATGTGAAAAAAAAACTCAGCCCTTTAAAACTTTTTCCCCTTAAAGTTTTTTAAAACCGAGTTATATTTAAACATAAAATTTCCACACACTTATTCCCGTTTTCCCAAATGAAAGCCAGTTTCGACAAAGTATTTCTTTTTTAACTATTCTTTTTTCTCCCGAAAAAGTCATCTTTTTTAAAAAATTAGGGGTCTGCGTTCCTTCAAACAGTCTAAAAAAACTGTTTTTAAAACTCACTCAGTTTATTCCCTAGGATCAACTAAATTTAGTTCATCTTTCAGCCCCTAAAAACCTTCAATCAAAATGTTTTTGTTCCATTTAAGGGGTTGGGGCCCAAAAATCACAAATATAAAAAATTATAGCGAAAAATTTGTTTGTAATGGGTCTGGGACAAATATTTTTTTCCCACAACCATCGGGCCCACAAATCAATGAACAATGAGGGGTTTTTTTTCATAAATTTTTAAATGCCCCATGGTTTTTATAACAAAATTTTAAATTTCTAATCCAGTTTTTAATTTTATCATACTCTCTGAAAAAACCTTTTCAGTTTAAAAAAAAACCCCTTTTAAAGACCTAAAGGGTGTAAGTTTAAACCCAAATTCAGTTCTAAAATTTGGGTTTCAAATTTTAAGTTAACAGTGATTTTGTTGTTGTTTTTAAAACCCCTTAATATCCTCCCCAAATGGGAAAGGGAACCGGGGTAACTTTAAACTTTTAATTTCAATTTTTTCCCGCTAAAAAAAAATTTCCCTTTTTAAAGGTTCGTCACAACGCCCAAAAACCCCATCCCTTCCCATTTTAAAGCAAAAAATTTCAAATATTATTGTGCCCCCCTGCCCTCCTAATTTTCTTGGAAAAAAACTGTAATTTTTAAAAGTTTTTTTTTAAAAATGTTTTTTTTCTGTGGAGGTTGAATGTTTTTTCCCATACGGGTTTTTAAAATTTTTTTTTCCGACTTTTTTTCGCCCGGGCAAAAAGCAACATGAAAAGGGGCCAATTAAAATGTTTTTCTGAAACTTTTTTAAAGGGGGCTAAAAAAGGGTTAAAGGGGCTTAAAAAAATTCCCAAATTTTTTTTTCCCCATTTTTAAATTGGTTCTTTTTTCCTTTGGGGTTTGGGTTTTTCAAAACTTTTTTTAATTTTTCATCGGGCCAAACATTATTTGCTTCTAGATTGCGCATTTGGTTCTATTTTGGGAAATTTTTTGGGTTGTCGCCAACCTCTTTGCTTTTTAAAAATACCAATTTTTTGGAAATCAAAACCTACAAGCGCCTATCTCGGGGGGGTTCCCCTTTTTCCCAAAGCCCCTGAAACTTTCTGAAGGTTTTTTTTAAATTTTTAAAGTTAACATCAACGGCGCAAAGTAACCCCCAAATTCTTTTTGCCCCGCGCATTATTTTTTTGAAAAAATTATTATTTTTTTTCCCAAAAACCAATGTGTAGGTTACACTTTCACAACTTTCCCCCGCTTGCCCTGCGTTTTTTATATTAAATGTCCAACCCCCCAAAAAAATTTAATCTTTTAAACTGAAAATTTAAGGGAATTTTTAAAATTTTTCATAACCCAAAAAAGGCAGCTTTCCCTGAGGGAAGAGTTTTAAAAACAGTTGGGGGCCCCTTTCCATCAAAAAAAAAATTTTTCCCTCGGCTTGCTCACCCAAATGAACAAAAAGGGTAATTTTTGTAATGAAAGATCGAGGGGGATTTTTCCCTATAAGTATTTTTTTGTTTGGTGAAACCCTCAAAATCTTTGTTTGGTAGTTTGAAAAACCCTTTAACTTTTAGCTAGCTTTTTTATCAAAATAATAACCTGCTTCTTTTTCTTTTTGGGAAGGGGCCAAAACTTTGTTTTCAGTTTTCTTTTTTGTTAATTTTGGAGCAATGCCCCAAAAAAAAAAAAGGGTTACCATTGCTTCTTTTAGTGAGCAAAACCCCGGGAAAAAACCATAGGTTTTTTTAAAAATGGCTAACTTTGGTCCCTGTTTTGTCAATTTTTTGATTTTTTTTCTTCTTCGATTCACTTTTTTTAAACCATACAACTTTGAAAAAAATTTCATGAAGCGCAAAACCTTTCTGCTTCTGCAATTTTTTATCAATAAATTTTTAAAAAATTTAAAGGGAACGGTTTGAGTTGTTATTGTTCAAACATTTTTTAAAAACAAAATTAAAATGATGCTTTCAAATTTTCTGATGCAAATTTTTCCCGTTGGGCCCCGCAAAAACAATCTAAAAAATATAAAAAACTGATACTCTTGACTTTCCTGTGCCCCAGACTGCACCTTTAAGTAAAGGTGAGAAACCCTTTTGGCAAATATTTTTAACCCTCCTTTTAAAAAAGACCCCACCCAAAAATGTGTGGTTCAGTCACCCGATGCAGTTTTATCAGAACCGTAAACTTTGCTTTGTTTTGTGCATCAAGGGGTGGGGGAGTGCCCGAAATGGTGATAAATTTAAAATTTCTTTCCTGACCCTTTGGTGAGGCCCAGTGAAAGGTTTCATTTTATTACACCTTCAGACGTATTTTGCGGGAACTGCAAGCCCCTTTTACCAAATGACGCCGTTTAACCCATTCGCAACAAAATTTAGTTTGAAGGCTTTTAAAAGGGATCTGAAACGTTTTCAATTTTAGGCTAAGACAGACTTTAGAAAAAGTTGGTTTTTTAATAAGGGTTTCTGGGCACCCCTTTTTTTGGGGGGCGTGCACAAAAAATTTTAAAACTATGACGGGAACCCCTCCTTACACATTTTTCCCCTTTTTGGCCAACTGTTCCCCTCGGTCCCTTTGGGCAAGGAAAAAAACAGCAGGGAAAACAAAAAATTTTAAAAACATTTTAAAAAGGGCCCAAACAAAAAGCGGGAAATTTTAAACAAAACAAACGACTATGTTGTATTTACGTTTGGTGTTTGTGGTTTCGAAAGCACAAACGAGTTCGGCAAAACTGTTCCCCCAACGGGTTTTGGGGGGCCCCAAAAACAATATTTAGAAAATTTAGGGACGCCTTTAATTTACAGTTGTTTTTCCCCTTCAAGTTTTAAAAAAGGGTTTCCCCAAAAATTTTTTAAACAATACGCAAGATCAAAAATTTAACTTTGTTTGTTGGAAACTGGTTTTTACTTGTGCCTTTTGACCTCAGACCCAGAAGGAACAAAAATAAAACTACAATAATAAAAACCCCTTGTGGAGGAAATGAACAAAGGGCCCGGAAAAAAACAAAATTTAAATTCGACCATAATATTGAAAGATTAAAAAAAACCCCCAAGAATATGTAAACCAACCCCCCGGGGCCCCAAAAGGGCCCAAAAGACTTTTTGAAGACAAAGGGAAAAAAATAACGACCATGAATATGAAAGACAGCCCCTTGTTTTTGGGATTAACGGGCCTAGGTTTTCTTGGCCCTTTTTCTTACAAAAAATTAAACCCAAATTTTTAAGAGAAACAAATGCCCAAAAATTTTTGGCTCACCAAAAGCAACTTTTTTGCCGGCAGTGAAAAAGCCAGTAAAAACCCCCCCTAATATCCCCCGGTTTAAATTTCCGGTTTTAACCGGCTAATTTTTTTAAAAAACCCGAAAATATGTAAAGCTTTTTTTTTTTAAAAACCCATGTTTTTTTAACAGGGGGGGGCGATGGGGGTTTGGAGGCACCTGGGCTTTGCCCACCGCCCCTGTAATAGCCATCCCAGGGGTATTATTGAAAATTTCCTAAGGCCTTTAAAAGTTACAAATTGTGACCCCCTTTGGGTTTCTAAACTGTTCTTTTTCTTTCTGTAGTGTCTGTTCTTCTTTAAAAAATTTTTTTTGGGATATTTTTTTCCTTATTCTGCTTATTTAGTTCGAATTTTTTCTGGGTTAGTAACAAAATTTCTAGTCTTGTTTGGATCCCCCTCTTTTAAAGTCTTTTTTTTTTGGGGTTATTCTTTTTTTAATATTATCCCCTAAGTTGGGTCATCACCCTCAACAGTTTTTTTTTTTTCTCTTTTTTTTGTAAACTAGTTCACCTAGTTTTGCAAAAAATTGTTTGTTTTTTCGCCCTGATGTTTCCAAAGCATGACCCAAGGGGCCTTTAATTCTCGGGGGGGTATCGGCGGATCGTAATTTTTTTTTAATGCTGTTTTTCAAAAAAATTTGGTTTCTGCTTGCATTACTTCCCCCGGGTTTTACTTAAATCTTGAATTTCCCATTTTTTGTTTTGGGGTTTTTCTTTTGGGGATTTTTGAAAGTGTTTTTAAAAAATTTTTTAGCAATTTGTTTCCTATCAAATTTTGGTTTAGTATCCCAAAGGCTTTTTTCGATTTTCCCGCCCAAAAGTCTTTTTTTTAATTGTTTTCATGCCTACAAACTTTGTTTGGGTCTTTTTTAAATCTGAAAGCCGAACAATTTTGTCCTTATCGTTTTTCCAAAAAAAAGGGCCCTTTTTTTAAAATTTTAAAAAAAAATCAATAGGAAAATGGGGAGGTTCTGGGCCAAAATTTTTTTGTAAAAGATTCAACCTTATTTAAAAGTTTATTTGAAACAGGAAAACCCGAGCGAGGGTTTGTACCAAAAGTCTTTTTCCCCCATGTCGTCTCCAGGATCAAAAACACCAAAAACCCTTCCCTTCACCTTCAACCCCTGCCATTTTTTAAATAATTAATTTTTTAAATTTTGTTTTATAAAAAAAGTCACAAACATTTTGGCTCGATTCTTGACCCGATTTGAAATTGAAAGAGCCCTTTTGGGGTGAAGGGAAATAACGGGTATTACTGTTCCCAAAAAAACCTTTTAAATATTGAGCGGATCAAAAATTTTTACTGTTAAATTTTCCGACCAGGAGCGGGTGAAGTGATTGTGCCAGGGTCTGCGCGTCTTAAATTTTAAAATAGAAAATCGCTTTAACAACAGACCCAAACAGGAAAATTTTTAAAAGAACGGGGCGGGGAATCGTTAAAAAATTTTATTAAAACTTGAGGGGGGGAAATTTTTCTTTACACCCTGCAGACCATAAATTTTTTTCCCATTCTGATCTAAAGGGTAACCGCGAATGAAAGGGGATCTTGGTTTCCCAAGGGAAACGAAAATGAAAAAAGCACTAAAAAATAGAATTGGGGCCGCCAAAAGCAAAAGACGGCAAAAATTTTTTAGCCGTAAGGGTTTTGCTATGGAAAACGCTTTTTCATACCCCCAGATTTTGAGTTGTTTAAAAACCATGCCCCATACTTTCAAGGGCATTTAAAAAACCCGTTTTTCATATGAACTAACTTTTAATGGAACCCCAAACGTGTTATTTTTATTAAAAGAAAACCCAAGCAAAGGACAGCATTTTTGACATCTCGTTAGAGTTTGACATCGTTAGGGAACCCAAAATTTGCGAGGATGTCCACAACCCAAAATCAGGGCAAAATTTTTTAATTTTTTTACGAAAGAGTGATTCATCATTTTTAAATATCCAAAAGCAGGGCAGACACAAAATGGAATTTCAGTTTTAGTGCCCCAGCAAAATCGTTAAAGGTAATTTTTTTGCTGTGTGGAAAATCAAGGCCATTCGAAAGACAAACGAAAATTTTTTTTAATCCTAAAAAAAACAAAAGTTTCAAGGGACAATTTTAGGGTAGTCCAACCAAACTAAAGCTAGCGGGCTTTAAAACCTTTTCAGCATTTTGATGAAAAAAAGAAAACGTTTGGGGGGGAGGGGTAAAAAAATCCACATTGACCTTGGGCTAAAGATCCCACATCTTCACAATTTTTAACTCGTCATTAATTTTTTAAAGAAATACGGTTTTTTGGATTGAAATAAGGTCAAAAAGAGGATTTAAACAGGTTTCATGGAAGCGGGGGGGGAACTGTTTAGAACATAAAAAACATTCAAATTTTATAAAAAAAGAGGCCCATAAAAACCCCTTAACGTGTATTTGTTTTTTTTATATGATGCGGGAGCTGAAAATTGAAGATAAAAAGATTAAAAAAATATACAAACTAAATTAATTTTTTTTTTATAAAAAGCAAAGTTGTTCAGTTTTTTCCAAAAGGGGCCCACAGAGTCGCCCCAAAAGGGAAAAGAAAGTAGAAACCCCCGCATAAAAAACCCTTTAGATTAACCAAAAAATTTCACCCAAAAGCAACAAAAAAATAGAGCAGGACCCTTTTAAAAAACAGCAAAACCCAAAAGAAGGGATTTGCTGACTTTTAAGCGGTTTTCCCATGTTAAACTGGGGCTTTAACCCATAAACGCCCCCCAAACAGCAGGGACAAGTGGGTTTCTCTTAGCAACAGGTTTAGGTGCCCCCCGCGCTTTACCTCTGGGGGTTTGTCTTTAGTCTTGGCCTGTGTTCATTAGCTGTAAGTGCTGCTAGCAAAAAAATTTAAAAAATAAAAATCCAAAAAACACACAGCTATAGTTCAACTAATAACAGCTAAAAAATTTGTTCCCTTCCCAAACTAAAAATAAAAAAAACGCTAGCTGACCTTTAACTTTACGGATGAAAAATTTTTCGTTTTAAAGGGCCCATTTGAGGGCAAAAAGACAAAAGTTTTTATCTTCAAAAAAAGGCGAGGGGCAAGTTTTTTTTAACAGAGACACCGAGCAGATAAAAAAGGAATGCTTTAAAAAAAATAAACGAAACATTAAACTTGTCTAAAGCTCAATTAACAAAGCCCCCGGGTTTTATACTTTTGTTTTAGTCCAAGCACAAAAAAGATTTTTGATAAAAAATTTTTGATTAATTATTTTTTTTTTAATTTAAATAAATATTTTGAGTTAGAAAAAGGGAAAACAGCATGGATAAGATTATGAAGGGCCCCACGAATTATTTGAAGGAAAGTTTTTAAAGGGAAACGGTTTTTCAAAAAGCACTAAATGTTTTTTATTTAGAAGTTATTTAAACCGCAACTTTCAGGCAAGTGTTTTCTCATGCCCAATTTTTTCAAGTTCCAGGTAAAAACTAAAAATAGACCCGCCCGTTAAAATTTAAAGTTTGCTTTTTTTTAAACGAATATAAAAAAAAATGAAGAAAATCTAGAAGTCTGGGTCTCGATAAAAAAAAGGGCTATTCTTTCCATTTTTACTTAAAACCTGGGTTGGGAGACCCAATGCTTTCCCCAGTTTGATGTGGCCGCCCGAAGGGAAACCAAAATGAGAGGCTCTGGTTTTGGGCGGGGGGGCGAAAATCTTAGAATCAGATTAAAAAAGGGGTAAGTATGCGCCCAAAAATTTTAGGGGAGGGCTTACATTTCCAACCTCCACATTAGTTGCAAAAAGAGCATTCTAAACATAAAGAATTTAGACAACAAATTTTTTTTATGTGGGGTGTTCTCCCAAAGGGTGCATTTCGTCCCCAAAAACGCAGAAAAGTGTCTAACTATTGGGATTAAAATCAATAACTTTAAATTTAGTGGAATACCTTTTTTCCCGTTAGCCCGGGGGTTCCATTTTTTCGTTTGAAGAACAAAACAAAAACCCTTTAAATGTTAATGTCAAAACAAAGGCCCGAGAAAACAAATTTGGTGCCTTTTAGAGTGTCTAAAAAC
Organism: Conus ventricosus; assembly: GCA_018398815.1. Taxonomy (NCBI): domain Eukaryota; kingdom Metazoa; phylum Mollusca; class Gastropoda; order Neogastropoda; family Conidae; genus Conus; species Conus ventricosus. The sequence goes on along the minus strand of CM031608.1, from coordinate 48,613,119 downwards.
AGCCCAACCCTTTGGCCATCCGGTCAAAAGTCATTGGTTACAAGATGTTTTCAACCCGGGGAGGGGTTTCATTAAAACATTGATACGCACAATGATAGAAATAATGCGCATACTTCAAAAGTTGGGGAAAACAAGAATTCTGTAGAAAATTTTTTAAAAAAGAATTTTCCCTCCGTTTCCCGCCGGCTTGAACATTTAAAACATTGTAAAGTTTTTAAAACTGTAATACAGAACTAATTAGCCCCCACCCGGATCTAAAATTAGTTTTTAAAAACTGGGAAAAGGCGGGAAACAAGTCCATACTAGTTTAAAGCAGACTTCGAGTCGCTTTTTGTTCCTTAAGAAGGCCCAACCCCCACAGAAACTCCCGGGAAAAGCCCTTTGTGAGTAATCATCAGATCTGTTCATTTGCTTTCATTGTTGTCAGGTCGGATGGCGCCCATCAGAACCAAATTGTATAGAGGCCAGATGCTGCAGAAACATTTTTAAAAACGCATGCAGCAAGTCGTAACGCCTGTTCTAATAATCTAAACTTATCTGAAATCATGATGACTCCTGAAGATCAACAACAGTATGACTCAGCCACACATTTTTTGGATTTGCAGTTTAGAACTCAGTGAGGAAACCAATCCAACAGTAAGAGACCATGATCACATTAGCGGAAAGTTCAGAGGACAGCGCATAACAAATGCAATCTTCAACTAAAGTTTGAACCAAAGACATGGAAGCTGCCCATCTTCTTTCATAACTAGCGAGGTTACGACTCTCATCTTATATTGCAAGCAGTAACCAGCGCCTTCAGGGTAGCTGCAAATTTCACAGTCATCAGAAAAGTACATGTGTTTCACTTTAAAAAAACATGTCTTTTTATGACTCTATGCAGCACATGATGGGTTCATTAGAGTCACTAGCTATGTCTTTAAAGTCCTGCCCAATAACAGAAGAATATTTTGACCCAACTCTCGTTAGAAAGGGCGTTTACCCTTATGAGTACATGAACAGTGGGAAAGGTTTGACGAAGATACACTTCCGCCTAAAGGCGCGTTCTTTTCTAGTCTCAGAGGAAAGGACATCAGTGATTCTGATTACCACATGCTCAAGATGCGTGGCAGAAGTTAGATTGTAAAACGATGGAGACTACATAACTCCTACTTGATGGCCGATGTATGTTTTTTTGGCGGATATTTTTGAAAATTATAGAAAGACCTGCATGAAACATTAAAAGCCTGGATCCTGGGGCATTACATTTCTGCGCCCGGGATGATTGGGGCGCTTTCTTAAAGTTTTCTGGAGTACAGATTGATTTATTGTCTAACCTACCAAATGATTCAGATGATTGAAAACGGATTTCGTGGAAAATTAGAATGGCGTCAAAACATTACTGTAAAGCAAACAACAAATACTTGAACAAACCTATAAACCGAAAAAAGGCCCTAACTATCTCATTATTTAGATGAAAACCCAATTGTATGGTTGGGAAATGGGAAATTCACTTCCATTACGCAACTTTAAAATGCACACGGGGTAAAAATAATTTTCAAGAGCATTAAAGGGGGTTGGGGCATTTTTGGCGCCTGATCACACCCGGGGAAATACTTTCAAAAAGTTGACTTAGAAAAACCTCTAACTCCATGACCTGCATAATGACTATCCTTTAGCAGCAAAAGCCCTAAAGATGAATCCAAGAGAGCCGCCTAAACTTGTGCCTAATCTCGAGGCAAAAAAAAATTATGTCTGTCATTACAGACTTCTACAATTTTATTTAAGACACGGTTGAAGTTGACAGCTGTTCATCGTATGAATTGCTTTTGATCAAGAAACAGTTCATGAAACCATACATCATGAAGAACACTGATCTTAGAACTAATCCACAGATTGCTTCAGAAAAGACTTTTTCAAGCTGATGACAACAGCTGTTTTGGAAAGACTAGAGAATCCGCACAAGCGCAAAGACGTCAGATTAGTCACCAAAGAGAACGAAGCAATTAAGCTGACTTCTAAACCTAATTATCAGGACTTTAAAAGATTTCATGATCAGCTTTTTGGCATAATGTGAAAAAAAAAGAAAGTCAATTGGACAAACCTGTTTTTATTGGGTTTACTGTTTTAGAATTATCAAAGCTTTTTGATGTTAGAATTTCTTTTATGACTACTTTAAGCCCTTGTATCCATCCAGTGTACTTTACACAGATACAGAAGTTTTGTTATAGATATCCCTACTGAAGACATCTATAAGACATGGAAATCGAAGTAGCTAAAGGAGCGAGTGGATGGTACGACACATCTGATTACCCTAAAGACTCGCCTTTACAATCATCCGTTAATAAAGAAGGTTTAAGGAAAGATGAAGGATGAATTATCCGGAGGGGTGATTAAGGAGTTTATTGGTTTAAGATCGAAATGTACAGTATTTCGAGCCAGGAGAAAACCATTAAGAAAGCAAAAGGAATATCTCGCAGTGTTGTGCAGTCAAACATATCCCATGACAACTACAAAGAAGCATTGTTTGGCAATAAGACTTTTCATCATGACAACGTAAAACTACGATCTAATCTACATGAGATCAACACAACTGTTGTAACAAAGAAGTCATTAGATAGAACAAACACAAAACGGGTGTTTGTTAATCCAGAGTTTTCATATGCAATTGGGCACTGGAGACCGCATAATTATATATCTTCTTCATATTTTTCCTTAAGTTTTGTTATAAGCTCATTCATACTTTATACAATTCAGCCAAATTATTTTCCATGTTTGCTTGATGCGCTCTAATTTTTTTTATTATTTCAAAATATTCTTTTCCCCATATCTGATGATCAAAAATTTTGGGGAAATTTTGGGGTTTTAGGTGATCTGGATGCATTGCCATGTACTGATAGATCCTCGTAAACGTTTCCTTAATAATAGAACTCGCATCATATGATTCCCGTATCAATTCTAAGGTCTCTTCCTTTATCATTCTTGTTTCGTCTTCCATTTTATGTAAATTAAAAATTAATTAAGCAACTGGAACTGTGTCTGGCGGGATTATCTGCAGTTCTTCTTTCACAAAAGATCTTTGAGGAGCTGGTTGTTTTGTTGTGTCAGTTTCTCGTAAATAATACACGGGCGATTCATTTTACAATTCTTTTTATTTCATATGGATCAACACTCCAAACTGGATCGGTTGCCCTGATGCGAGTGTCCCTTCTGCTTCCCCCGGTAAATAAAGGTACCTTACTTTCAAACCAAATGGTAATAGTTTGCTGGATGAAGACTCTCCTTCAGCAACATTTATTGTTTTTCTTTTGATTGCTTGTACTGGTTTTAGACCTTTAAATTCTTCATTATTCATTGCGCGCAAAACTGAGGGCAGTCTTCTAACCCATTCTGTGTTGCGAGAATTGTCAATCAGCTCTCTGTGATACTGGTAGGAGAAAAGCCTTTCAGATAACTGTTTGTTAAAGTTTTCAACTAAAGCCTGTGATCTGTGAACTCCTGGAATGCCTCTTTTAATGGTAACTCTATGTTTTAACAATAATTGATTCACTCGTCCTTTAAATTCTTTCCCATCATCGACTTGAATCATGCGAGGGTAAGTTAACGGGCCTCGTTGGTATATCAGTTGTATGGCAACAGCAACAGCAGAAGCACTCTTTTGTGTTAATGGTTCAGCATCTTTGTATCTTGAAGCCATTTCAATGACTGAGTGCGTACTTAAATCTTTTTCGTCTGATCGTATCATGAGGTAAATATAGAAGGTCCATTTGATGGGTGTCGTTCGGTATTGTATTCACAAAGTGTGGTCTCTGTATTCGTTTAGGCGCAGGTAAATAAATTTGCCAAATCGCTTGTTTAGATAACCATTCTTTTGCTGTTTGTTCACTGACTCCCGCTGCTTGGCTTAGCTTTTTAATTGCTGTGATTCCCTTCCAATATCCTTTGGGCGAATAATAGATTTTGTTCATTTTTTATTCAGCCAATATTATGCGCAACAAAATACACGACAGTCATACCAACGACAATAAACGCGATTTCTTGCATCTTTTGTTTTTCTGATGGATGATAAAAGTCACTGAATTTTGGTGGGGGCAATGTCTCGATTGGTTTGCCTGTTACTAGATAATATTCTTTTATTGCTTGATCAACATCTTTAAATGTGTAAGCTGCATGTCCCTGTTTTTTCAGTTTGTCGTTAATAAAATCTAACTGCTCAATTCTCTGCTTTTCATAGGCGTCTTGTGCTGCAGCTAGTTGCTCCACAGCTTTGTTATGTCTTTTCTCTCGCCGTCATCCCGCAGTTTACTAAACGCGTAATTACTTCCGCTAAAAGCAAGCGCATTCACCACAGCGCCACCTATCATCATTACGAGTGAAGCCATTTTTTATAAATGTATTTTTTTTTATCATATTTATATTCTCTGGAATTATTCCTTGCTTAACTAGAAAATCTTTCGTAGCAAATGAAGCTGTAATAATAGCGATTAGCTTTGCAAAATCCTCAAAGTCTAGTTTACCAAGATCTGCCGGTTTTATTTTTAACAGGCTTTTACCAAGCATTGAGTATCCTACACTTAGACCTCCAATAACAGCAGAATGGTACACAAGGTTGGCAATAGTTTTTTCGGTGCTCATTTTAAAAAATAAAATAATAATAATTAATAAAAAACATGAACAGCGATGATCTGCTAGAGCTACAGAATGGCCTACACAGTCTTGGACTTACAAATGAAGAAGTTGATGACCAAGCTATTATGCCCAAAAAGGAAAGGCTGTATTCTTTGGCAGCATGTGGAAAAACAAAACAGTTCCTCGGAACTGAATTTAGCATAGAACAGATTCAACAGATGTCGCCACAAGACATTATAAAGTATCATAACAGGTATGAGGCGCAGTTGGGGTCAGAATGGTAAAAAGCGTTGGGCAAACGGTTCTTAGTTTGTACACTAAACTAGTCAGTAGATTGCCCCCATTGATTCTGAACAAGATGTTACGTATGATTTAACGCAAGATCCAGTTTTAACAAAGTCATTAGAGTCTCTAAGCTGTGATTTATATTACAGATTTGGAACATTGTTATCGCCGCTAATCATGGGATTAATAACTTTTAATCATATAGATTTTATTTCCCTTCAAAATGAACGAGCAGAATCAGGAAACACTGAATCAGAAAACATTGAATCAAGTCGAGAAAGTGACCAGTAAAACACCTCATCCTGGGCGTGTTAAAGCAGGAAAAAAATTAGCAGAGTGGAACAAACAAAAAAAATTACAGTTACAATCACAAAATATAACACATCATAAAAACATAACACCGCCAACGCCAACAGTTGATCCAATGCCAGCTCCAGAACAAGAGCAAGTTAATTTAAGGGCACCAAAGTCTTCATGGAATATTGAACTTAAAACTGTTGCCATTTTTGGCGCCCTTGCTGCTGCTGGGGCGGTTATTACGGTTATAAAATATAAACAATGGCAACCGAAACAAAAGCAATCAAAAAATCTGAACCGCTAAATACAGAAAACAACAGCACGCCAGCACCACCAATAACAAAAAAATCATTTGATCCATTTCAGATGGAATAATATTTTAAAATTTTTTTAATAAAAATAGATTATGGCAGATTATTATTTGTTTAAAATGATGAAGTCAATAAATAAAGACATGGAGTCTATAAAAGACATTTCCATAGACCAGAATTGTAATCAATGCGGTTGCTTAGGATGTAAGAACTTCATTAAGATCTATGCTGACCGATCTCGCACAGAGAACGCTGAGCAAGACATCCTCAGCGATGACGCGTTTTTGAGGCGTGTGTGTACTATATTAGACATCTACTATTTAAGATAAAAACATAGATTGTATTTTTTTTGATAAATTATAAGATAACTTGAATAAGAACTTGGTTGTACTTAGAGGATGACTTAGTTATGATCTTAGGTTAACTTGAGTAAGAACTTGAGGTGACTTGGGGGATGACTTGAGTAAGAACTTAAAAGTGACTTGGGGTGACTTGAGGATGACTTGAGGATGACTTGAGGATGACTTGAGTAAGAACTTAGAAGTGACTTGAGGATGACTTGAGTAAGAACTTGTGGATGACTTGAGGATGACTTGAGGATGACTTGAGGACAACTTGAGTAAGAACTTAGAAGTGACTTGAGGATGACTTGAGTAAGAACTTAGAAGTGGGCTTGGAGTGACTTGAGTTAAGAACTTGTGGATGACTTGAGTGTGCATGTGTGGGGGTGTGCATGCATGGGGTGGGAGGTGGGGCAGGAGATTATTTATAAGAAACGGATGTTCAGAATATAATATATTATATTATCAGTAAAACAGCAAACAACAACAATAACAATAACAATAACAAATATATACAACCACGATCGCACGCACACACGCACGCAACACACAAGATAGGGAGGTGCTTGCATGGGGAAATGTGAAAGGGGTTTATTGGTTCGCGCTTGAGCACCGTAAAATTTAAGACAGCTGTCGGTTCTCTCTGTCAACTGAAGATTATTCAAGCGGCCACCAAGTGCCATTTATCAAAAGCTTGATTAATAAACAAGACAGTTGAATAAAGTACACTCTGTGGCCGCCCGAAGGCAGCCAAAAAAGTTGAAGCAGGGCGTTGAAGCAGTGAAGACAGGCAGTGAATGTCAGTGAATCAGCAGTGTTCCAATACTAGTTGACCTATTTGAGCGCTACAGGCAGTTGCGCGACCTACTTTTTTTTTTTTTTTTTACTTCAGTGTTACAAGCAATGCTTTAGCTCAGTGCTCCTCTATGCAGGCAGGAGTTTCAGGTTTCGCTAATTCTACTCTTGCGATGATTGCCTGTGCATTGTCGGAACCATTGATGCGGGTATTTTTCTCAGCCCAGTAGTTCCGAATCTCCTCGCTGCTCTCAAACATTGCATGGAGCTCCTTTTTAAGGTGAAGATTTCATAGAAAGACAGCCCAACTGTGCTGAATTTGGATATGTATGGATGCAACAAACGGGCTATCTCTCTCAGTCCCCCGTGCATATGAAGGGCTAATTCCAACATTTTCCTTCAGCCATTTATCCCACGTTTTACTGTGAGACCCTTTCCTTTCTTCCGCCTCAAAAAAAATTGAAAGCAACTTGAAAAGTCCCCCGTATTGCAGGGTTAAAAGCCATTGTGGTTGCTTCTGTCTTGCTAGTTGTCTATATCCTTCAATCAGCTTTTGAACAGCACTTTGCGATGATGTAATTTCTTCCAGATTGAAAAAGAACACTTCTTTTCTGACTTTCTTCTGCACATCAACAATTTGGACTGTAAATACTTGTGTAGTTCATTTGGATTCCTTGTTGTTTGATTTTCTTGCTTTTCCTCCATACAAGGCGGTGAGTTTTCGTTTGGGCTGTGAAGGAAGTTTAGGTAGTTTCTCACTTGTGGATGGGCCTGCTGTTCTAAGTTCATCCAAAACATGAAGAAATTGAGAATGGTACTCAGATGTTCTTGAAGTATTGTCAACTGAGAAATACTCCACGCTCTTTGTTCTGTCATGATCAAAATGCTAACTAAAGTCAACCACTTTTCTCACTGAAAATTACACACGTCTTAGCGCCACAACACCCCAAGAAGAAGGGACAAGACAGCTTTGGTCGGTTGTCAACGTCAACACAGTGCTGGGGGCGGATGTGACGTCTTTTACTATCACGTGATTAAATCTTGGGCTTATGGTTGGTGAATGTAAGAAACATGTCTATATCTGTTTTACCTCAGGCGGAATGACTGAGCAAAATCCTTTCAGCCACTTATAGAAATCTCGCTATTCGAACTGCACTATGGGGTATTTAACTCTCGCTTTTCATGTCTGCTGACTGGCTTTACAAATCCAACGGTGCATGAGTGGAGACTGCTAGCTTGCTCTGAATGCTTCTATTGAAATCTCTGGGGAGTGCTGCGCTTCACTGCATGCCTTTAAAAAACAGCCTGCATAAGCCAATCTCTCTCACCTGCAGTGTGTGTGTGGATTTTATGTCAAAAATATAACTCAGTTTTAAAAGACTTTAGAGAACAGTTAAAGACTGTAGTTTTATTTCACATGAAAGACAGAGACTCATTTGATGAATGTTTGCGCGAAAATGATGTTATTGAAAATGATCAGGAAAAACATAGGATTAAGCAAAAACTAAAATCTAAAAAGTTTAGTAAATTAGTATTGAAAACAGATAACCCTACACAGTATGTTTGTTTGTAGATAATCGTTATTTTTTGGTTATTGAAGTCTTACTTGTCAGAGAACAGCATTTTACCAATCCTGGGTAACTTCGTCCGAAACTGGTTGAGGACGAAGTGAGCCAGGATTGGTAAAATGCTGTTCTCTATAGGTGATAGTTAAAAACACAGTGCTGGTAGTTTAAAAACACAGTGCTGGACGATTAATAAACACTGCAATTTACTCCTCGAACAAACTAATCAAATCTCGCGCTTCAAGACATGCCAGCCTGCGTCTGCAAGCCTTCGCCCCGGCCGTGACGTCAGAGGCTGGCCGCGTGAGTGTGTGTCTGGCCGCCTACCTCCTGAAGACCACGGCCCCTCCCACCCACCCCTTCTTCCTCCTCTTATCTATCCATACGTTAGCGCGCGCGCGAGTACACACACACACGCACGAAACGCACGCACGCACGCACGCACGCACGCACACACACACACACACACGCACACACACACACACTCGAAGGCGCGAACCCACGCACGCACGCACGCACGCACGCGCGCACCAGCACACACACACACACACACACACACACACACACACACACACACACACAAAACTCGAAGGCGCGAACCCACGCACGCACGCACCGTGCGCGCGCGTACACACGCACCAACACACACACACACACACACACACACACACACACACACACGGGCGCGCGCGCGCGCTCGTACGCCATCCATCCTCACTTCCCCTTTGTATCCCCCCCCCCCCCCCACCACCTCCCTCTATTGCGTATTCTCTTGGAGTCGGAAAAAAAAAAAAATCAGAGAAATCTGTTCAAGTTTTTTTTTTTTTTAAAGTTTGGTGGTTGTTACTATCCCTTGAAAAGAGAACACCTGGCGGTGATGTGGTGGGAGGGAGGGGAGGGAGGAGGAGGAGGAGGGGGTGGGGGTGTGAATACACGTGCGCTCAATCACGCAGAGCTCAGTTAGTCAATGCAGCTTGAACACAGTGTGTGTGTGTGTGTGTGTGTGTTTGTTCGTTCTGTTGATTAAAATGTTCAACATTCCACCAACTAGTGTCTCCCTTGTCTCAGGTGAATTCAGAATGTTTTTTGAGCGGTGTGTTTGTGGCTCGTTTTACACGAGTTTCTCGACTTTCACGGGAAAGTTAACGCGCTCGGGAGAAAGCACCCATGCGTGTCTGCTCAGCGTCAGTCAGGCACCACTGGCAAGTTGTGCTTGTGGTCGTGTTCTCGTTCTCACTTCAGTGCGGAGATATCGAAGCGAACTCAGGCCCCAGCAAAACAAAATCAAAAAACAACAACAAAAATCCACCCTATCCATGTTGACTCCGCAAAGACAGGGCTAGGCCCAGGCAGGGGAAAACAGTACTGATGCTGATCAACCAACCATTGCTGATGTTGTCAGAATGCTTAGATCACTGGACTAGAAGGTGACGACGATGGACAAGAAGATGGAGACAGTGTACATTCCACAATGCAGGAACAAAATGGATAGACTGTGAACAGTATACATTCCACAATGCAGGAACAAACAGACAGACTGCTATTGTGACTTAGCGAATGTGGTGAAAGAAAATCAAGAACTGAACAAAAAAAATCGACGAGCTAAGGGAAAAAACTTGACGATTTGGAAGGCAGAAGAAGACGAAAAAGCTCAGACCGCAGAGTAACTTTGCTAGTGTTGCTGAAAGAAACCAAAGAACTAAAAGAAAAAAACCAAAT
>CM031608.1:48563034-48598034 GCA_018398815.1 Conus ventricosus | reverse complement strand
AGCACAGGTCATACCTCAGTTTGTTCACACTTGTGTAGTTCGGTCTACCATAGAGGCAGCAGACAAATCGTTCAACATCACCATGGGCATCATTGCCCAAGACCGGACTGCCAAGCGTAGCAAACGTGTTGCAGAAACTAGGATCTTTTTGGAATTTCTTCAGAACAGTGACTTTGCCTTTTCTGACAAGCTGCTTGTGCTGTCACACCCTGAAAAGCATGCAATCCTAGGATTGCACCGCACTGCTCTCTTCCATGCATTTGTTCTAGCCTGGAGATATTCAGGAGGCGTCTCTTGTTGCCTACTCCGGTGTCCAGAAGAACCTGATGTTCTATGTTTCTGACATGATAAAGCAACAGGATGAACACATCAGTGTCTGGAGATCGAACCACAATCCCTTGTGAAGACGGATGTGTGTTTGCTTGATGGCAGCAGTGCAGAATGATTTTTGTGTCAGCCTCCTCTTGAATCGAGCAAAGGTCTGGTTGTAGATCACTGACAACTGTCATTCCATCTTCGCTGAATAGATGTGTACATTTGCTTCCTGTTGTGAAGTAGATTCTCCGTCCCTGCAGTCTTGGGGCATAGTCAGCCTTCTGCCATTCACTTAGAATCAGCTTCATTACTTCCATTTTGTTGTGGCCGTTGAAAGAAATCCTTTCCAATCTTTTGGGATCTTTGTTGATGGCCCTTTCAGCAGGAATGACTCTGTTGTTCCCCGTCTGGCGCGTTCAGAGGCTTTGATTGAACTCTCTTGATAAGTATCGGTGACAAAGTCGACCCTATCAGACTTGGACCAGTTCACCGAAAGATCCAGGTAGTCCAACAAAAGATTGGAGCATAGCATTTCCATCAATGATGAATGTGCACTGTTCCAGCTGTGGCGGTTCAAAGTCGACATGCTTTTCAAGCATGTGCATGAGCTTGGCTTTGTCTGTCTTGGCAGGGAGTCCATCTGGAGTGGCAAGTGCCCATGGTACAGGACTCATGGGGTATGCCAGAGCTTTTTCCAGGCTGATATCATGTTCCCGTGCTAATATCAGTAACTGGCCAAAGAGGTTCCTCTGAGCTGCAATTTGGACAGTTTTGTTGTTTGTAGACTGTACCTTTGTCTTCACATGTGTATGTGAAAAAGTCTTCAGTGACAGTTTCTTCATTGGAGCATGGAAGCTTGTTGATTTGTCCACTAGCCTCTGCTGAACAAAATCATTGAAAGCTGAGGTTCCACTTTGTTCACATTGAAGGAGGTCTTCCATAACTTCTGGTGGTGCTGGCTTGCCAGATGAAAGACAGAATAAAGCCTCTCTGTCATCAGTGTCAAATGGACTGGAAAAATTCTGGAATGATTCCAACACCTTTTGCACATCTTGCTCTGTCTTTCTTATTTCCGATGGCCTGGTATCTTTGTGGGATGTTTCCTCTTCATCCGTCATTCCTGCCAACTCCATTGCTGCAGCAAGAAAACTGCCTCTCATGTGCCGTGTCACACACCATCTGTAGTAGGCAGCAACATTTCTACTGAACCCAATGATACCACCATGGGACTTTGCATGTCTATTTATTGTTTGTTCAATTGTCTGATCCACAGCATTGCGAGAAGTGGCTACGTCTGACCTTGACACACTGAGTCCTCCATCCCGAAGAAGTTTGTCAGCCCCTGGATGAGTGTGTTTTATGTTCAAGAGAGAAATGAAGTAGACACTCAGATACTTGGCATAATTCATGTGGTCCATGGCAAACAACGGACACATCTCTTGCAGGCAGGTAAGATGTAAATCAACATTGTTCTCTTTTGTTGCCCTCAGGAACCTCAAAACAAGCCAAATCATGTCAATGTAGTAAAGCCACAACTGTGCTGTTTTGCCAAGGAGGCCATCTCTTACTTTGACCTTGAAGAGGGAATACTGTTCATACAGCTGTTGGCATGCACCATTTTCCACAACAGACTGCAGCTTGTCCTTACCAGGATTGAACAGAGTAGCCACTGCATTCTGCACTTCTTGAAGTTCTTCAGCTTCACCTGTAGCCAGACATTTGATAAGCAGTTGCCTCTCAGAGAACTATAAAATGTCTGTTCTGGCTCACCCGGTCTCAACCAGTTTCGACCGGGCGACTCCAGAACAGACATTTTATAGTTCTCTGACAAGTAAACCCTACAAACAAACATACTGTGTAGGGTTATCCGTTTTCAATACTAATTTACTAAACTTTTTAGATTTTAGTTTTTGCTTAATCCTGTGTTTTTCCTGATCATTTTCAATAACATCATTTTCACGCAAACATTCATCAAATGCATCTCTGTCTTTCATGTGAAATAAAACTACAGTCTTTAACTGTTCTCTAAAGTCTTTTAAAACTGAGTTATATTTTTGGCATAAAATCCACACACTTATCCCAGCATGCCTTCCACTAAAGGCTAGTTTCGACAAAGTGTTTCTCTTTTTAACTATGTCTCTTTCTGCTGAACAGTCATCTATAATAAATAGTGTCTGCGTTCCTTCAAACAATATAAAAAAGCGTTCTAGACACTCACTCAGTTTATTGCTAGGATTAACTAAAAATATGTTATCATCTGTCCATATAAACCTATCATGATATGCTTTGTTCCATTTAAGTGTTGGGCAGAAAATCACAATATGATTAAAATTATAGCGATAAACTGTTTGTAATAGGTCGAGGACAAATATTGTTTTTCCACAACCAGTTTGTCCACAAATTAATGAACAATGAGGGGTTTTTGTCATAAAGTTTAACTGCCCCATAGTTTTATAATAGAATTTAATCTAATCCAGTTATTGTTTTTATCATGCTCTCTGTTAAAACTTGTTCAGTATAATAAAATCCTATAAGGTCTAAATGTGTAAGATTAATCCAATTTAGTTCTGTAAGATTGTTTCTATTTAGACTAATATTGATTTTGTTGCTTGTTGTTATGACCTTAATATCCTCACCATTGTGAAGAATGACGACAGTAACTTTAAGTTTTTCAACGTCTAAGTTTGCCAGCTAATTAGAATTCCTTTTAGAAGGACGTCACTAACGCCCACAACCCCATCCCTCTTCACATCTTTTAAGACAGAAATTTCAAATATCATTGTGAACGTGTCTCCTAATTTCATTTGCGGAATGAATTGTAATTTTGTAGACGCATCTTTTAAAACCGTTTCTCTTCTGTGGAGGATGTACTGTTTTTTCCCATACGCGTTATTTCAATTTCTTTTCGACTATTGTCATCTGGCATAAGACTTACATGTAAAGGGCCAGAGTTGAATGCTTTTCTGAAACTTTTTTGACGGCTAAAAAATGTAAATGGGCTTATGAATTCAAATTTTATTTCCCATTCTAAATATGGTTCTAAGTGCCACTTGAGTCAGGTTTTCGAACTATTTTATATTCATACTGGCCAACATTATTTGCTTCTAGATTGCGCAGCTGTTCTAGTTTAGGAAACTTTTTGTTGTCGCCAACCTCTTTGCGTTTATAATCACCATCTTTAGTGTACTCAAAACCATACAAAGCGCCTATCTCACCGTTCTGTTCAAAGTCCGCAACGTCTGCAAGGTCTTTTAATTCTAAAGTTATACACCTCACAGGCGCTAATGTAACTCCTGATTCATCTGGCCCACGCGACATTTTTTAGTACAACTTATTATTTTATTTCCAAAACAATGTGCAGGTTATCACATTTTACGGCTTTCCCCGTTTTGTCTTTGATCTTTATATTAAATGATCCGACCCTCCCACAAACTAATCTTTTAAACTGTAAATTAGGGAATTGTATAATTTCATAAATCGCAATATGCAGCTTTCCCTGACGGCAGAGCTCTTAAAACAGTTGAGGGCCTTCCATCATATAAGTTTTCATCAGTGCTTAGCTCATCCAAATGAACATAGAGTAATGAATGTAATGCAAGATTGAGCGGATTTTTCCCCTCATAAGTAGTTTTGTTTGATGTAACAATAAATCTTTGAGCGTCCTGACTGTCAGTTGCAAAGCCTAACATTTTAGCTAGCTCGTTATCAAAATAGTAACTTGCTTCTTCAGGTTTGAATGTTAATATTGTTTTTTAGATTTGCATTGTTAAGTTTGAGAGTAATGTCAAAGTTACTCATTGCTTCTTTTAGTGAGCAAAACCCGTAATAACCATCAGGTATTGTTAACTGGCGAACTTCGTTGCTTCCCCTGGCATATTTTTTAATCTTATTATTCTTCTTGGTTTCAGTTATATTAAACCATAACGACTTTGTAGAATATTTCATGGAGTGCGACCATTTTGGTTCCGCAATCGTTCTCAACAGCATGTTCTAAAGACGAAGGACTGTCTTGAGTTGTTATTGTTACAAACATTTTTTTAAACGAAATAAAAATGAGTGCATTCAAATATCTGATGCAAAATATTCTGTTGGGCCGCACTACAATCTTAAAAATATAGCAACTGATACTCTTGACATTTCTGTGACCCAGACTGTCCCTTTTCATAAAAAGGTGAGTACTCCATTAAGCAGATAATCTTAACCCCCCTATTAAAAAAGACTACATCGCAAAAGGTGGTTTAGTCATCCGATGCAGTTTTATCAGAACCAGTTAAACTTTGCCGTGTTTTGTGCATCAACTGGTGTGGAGTGTCGTATGCTGATCATTTAAATCATCCTGATCCTTTGGTGAGGTCAGTGTACAGATTTCATTTTTATTACACCTTCAGACGTATTTTGACTGAACTGCGAGCGCCATTACCAAATGACAAACCGTTTAATCCATTCAGCAACAGAATAGACATGAAGGCTTTTGAAAGGATCTGTAACGAATTCGATATTAATGTTAAGACAGACTTTAGACAAAAGTCGGATCTTAATCATGGCTTAGGCACCCCTTATTTGTGGGGCGTGCACAGAAAGTATAACTATGACTGGAATCCTCCTTACACATCTTTTCTTCAGGCACAGGCGTTCACCTCGGGTCCATAGAGCAAGAGCATAAAACAGCATGGACAACATTTATCTTAGACACATCTGAGGGCCTAACTAAAGCGGGAATAGTACGAATAAACGACTCTATTCGTACTTACGTTTGGTGTTTGCTAGGTTCGCAAGCACAAACGAGATCGAGCATAACTGATTCTTCTACTGGTTTGGATGCGCAAAAACAATACTTAGCAAATTTAGAGGACGCCATTAATTCTGCAGTTGATTTGTCTTCAAGCATAAAAAGGTACCAAAATGTTTTACAATACGCAAGATCAAAAGTAGACTTTGCTGTTGGCACTGGTTTATACATGCTGCCTTCTGACCTCAGACTTCAGGTAGGAACAATAATAAACTACAACAATGAAATCCTTAAGGCAGGCAATGAACAGAAGGTCGGGAAAAACGACATAAATTCTGGACCAGTAATATTACAAACAATAAAAAAAACACCCAAGATTAAGTCATCCAATCCCTAAGGTCCAAAGCCCAAAGACCGTTGAAGACGCGGACTTTGTTCGCGATGACCATGAATATGAAAAGACAGCACTTGTTATTGGATTAACTGGCCTAGGATTACTTGGTCTTTATCTTACTAAATAGTAATCCAACTATTAAGAGAACTAACGTCCATAAGTGCTCGGCCATAAAGCCAACTACTTTGCTTGCAGTAGACAAAAGCCAGCTAACGATACTCCCTAATATACCGGGTAAAGAGTCTATAGCTTTACCAGCTAATTTTTTTAATAAACTCGCAAGATGATCAAGTTGTTTTTTTACCCATGATTTATCAGGTGGAGGCGATGGCGGTGGAGGCACTGAACTTTGCCCTCCACCACCGCCTGTAATAGCCATCACCAGTGTACTTATTGCAAATCCTAAGGCTGTTATAACGCTTGCTAATGTGACGCCTTGCTCTCTAAACAGTGTTCGTATTCGTTCTGCTAGCGTCGTGTCTTCATATAAAATTCTTTGGATAGTTTCTCTTATTCTGCTCACTTGAGTTCGTAATTGTTCTCGGTTAGTAGACAACGCTTCTAGTCTTGCTGGTCTTTCTTCTTTAAGTTCATGTAGTCTTTGTTCTATTCTTTCTTTAACATCACTCCCTAAGTTGTTGGCGTAAGCCTCAGCGAGTTTTTTTTCTTCTTTTTCTATATGCTTATCTAGTTCAGTCAGTTTTGCTGAATTGTTTAATAATTCCCCTCTGATGGTTTCTTAAAGCACGATCAAGGGCTTTTAATTCTCTTATAGGCGCCTGTATTTCCTGCGTGGGCAGCGGTGGATCGTGCATAGTTTTTAATGCTGTTTCTTCTTCTTCAGTGAGTTCTGCTTCTATTGTATTTATTATTCTGTCTGCTGTTGGACTTAAATCTTTAAGTTCTATGTTTTGCATTTGGTTATCTGTTGGGAGTTCTTGTAGCGTGTTTAGATGTTTAGCAACTTTCTTCGGATTTAATTTTGGTTTAGTAAAGCCAAGGCGATTCTGCTCGCTTGCACTGAGCCTTTGATTAATCGTACCCATACCTACAAACTTTGATGAGTCTCGCTTATTCGTAAGCGGAACACGTTCTCCTTTGTTGTTTTTAAAATACAAATGGTTATCTTTTAGTTCAAAATCATCAGGGTATATAGTTTCGGGAGGTTTTTGTTTTAAACTTTGGTATAATGATCTGACCTTACTTTCTGTTAATTCGCGCCTTTGCTGCCCTTCTTCTAATTCATCCCGCAATGAGGGTCCTAATTGATGCCGCTCCCAAGGAGAATCACTCATGTCGGTTCCAAGATCAGGAATATCATAATCTCCTTCACCTTCAATGCCTGCCATGTTTTTAAATAATTAACTTTTTATTTTGTTTTATAAAAATGTCAGAAGTATATGGCTCGATTCTCAACCCGCATAGAACACTGAAAGAGCCCCTTGCCGCGCAGGGAAATAAACGGAATATTACTGTTCCAAATAATCCATCTACTATTGATGCGGATCAAATTCTTACTGTCAGATTTCCAGACCTAGGAGCGAATGAAGTGATTGTGCCAGGATCTGCGCGACTTACTTTCAAAATAGAACTCGCTTCAACAACAGACCCAACCAGAACAGTTGTCCAGAATTTGGACGGGCAATCGTTAAGAAAATTTCTGTAAAACTTGAGGGGCAAGAAGTATTTTCTTTATACAATGCAGACATATTTTTAGCCTATTCTGATCTATGGCTAACCGGGAATGAAAGGGCCGATCTTGCGTTTCAAGGAATTGAAAATGAAGAAGCACTAAAACTTAGAATAGGCGCCGAACTCGCCCCAGATTGCTAAAAGCAGCAAAAAGGCTTTAGCTGTAAGTTATGCGTATGGTAATCGCTTTTCCATTCCCTTAGATTTTGAGTTGTTAAAAGCGCATGCGCCATACTTTCAAAGAGCATTAAAAGACAGATTGTCATATGAACTAACTTTTAATGAATACAAACGCGTTATCAGATCATCAGACACCGAAGCAAAGTACAGCATTTCTGACATCTCGTTAGAGTTTGATGTTGTTAGCAACTCTGATTTAGCAGGGCTGATTGAGCAACAATATCAGTCAAAATTAGCAATATATTACGAAAGAGTGCATCATCATTCAACATATCCTAAAAGCAGGGCAGACGCTATATGGAATTTTAGTTTTAGTGGCCCAGCAGAAATCGCTTAAAGGTATTTTATTGCTGTGCGAAGATGAAGAACCATTCAAAAGACAAACTGAAAAGTTTATTAATCCTAAAATAACGAAAGTACAATGTTCGATTGATGGTAGTCCTAACCAAATCTACGCTAGCGGGCTTAAACCTTATCACCATTTTGACGAAATAAAAAATTGTTTGGGGTGGGGGGTGTAGAAATCCAAAAGTTGACCTTGTGTCTAAAGATCTACACCTTCACAATGTTAGACTCGATGATTATTAACAACGAAATACGGTTTATGGATTGACCTAAGGTCAACAGAGGATAATAAGTTACATGGAAGTGGGAGAAAGGTTAAGAACGTAATAAACATTCAAATTGAGAAAGAAAAAGAGAGTGATAAACCACTTAATGCGCATTTGTTTTTAAGCTATGATGCGCAGCTGACTATTCGAGAAAGCAGATTAAAAAGTAACATATACTAAATTATTTTTCATTTTAAAAAAAAGCATGTCTGTTCAAGTTTATCCAAATTTGCCTACAGCACCGGAGTCGCCAAGAGAAGAGATAGTAGAAACCCCCGGCATAAAAACCTTTAGATTAACCAACATTACACAAATGCTACAAAAACTAGAGCAGGACCTTTCAAAATACAGCAAAACCAAACGAAGGTATTCTGCTGCCTTTAATGCTGTTACCTATGTTAATACTGGAGCTTCAACTATAAGTGCTCTATCAGCAGGGACAAGTGTTGGTCTCTTAGCAACAGGTGTTGGTGCACCCACAGCTTTACCTCTAGGCGGTTTGTCTTTAGCTCTTGGCCTATGTTCATTAGCCGTAGGTGCTGCTAGCAAAAAAATAAAAACTAAACTCCAAAAGCACACAGCTATAGTTCAACTAATAACAGCTAAACTTAGTTCCTTTAAGCTGATTATAAATAAAGCACTAGCTGACTCAAACATCACGGATGAAGAATTTAGTCGTTTACAGGCCGATTTTGATGACTACAAAAGACAAAAGTTTGTATCTTCAAAGAAAGGCGAGGACAAGTTTTTCTCAACAGCCAGACCCCGAGCAGATAAAAAAGGAATGCTTAAAAAAAGTAAACGAGACATTAAACTCTGCTCTAAACAGCTCACATTAACAATGCCAAAGGGTGTTTATACTTTACTTTATGAGTCTAAGCACAAAAAGACTATCGATATTGATTAATTATTTTTTTGATTTAAATAAATATTTTGAGTTAGAAAAGAAACTCAGCATGGATAAAATATATGAAGGTCCAGACGAATTGTTTGAAGCAATGCAAGAAGATTTATTAAGAGCACTGAATGATATTGATTTAGAAGTCATTGATCCAGCAAGCGTACGGGCAAGTGTTGCTCATGCTATTTCTCAAGTTCCGGGTAAACTAACAATAGACCCGCCAGTTAAAGTAATGTTAGCTGTTTTAATCGACTATGTAACAATAAATGAAGAAAATCTAGAAGTCTGGGTCTCAACTAAACAGCAGACTATTCTTTCTCATAATGACTTAACACCCGGTTGGGCAGACCAACTGCTTACACAGTTTGATGTGGCCGCTGAAGAAGCCAAAATGAGAGGCTCTGGTTGGTCAGAGGGCGAAGTCTTAGAGATTAGATTAAAACAGGCTAAGTATGCGCCGATTGTAGGCAAGTCTTACATTCCACTACCTCCAGCATTAGTTGCAAAAAGAGCAGTTCTAAACATAAAGAATACAGACGACAACAAATGTTTCATGTGGTGTGTTCTCGCAAGGCTGCATTACATCCGCAAAAAACGCAGAGAGAGTGTCTAACTATTGGGATTACGGCAAATGAAACAAACTGCGGCGTTACTGAAACACGACAAAAACGCAGAAGAGCACACAAAACAAAGTGTGAAGTAACGACGATTTAATGCACGACACAAAAACAGTGCTTAATCAATGATCTTAACTTTAGTGGAATATCCTTTCCCGTTAGCGTGGATTCCATTGATCAGTTTGAAGAACAAAACAAACCAATAACTGTTAATGTCTACACATGGGATGAGGAAACACATCTACAACCTATTAAAGTGTCCAAGAACAGTCCAACAATAGGCGATCCAGGCAAAAATCATGTTGACTTACTACTGATGTTTTCACCAGCGGGGCTACCGCATTACATATTGATACGAACAACGAGTAGATTATTGGCGCATACTTCAAAAAACACTAACAAACAAGAATTCTGCAGAAAATGTTTAACAAGAGTTCCATCTGTTCAAGCCGCAAGCGAACATAAGAAACATTGTATCGGCCCAGTTGACTGTAATACAGAACTAATTACGCCCCCAGAAGGCAGTAAAGTTAGTTTTAAGAACTGGAAACGGATGCAAAATTCTCCATACGTAGTTTACGCAGACTTCGAATCACTCATTGTTCCTTATGAAGGGCCAGCGCCACAAAAACTTCGAAAAACAGTCTTAATGATAATCATCAGATTTGTTCATTTGCCTTCATTATTGTTAGGTCGGATGGCGCTCATTCAATGCCAGAATTATACAGAGGCCCAAATGCGGCTAGAAGATTTTTTACAGCGCATGCAGCAAGTGCGTAATGATTGTTCTAATAATCTGAATTTATCTGAAATCAAGATGACGCCTAAAGACCAACAACAGTATAAATCAGCCACACATTGTTGGATTTGTGGTTTAGAACTCAGTGAGGAAGCCAATCCAACAGTAAGAGACCATGATCACATTAGTGGAAAGTTCAGAGGAGCAGCACACAGTAAATGCAATCTTCAACTAAAGTTTGATCCTAAGACATGGAAGCTGCCTGTATTCTTTCATAACTTGCGAGGTTACGACTCTCATCTTATAATGAAAGCAGTGGGCGATGCCTTCAGGGTGTCATGCATCGCACAGTCATCAGAAAAGTACATGTGTTTCACTTTAAATAACATGTCTTTTTATGACTCTATGCAGCACATGATGGGATCATTCGAGTCACTGGCTATGGCCTTAAAGTCCTGCCCAATAACGGAAGAATATTTTGACCCAACGCTTGTTAGAAAGGGTGTTTACCCTTATGAGTACATGAACAGTTGGGAAAGGTTTGATGAAGATACACTTCCGCCTAAAGGCGCGTTCTTTTCTAGTCTTAGAGGAAAGGACATCAGTGATTCTGATTACCAGCATGCTCAAGATGCGTGGCAAAAGTTAGAGTGTAAAACGATGGGAGACTATCATGATTCATATTTAATGGCTGATACATGTTTGTTGGCGGACGTCTTTGAAAATTATAGAAAGACCTGCATGAAACATTATAGCCTGGATCCCGCGCATTACATTTCTGCGCCCGGGATGAGCTGGGATGCTTTCTTAAAGTTTACTGGAGTACAGATTGATTTATTGTCTAACCTACCAATGATTCAGATGATTGAAAACGGATTGCGTGGAGGAATTAGTATGGCGTCGCATCATTACTGTAAAGCAAACAACAAATACTTAGACGACTATGATCCGAGTAAAAGGTCTAACTATCTTATGTATTTAGACGCAAACAATCTGTATGGTTGGGCTATGGCGCAATCGCTTCCATTACGCAACTTTAAAATGTACACAAGCGTGTACAATAATATTCAAAAGCATTAAAGTGGTTGGGCAGTTTGACGCCGGGTCAACAGCGTGGATACATTCTAGAAGTTGATTTAGAATATCCTCATGAACTCCATGACCTGCATAATGACTATCCTTAGCAGCAGAAAGTCTAAAGATGAATCCAAGAGAGCCGCCTAAACTTGTGCCCAATCTTCGGGCAAAAAAAATTATGTCTGTCATTACAGACTTCTACAATTTTATTTAAGACATGGTTTGAAGTTGACAGCTGTTCATCGTATAATCGCTTTTGATCAAGAACAGTTCATGAAACCATACATCATGAAGAACACTGATCTTAGAACTAAATCCACAGATGCTTCGGAAAAAGACTTTTTCAAGCTGATGAACAACAGCTGTTTGGAAAAACTATGGAGAATCCGCACAAGCGTAAAGATGTCAGATTAGTCACCAAAGAGAACGAAGCAATTAAGCTGACTTCAAAACCAAATTATCAGGACTTAGAAGATTCCATGATCAGCTTTTTGGTATAATGATGAAAAAAAAGAAAGTCAAATTGGACAAACCTGTATTTATTGGGTTTACTGTTTTAGAATTATCAAAGCTTTTGATGTTAGAATTTCTTTATGACTACTTTAAGCCCTCGTATCCAGAGTCCAGAGTACTTTACACAGATACAGATAGTTTTGTTATAGATATTCCTACTGAAGACATCTATAAAGACATGGAATTAGAAGTAGCTAAAGGGCAAGCAGGATGGTACGACACATCCGATTACCCTAAAGATTCGCCTTTGCATTCAATTACTAATAAGAAGGTTTTAGGAAAGATGAAGGATGAATTATCTGGAAAGGTGATTAAGGAGTTTGTTGGGTTAAGGTAAAAAATGTACAGTATTTCGAGCCAGGAGAAAACCATTAAGAAAGCAAAAGGAATATCTCGCAGTGTTGTGCAGTCAAACATATCTCATGACAACTACAAAGAAGCGTTGTTTGACAATAAGACTTTTCATCATGACAACGTAAAACTACGATCTAATCTACATGAGATCAACACAACGCTTGTAACAAAGAAGTCATTAGATAGAACAAACACAAAACGTGTGTTTGTTAATCCAGAGTTTTCATATGCATATGGACATTGGAGAACGGCATAATTATATATATTCTTCGGGTTCATATTCGGGCCCATATTTTTCATCAACTTTATCTATAAAATCAATCATATCATCCTCCAATTCAGACAAATTTTTTCTCATGTTTGCTTGATGCGCTCGAATTTTTTTTTATTATTTCAAGATATTCTTTCCCCCATGTTTGATAATCAAAATTTGGGATTTTGGGTTCTAGGTGATCTGGATGCATTGCCATGTGCTGACGAATCCTCGCAAATGTTGCACTAATAGCAGAACTCAAATCAAATGATTCTTTTATTAGTTCGAAGGTCTTTTCATTTATCATTCTTGTATCATTCTGCGCTTCCTTCTGAGCTTCCATTTTAACTCAAATATATTTAAGTAAATCAGTTAAAGCGGAACTGTGTCTGGTGGAATTATCTGCAGTTCCTCCTTCACAAAAGATCTTTGAGGAGCTGGTTGTTTTGTTGTGTCAGTTTCTCGTAAATAATACACGGGCGGATTCATTTTTACAATTCTTTTTATTTCATACGGATCAACACTCCAAACTGGATCGGTTGCCCTGATGCGAGTATCCCCTTCTGCTTCCCCCGGCAAATAAAGGTACCTTACTTTTAAACCAAAAGGCAATAGTTTGCCAGATGAAGACTCTCCTTCAACAACATTTATTGTTTGTTTTTTGATTGCTTGTACTGGTTTTAACCCTTTAAATTCTTCATTATTCATTGCGCGCAAAACCGAGGGCAGTCTTCTAACCCATTCTGTGTTGCGAGAATTGTCAATAAGCTCTCTGTGATACTGGTAGGAAAAAGTCTTTCGGCTAACTGTTTGTTAAAGTTTTCGACTAAGCCTGTGATCTGTGAACTTCTGGAATGCCCTCTTCTAATGGTAACTCTATGTTTCAACAATAATTGATTCACTTGGCCTTTAAATTCTTTTCCATCATCGACTTGAATCATGCGAGGATAAGTTAACGGGCCTCGTTGGTATATCAGTTGTATAGCGACAGCAACAGCAGAAGCACTCTTTTGTGTTAATGGTTCCGCATCTTTGTATCTTGAAGCTATGTCAATGACTGTAAGTGCGTACTTAAATCTTTTTCGTCTAATCGTATCAGAGGGTAAATATAGAAGATCCATTTGATGGGTGTCGTTCGGTATTGTATTCACAAAGTGCGGTCTCTGTATTCGCCTAGGCGCAGGTAAATAAATTTGCCAAATCGCTTGTTTAGATAACCATTCCTTCGCTGTTTGTTCACCGACTCCCGCTGCTTGGCTTAGCTTTTTAATTGCCGTGATTCCCTTCCAATATCCTTTTGGCGAATAATAGTTTTTGTTCATTTTTTATTCAACCAATATTATGTGCAACAAAATACACGACGGTCATGCCAAAGACAATAAACGCGATTTCTTGCATCTTTTGCTTTTCTGATGGCTGATAAAAGTCACTGAATTTTGGTGGGGGCAATGTCTCGATTGTTTGCCTGTTACAAGATAATATTCTTTTATTGCCTGGTCAACATTTTTAAATGTGTAAGCTGCATGTCCCTGTTTTTTCAGTGTGTTATTAATAAAATCTAACTGCTCAATTCTCTGCTTTTCATAGGCGTCTTGTGCAGCTGCTAGTTGCTCCATAGCTTTGTTATGTCTTTTTCTCTCGCCGTCATCCCGTAGTTTACTAAATGCGTAATTACTTCCGCTAAAAGCAAGCGCATTAACCACAGCACCGCCTATCATCATTACGAGTGAAGCCATTTTATAAATGTATTTTTTTTTTACATATTTATATTCTCTGGAATTATTCCTTGCTTAACTAGAAAATCTTTCGTAGCAAATGAAGCTGCAATAATAGCGATTAGCTTTGCTAAATCCTCAAAGTCTAGTTTGCCAAGATCTGCCGGTTTTATTTTTAACAAGCTTTTACCAAGCATTGAGTATCCTACACTTAGCCCTCCAATAACAGCAGAATGGTATACAAGGTTGGCAATAGTTTTTTTCGGTGCTCATTTTAAAAATAAAATAATTATAATTAATAAAAACATGAACAGCGATGATCTGCTAGAGCTACAGAGCGGCCTACACAGTCTTGGACTTACAAATGAAGAAGTTGATAACCAAGCTATTATGCCCAAAAAGGAAAGGCTGTATTCTTTGGCGGCGTGTGGGAAAACAAAACAGTTCCTCGGAACTGAATTCAGCATAGAACAGGTTCAACAGATGTCGCCACAAGACATTATAAAGTATCACAACATGTATGAAGCGCAGCTGGGTCGAGAATGGTAAAAAGTGTGGGGCAAATGGTTCTTAGTTTGTACACTAAACTAGTCAGTAGATTTGCCCCCATTGATTCTGAACAAGATCTTACGTATGATTTAACGCAAGATCCAGTTTTGACAAAGTCATTAGAGTCTCTAAGTTGTGATTTATATTACAGATTTGGAACATTGTTATCGCCGCTAATCATGGGATTAATTACTTTTAATCATATAGATTTTATTTCCCTTCAAAATGAACGAGTCGGAAAATCAGCAGAATCAGAAAACACTGAATCAGGTAGAGATAGTGACGAGTGAAAAGCTAAAGCATCCTGGGCGTGTTGCAGCAGGAAAAAGAGTAGCAGAGTTGAACAGACAAAGAAAATTATAGTTACAATCACAGAATATAACTCATAATGAAAACATAACACTGCCAACGCCAACAGTTGATTCAATGCCAGCTCCAAACAAGAACAAGTTAATTCAAGGCCTACAGCACCAAAGTCTTCATGGAATATTGAACTTAAAACAGTTGTCATTTTTGGCGCCATTGCTGCTGCTGGGGGCAGTTATTACGGTTATAAAATATATAAACAATGGCAACAAAAACAAAAGCAGTCAAAAAAAACCTGAACCGCTAAATTACAGAAGACAACAGCACGCCAGCACCGCCAACAACAAAAGATCGTTTGATCCATTTCAGATGGAATAATATTTTACAATTTTTTTGATAAAAATAGATCATGGCGGATTATTATTGTTTAAAATGATGAAGTCAATAAATAAAGACATAGAGTCTATAAAAAACATTTCCATAGACCAGAATTGTAATCAATGCGGTTGCTTAGGATGTAAGAACTTCATTAAGATCTATGCTAACCGATCTCACGTCAAGAACGCTGAGCAAGACATCCTCAACGATGACGCGTTTTTTGAGGCGTGTGTGTACTATATTAGACATCTACTATTTAAGATAAAAACATAGATTGTATTTTTTTTTGATAATTATAAGATAACTTGAATAAGAACTTGGTTGTACTTAAAGGATGACTTAGTTATGATCTTGAGGTAACTTGAGTAAGAACTTGAGGATGACTTGAGGACGACTTAAGTAAGAACTTGAGTAAGAATTTGAGTAAGAACTTAGAAGTGACTGGGGGTAACTGAGTAAGAACTTAGAAGTGACTTTGTGTGCATGCGTGGGGTGGGGGCAGGTGTGCATGCGTGTGTGTGCACGCGCCTTTGATTATTTATAAGAAACGGATGTTCAGAATATAATATAGTTATTATCAGTAAAACAACAAAAACAACAACAATGACAGCATAACAACAACAACGATAACAGCATATATACAAACACGATTGCACGCTATAATTTTAAAACAACTACAAATTATAATAATAAAACTTACCTTAAATGTCTTGTGAATCCTCTGCTACGTCCCATTGAGTGTTTAATTCATCAAGAGCAGCTTTCAATTTGGTTTCTTTATCAGTCAATGATTTTAATTTTTGTCCTTCTAGTTTTACTCTTTCTTCTTGTTTTACTCTTTGTTTCTTTATCTTTCTCAACTCTTTTTTCTTTTCACTATTTGCGCACGCACGCACGCACGCACGCATGCACTCACTCACTCACTCACTCACTCACTCACTCACTCACTCACGCATGCACTCACTCACTCACTCACTCACTCACTCACTCACTCACTCACTCACTCACTCACACGCACGCACGCACGCACGCATGCACTCACTCACTCACTCACTCACTCACTCACTCACTCACTCACACGCATGAACTCACTCACTCACTCACTCACACACACACACACACACACACACACACAAACTCACACACACACACACACACACACACCCCACACACACCCCACACACACACACACACACACACACGCTCTTCCAAATGTTCTTTTTTAAAACTAACTACATGTCTCCAAGAACACGTAACTATAAACAGTGTCAATGCCTTTTTATATGTCAACAGCCAAAAAGAATGTCACGGGTCTAGAAATATGTCACCGGTCAAACCAAAAATATATAGGTCGCACAAGAAAAAATATGTCATAGAACTTGCGTTGACATATTCTTTCTGTCGAAAGCGCAAAGCACGGCCTACGCACGTCGTCAGCCCCGGCACAAAACCGTTACCCCCACTCTGTCACGCAGGCCCGCGCCGCGAAGGTTGCTGTCAGCTTTACAGGTAGGCCTATCTCAGGAGCCACACGAACCGCTGTGCCCGTAATTAACTGACACCGCCTACCTGCCACAATACACGAACCCAGTAATTAGGGCTGTGCACATAGTGTCTCGGCCAAGTCATACGTGATTTCCAGATATAGGCAGGATTTTCCACTGTTATTGAAAACGATCAGGGAAAACTGAAATCTGAAAAGTTTAGTAAATTAGTATTGAAAACGGATAATCCTACACAGTATGTTTTGTTTGTAGATAGTCGTTATTTTTTGGTTATTGAAAGAGAATGTGTGATGGATTATCATTTTTAATTCATTGTTAAAGCCTTACTTGTCAGAGAACAGAGAAATGTCTGTTCTAAGGTCGCCCGCCTGAAACTAGTTTTAACTAGTTTTAGGCGGGTGAGTTAGAACAGACATTTCTCTGTTCTCTCTCTCCAATGCTTCAAGGACTAGTTTGTGTACTCGAAGAGCACTATTGTAGTGCTTGCCAGCAAACACTTGCTCAATTGACCCACTTGCACAGATAGCAGACTGAATGACTATTCAGCAAGACCAGTCCCTCTCATCAGTTTGCCAACAGCGCCAAGGAAAGAGCAGATTGTGTGGAAGCTTCCCAGTCTGACAAAGATGTCTTGGAAGAGATTGTTCTGCCACACCAAGTTGTATGCTTTCCTCGCTACTGCTAAGTCAAATGTAACCAATGTTATATCTTGCCCCACTTGCTTTGTTGCTGCCTGTGACACTTTGAGGACATGCTGGACTGTGGAATTTTCCGTGATGGATGGTGGCATGTAGTCAACAGTAGACTTCATCTTTTCTATCCTTCTTCTCCTGTGAGAGACACCCACCCTCCCCATCCAGGCACCAGTTGATTTCCGTCTTTGGCCTCAAATCTGGAGAAAATCCACCAAAAGTCAGCAAGTTCAGCTTTGTACACAGCCTCTGGTTTGAGAAATGAGTGTCGACAACATTCAACTTGGGTTCTGCCTTTTCTTTTGCAAAGCAGGGTGGTACGTTTCTTGGTTCATACTGCACGGAGCATTGCTGGTTTTGAGGAGCAGGGGTAGTTCTGTTTGAGAAGGAACTGTGTCATGCACTGTGTCTCCTGTAACCTCTTGAATAACTATGCCATGAGTGGAGTGGGTGGTGTCAGCTCCTGAAAGGGTTTCTTCGTTGAGGTCAAAGTTATCCCAGCAGAAATGAATCACCTTGTTCTGCCCCAAACTCACCGTTGAAGGCAGAAGACTAGCACACTGATGTACAGAGTTGGCCATAGCAGTCTCAAGTCGTACAACTGTTTTGTATCCAGCAACGTGCCCAAAACGATTCAAGAGACTTAGAACTTCAGAGCTACCAGTAACATGTCTGATAGACATTCCAAGTAGAAGATGTTTGGGCATTTTCCACTTTCCCCCTGTCAAAGAGTAGCATATGTCCTGGCCAATGGAGGATGCCAATCTGGTGGTTTTGTTTTGCTCCACAGTACTACTCTTTCCAGATAACAGATTTTGGAGAAAGTCTGTGAGAATAGCTGGAGGATTGACAGCATCAGACTGAAGGTACTCTGCAGATGGAGGCCATGGCATGTCAGGTGCAGCTCTAAAAGCATCCATGATGTGCCGACGAAGGACATATGCAGACTCCTCAAGTCGCCTTTCTTCTGAAGCTGCTGACACAAACGCTGTCTCAACTGCCTGACCTCTGGCAAGTTCGTCACAATAAACAAGTTCACTGCGATGGTTTGGCGCCCAAAATTTTATTCTGAAGCCAAAACGTTTCATTATCTTTTCTTTCAGTTTGTAAGTCTTGTATCTTGGGTTGTAGAAGTCAGGGGAATGTTGTTGCATGTATCCACAGTACTTCTCTCTCAGCATGGTCATTCTCTCCACCTGTGCACCTCTGATCAAGGCATTTTCAATGTAGTCACATATGTACTCAAATGCCCCCTCATGTGCCTGTTGCTGCTCAGCAGATATCTGGCCTGTGGATGTTTCAGCATGCCTGCCTTCAGATCTTACATAGTCTTTCCTGCAACCCTCATGATAGTGAGCTTCACGTGCTACCAGATCTACATCTTGATAATGAGTAAAAATGTCATCTTGCTTAGTTTTTGCTGCATCCTTTATGGACTGTTCTGCCGTCTTGGTGACACATTTTACAAGTTTATCAAAACATGCAACTCCTTTTGAAGCTTTCTTCTTGAATTTTTTGTTGCAAAAAATGCATCTGTCGTTTGGAAGCAATGGGCCTGATGTAGCAACAGCAGTCCTCTTTGGTTTAGATGGTCCTGCAACTTCTTCACTCTCTGTCTCATGTTTCCTTTTCCTGGCAAATTTCACATTGGTAAACCGTGCATAACAGCTTCTGTGATAACCATGGCGAGTAAAGTCCATGTCTTCTGGAATACAATCACAAATCTGATCTAGTCTATGACATGCTACATTTGAAGCACGTCTCAAGTGGAGAGACTTCTGGATAATTTGTTTACTTTCTTCAGTTAGTGGGGTTATAGTCTTCTCTTTTCTGTTGTTTTTGAAATGAATTATACATGTTCTCCCATCTCTTGAACATTTTCTTTTGCATTTGGGTGTGCTTTTAAAAGTCACTGGTTGTTCATCTACCATGGTGCAAATCTGACTTCACACAGGACGTGTCTCATGGAGAAGATGATGCATTTTTCATTACAGTGTAGTGAGAGACTGCACACCTGCCCATTCCCAATGACCTGAAACAAGACGGTTAAAAACAAATGGATACTATAATGCGGCAAAGCGGTTTGCCCAATTCATACACTTTTGGCAAACTTAGTGGTGAAGAACGCAGAACTAAAACTAGCAACGAACTCCAGCAGCGGTTTTTTTTTAAAGGCACGCTCAGCACGGAGTCTGGCCGAAATAACGAGACTCGCGCGCGACGTGGATGGGGATGGGCGGAGGTGTGTAGAACTGAGGTGTGCATGAACGCTTTACACACAGAGAGAGAGAGAGAGAGAGAGAGAGAGAGAGAGAGAGAGAGAGAGAGAGAGAGAGAGACGAAGAGAGAGAGAGAGAGAGAGAGAGAGAGAGAGAGAGGTGGAGATGGGGTGAGGTGGGTTTACCAAGGACATGCATACATCATGCTGCAGACAGAGATCACAGTAGGCTAAAGCACGCAGTGACATGCATACATGACTGCTTTGCATGTTTGATTTCTTTACAAAGTCAACATTTAGATGTAGCGACAAGAAGAAGAAAATACACATGCGCCTTCGTAAGATAGGTGTGACCAGTGAGAGACACCGATCAGACGCTAACGTATGTTACAGTACTTACTTTTCATAGACATTCTCTGTATCACAATGATCTAGCCTAAGTAAACATAAACTGTTTTGTGATACACACTTGTGGAAACACAAACACTAGCAAGAAACGTGGAAAAGTGTCGACTGCTCGACTGCGCTGGAACAGAACAGCGCACAGCTGTGGTTGAGTGGTACGACAGATTTCAGCTGCATGCGATTCGGATGCCCATGCACAAACATCATCACTGTATCTCTTTTTGTAAAATGCCAGCAGAATAGTGTGCAGATATATCGAGAAAAATTGTTTAAGATGCCATTCATGACAAACCTATGAGATATCAAGCCAGATTATGTGTGACAAACATAGAGTGAACACACCTACCCCACAATGCTAAATACAAGGGCCAAAGAGGAAAAAATACACTATTAATGCACCTCTCACTGCCAAAAAACCTGTTTACCAGAGGGTAACATGTCAAATGTTTCTTCCAATATCATAAGCTTTCTAGAAAATTAAGTCAAAAATTCCCCCCCCCGGGGGGGGGGGGGGGGGGGGGGGGGAGGTTTCCACTCCCGCAGACCAAGGTCTATAAGTAGTATGCACTCCTCATGAAAACAAGTGATTTTTCATTGTCAAAAAAACAAACAACAAAAAAGAACCCAGTACAGTCCGCCCATCTTCAACCTCCCGTCCAACTCATCCCTGTTCCCCACCCCTCCACCCAACAGCTTTTGGTCAGTCTGCTTCATTCGCAAAAAAAAAAAACAGAATGACAGCGTGCTGTCTGTTCTCTCTCCAAAAACCGTGCTGCCAGCTCTCTCTCCAAAAACCCTGCTACCTGCTCTCTCTCTCTCCAAAAACCGTGCTACCTGCTCTCTCTCCAAAAACCCTGCTACCTGCTCTCTCTCTCCAAAAACCCTGCTACCTGCTCTCTCTCTCTCCAAAAACCGTGCTACCTGCTCTCTCTCCAAAAACCCTGCTACCTGCTCTCTCTCTCCAAAAACCGTGCTGCCTGCTCTCTCTCCAAAACCCTGCTACCTGCTCTCTCTCCAAAACCCGTGCTACCTGCTCTCTTTCCAAAAACCGTGCTGCCTGCTCTCTCTCCAAAACCCGTGCTACCTGCTCTCTCTCCCAAAACCAGAATGACAGCGTGCTACCCGCTCTCTCTCCAAAAACCAGAATGACAGCGTGCTACCTGCTCTCTCTCCAAAAACCAGAATGAGTGCGTGCTACCTGCTCTCTCTCCAAAAAACCAGAATGACAGCGTGCTACCTGCTCTCTCTCCAAAAACCAGAATGAGTGCGTGCTACCTGCTCTCTCTCCAAAAACCGTGCTACCTGCTCTCTCTCCAAAAACCGTGCTGCCTGCTCTCTCTCCAAAACCCTGCTACCTGCTCTCTCTCCAAAAACCGTGCTGCCTGCTCTCTCTCCAAAAACCCTGCTACCTGCTCTCTCTCCCAAAAACCGTGCTACCTGCTCTCTCTCCCAAAACCCGCGCTACCTGCTCTCTCTCTCCAAAACCCGTGCTACCTGCTCTCTCTCCCAAAACCAGAATGACAGCGTGCTACCCGCCTCTCTCTCCAAAAACCAGAATGACAGCGTGCTACCTGCTCTCTCTCCAAAAACCAGAATGACAGCGTGCTACCTGCTCTCTCTCCAAAAACCAGAATGAGTGCGTGCTACCTGCTCTCTCTCCAAAAACCAGAATGACAGCGTGCTACCTGCTCTCTCTCCAAAAACCAGAATGAGTGCGTGCTACCTGCTCTCTCTCCAAAAACCAGAATGACAGCGTGCTACCTGCTCTCTCTCCAAAAACCAGAATGAGTGCGTGCTACCTGCTCTCTCTCCAAAAACCAGAATGAGTGCGTGCTACCTGCTCT
This sequence comes from Conus ventricosus, assembly GCA_018398815.1. Classification (NCBI taxonomy): domain Eukaryota; kingdom Metazoa; phylum Mollusca; class Gastropoda; order Neogastropoda; family Conidae; genus Conus; species Conus ventricosus. Next base: position 48,576,047 of record CM031608.1, on the reverse strand, counting down.
CTCTCCAAAAACCAGAATGAGTGCGTGCTACCTGCTCTCTATCCAAAAACCAGAATGAGTGCGTGCTACCTGCTCTCTCTCCCAAAACCAGAATGACAGCGTGCTACCTGCTCTCTCTCCAAAAACCGTGCTACCTGCTCTCTCTCTCCAAAAACCGTGCTACCTGCTCTCTCTCCAAAAACCAGAATGAGTGCGTGCTACCTGCCCTCTCTCCCAAAACCAGAATGAGAGCATGCTACCTGCTCTCTCTCCAAAAACCGTGCTACCTGTCCCCTCTCCAAAAACCGTGCTACCTGCTCTCTCTCCAAAAACCAGAATGACAGCGTGCTACCTGCTCTCTCTCCAAAAACCGTGTACCTGCTCTCTCTCCAAAAACCATGCTACCTTCTCTCTCTCCAAAAACCAGAATGAGAGCATGCTACCTGCTCTCTCTCCCAAAACCAGAATGAGAGCATACTACCTGCTCTCTCTCTCCAAAAACCAGAATGAGTGCGTGCTACCTGCTCTCTCTCCAAAAAGCAGAATGAGTGCGTGCTACCTGCTCTCTCCAAAAACCGTGCTACCTGCTCTCTCTCCAAAACCCGTGCTACCTGCTCTCTCACCAAAAACCGTCTACCTGCCCTCCAAAAACCGTGCTACCTGCTCTCTCTCCAAAAACCGTGCTACCTGCTCTCTCCCAAAAACCACAATGAGAGCGTGCTACCTGCTCTCTCCATAAATCACAATGAGAGCGTGTTTACCTGCTCTCTTCCATAAATCACAATGAGAGCGTGCTACCTGCTCTCTCTCCAAAAATCACAATGAAAAGCGTGCAAACCACCTCTCTCTCCCGTCCCTTTCTCCCCGTCGATTCCACCGACGCCTGACAACTTTTCAGAGCTTTATAAAGAAACGGGAAGACCCCCCTCCTGCTGACCCCCCCCCTCCCCCGCAACCCTTTCCCATCTGTTTGGAGTGTTCACTTCTAATCCTCCCTCTCTCTCTCTGATTCTGTTTCTGTCTCTCTGTATCTCTTTCTTTTTGACCTCTCTCTTACCCTCTATCTCCCTCCTCTCTCTCCCTCCCTCCCTCCCTCCTTCTGCCCTCTTATTATGTCACTCTGTCTGTCTGTCACTCTGTCTGTCTGTCTGTCTGTCTGTCTGTCTGTCTGTCTGTCTGTCTCCCCTCTCTCTCTCCTCTCTCTCTCTCTCTCTCATCCTGTAAATTCGTCTGTCTGTCTGTCTGTCTGTCTCTTTCTCACTGTCTATCTGTCTGTCTCACCCTCCCCCCCCCCCTCTCCCCTCTCTCTCTCCTCTCTCTCTCTCCTCTCTCTCTCCCTCTCTCTCTCTCTCTCTCTCTCTCCTCTCCTCGCGTCGCTCTTTCCCCTTCCCCTCTGAAATCAATGAATATCATGTTGTTCATAAACCCACTGACTAGAGAAGCCACACAGAGCTCATTCAGTCTCCATTACAACACAACCAACTGCATTATACATTCATCAGAGCTCATCCAGAGTCTCCATTTAAAAACACAGCCAACTGCATTATACATTCATCAGAGCTCATGCAGTCTCCATTACAACACAGCCAACGCATATACTACATCAGAGCTCATTCAGTCTCCATTCAACACAGCCAACTGCTTATACATACATCGAGCTCATTCAGTCTCCATTACAACACAGCCAACTGCATTATACATTCATCAGAGCTCTTTGCAGTCTCCATTAAAACACAGCCAACTGCATTATACGTACATCAGAGCTCATTCAGTCTCCATTTACAACACACCCCACTGCATTTATACATACATCAGAGCTCATTCAGTCTCCATTACAACACAGCCAACTGCATTATACATACATCAGAGCTCATTTACCCCAAATTACAACACAGCCAACTGCATTATACATACTTTCAGAGCTCATTCAGTCCTCCTTTACAACACAGCCAACGCATTATACATACATCAGAGCTCATGCAGAGTCTCCATTACAAAAACACCCACTGTATTAACATACATCAGAGCTCATGCAGAGTCTCCATTACAACACAGCCAACTGCATTATACATTCATCAGAGCTCATTCAGTCTCCATTACACAGCCACCTGCAATATACATACATCAGAGCTCATTTAGTCTCCATTACACAGCCACTGCAATATACATACATCAGAGCTCATTAAAGGGTCTCCATTACAACACAGCCAACTGCATTATACATACATCAGACCCTCATTTAGTCTCCATTACACAGCCACCTGCAATATACATAATCAGAGCTCATTCAGATCGCCATTACAACACACCCAAACTGCTTTATACATTACACAGAGCTCATTCAGTCTCCCATTACAAACACCCAACTGCATTATACATACATCAGAGCTCTTTCAGAGTCTCCATTACACAGCCAACGCATTATACATACATCAGAGCTCATTCAGATCTCCATTACAACACAGCCAACTGCATTATACATACATCAGAGCTCATTCAGTCTCCATTACACAGCCCAACTGCATTATACATACATCAGAGCTCATTCAGAGTCTCCTTTACACAGCCAACTCATTATACATACATCAAGCTCTTTCAAGTCTCCTTTACAACACACCCAAACGCTTTAAATACAACATCAAGCTCATTCCGAGTTCTCCATTACAACACAGCCAACTGCATTATAAATACTCACAGCTCATGTATCTCCATTACAACACAGCCAACTGCATTATCATTACATCAGACTCATTCCGATCTCCATTACAACACAGCCAACTGAAATATACATACATCACAGCTCATTCAGAGTCTCCTTTTACAACACAGCCAACGCATTTTTACATACATCAGAGCTCATTCAGAGTCTCCATTACACAGCCAACTGCATTATACATACATCAAGCTCATTCAGTCTCCATTACACGGCCAATGCTTTATACATACATCAAAATCATTCAGATCTCCATTACAACACAGCCAACTGCATTATACATACACAGAGCTCATTCAGAGTCTCCATTACAACACAGCCAACGCATTATAACATACATCAGAGCTCATTCAGTCTCCATTACAACACGGCCAACTGCATTATACATCCCTCAGAGCTCATTCCCAGAGTCTCCATTACAACACAGCCAACTGCATTTATACAACATCAGAGCTCATTCCGAGTCCCCCTTAAACAACACAGCCAACTGCATTATAAATACATCACAGCCATGTAGTCTCCATTACAACACAGCCAACTGCATTATACATACATCAAGCTAAATTCCGAGCTCCATTACAACACAGCCAACGCATTATGAATACATCACAGTTCATGTAGTCTCCATTACAACACAGCCAACTGCATTATACATACATCAGAGCTCATTCGAGTCTCCATTACACAGCCAACTGCATTATACATACATCAGAGCTCATGCAGAGTCTCCATTTACACAGCCAACTGCATTAACATACACAGAGCTCATTCAAGTCTCCATTACAACACAGCCAACTGCATTATACATTCATCAGAGCTCATTTAGTCCCATTACAACACAGCCAACGCATTATACATACATCAAGCTCATTCAGAGTCTCCATTACAACACAGCCAACTGCATTATACATACATCAGAGCTCATTCAGTCCCCAAATTACACAGCCAACTGCATTTATACATACATCAGAGGTCATTCAGTCATTCATTACACAGCCAACTGCTTATACATACATCAGAGCTCATTCAGAGTCAAATTAAACACAGCCAACTGAAACATACATACATCAGAGCTCATTCAGTATCCTTTACAACACAGCCAACGGCATTATACATAATCAGAGCTCATCCACAGTCTCCATTACACAGCCAACTGAAATTATACATACATCAGAGCTCTTTTCAGTCTCCATTACACAGCCAACTGCATTATACATACACAGAGCTCATCCAAGTCTCCATTACAACACAGCCAACTGCATTATACATACATCACAGCTCATTCAAGTCTCCATTACAACACAGCCAACTGCATTATACATACATCAGAGCTCATTCAAGTCTCCTTTACAACACAGCCAACTGCATTATACACACATCAGAGCTCATTCAGATCTCCTTTACAACACAGCCAACGCATTATACATACATCGGACTCATTCAGTCTCCATTACACAGCCACCTGCATTATACATACATCAAGCTCTTTCAGAATCTCCATTACACAGCCAACTGCATTATACATACATCAGAGCTCATTCCGAGTCTCCATTAAAAACACAGCCAACTGCTTTATACATAAAATCAGAACTCATTCAGATCTCCTTTACAACACAGCCAACTGCATTATACATACATCAGAGCTCATTCAGTCTCCATGACAACGGCCAACTGCATTATACATGCATCAGAGCTCATTCAGTCTCCATGACACAGCCAACTGCATTATACATACATCAGAGCTCATTCAGAGTCTCCATTACACAGCCAATGCATTATACAAAAAATCAGACTCATTCAGAGCCCTCCTTTACAACACAGCCAACTGCTTTAAATACAAACATCAGAGCTCATATAAAGTCTACATTACACAGCCACCTGCATTATACATACATCAAGCCATTTGTCTCCATTACACAGCCAACTGCATTTTACATACATCAGAGCTCATTAGTCTCCTTTAAACACGCCAACTGCATTATCCCATACATCAGAGCTCATTCAAGTCTCTATTAAAACAGCCAACTGCTTTTATACATACATCAGAGCTCATTTAGTCTCCATTACACAGCCAACTGCATTATACATACATCAGAGCTCATTCAGAGTCTCCATTACAGGGCCAACGGCATTATACATACATCAGAGCCTTTTCGCTCCTTTAAACACGGCCAACTGCATTATACTACATCAGAGCTCATTTCGTCTCCTACACAGCCAACTGCATTATACATCATCAGAGCTCTTTTTCGTTCCATTACACAGCCAACTGCATTATACATACATTAGAGCTCATTTCGTCTCCATTACAACACAGCCAACTGCATTATACATACATCAGAGCTCATCCAGAGTCCATTACATACCCAAACTGCATTATACATACATCAGACCCTCATTTCGTCTCCATTACAACACACCCAAACTGCATTATACATACATCAGAGCTCTTTCGTCTCCATTACAACACAGCCAACTGCATTATACATACATCAGAGCTCATTTCGTCTCCATTACAACACACCCAACTGCATTATACATAAAATCAGAGCTCATTCATCTCCATTACACAGCCAACTGCATTATAAATAAAATAAAGAGCTCATTTCGTCTCCATTACACAGCCAACTGCATTATACATACATCAGAGCTCATTTCGTCTCCATTACACAGCCAACTGCATTATACATACATCAAGCTCTTTTCGTCTCCATTACACAGCCAATGCATTATACAAACATCAAGCTCATTTCGTCTCCATTACACCAGCCAACTGCATTATACATACATCAAACTCATTTCGTCTCCATTACACAGCCAACGCATTATACATACATCAGAGCTCATTTCGTCTCCATTAACACAGCCAACTGCATTAACATACATTAGAGCTCATTTCGTCCCATTACAACACAGCCAACTGCATTATACATACATCAGAGCTCATTTCAGAGTCTCCATTACACAGCCAACTGCATTATACATACATCAGAGCTCATTCGTCTCCATTACAAACAGCCAACTGCATTATACATACATCAAGCTCATTTCGTCTCCATTACAACACAGCCAACTGCATTATACATACATCAGAGCTCATTTCGTCTCCATTACAACACAGCCAACTGCATTATACATACATAAAGAGCTCATTTCGTCTCCATTACACAGCCAACTGCATTATACATACATCAGAGCTCATTTCGTCTCCTTACAACACAGCCAACTGCATTAAAACTGGTTGCTTAGTACCCTTTTTTTTTTTATCGAAACTGTATGCGAGAGGTCGTTACCTATCTATAATCATTTGGCATCGGAGGATTTTCTATGTGTTAGTTACGACTGCCAGGGGGTGGGGGGAGGGGGGGGGGGAATTGGGGGGGGGGGGGGGGAGGGGGAATTCGAGGGCCAGAAACCTGAGGTTTTTACAACCCTGTTGATATTAAGTGCTGGTCAGGTCTAAATGGTCGCCTGGTGTAGGAGGCAAACAAGACTTCCAGGAAAAAAACACTGGGAGTGTATTTTTCCAAGGAAAGAACACTGCAATCCGTAGTTTGTGAGAAACTCTCTCAGCCCTTCGGGCTTACGTTTCTCTTCAGCCTTCGGCATCAACCCCATAGCTTCGCTAAAGGCCCCTTTATTTTGATGAGATCATCGATCAGACGGGGATAGACTGGGACACAGCTTCGTAAAAAAAATAAGTCAAAAGTTGGTCATGAAAGAATTAATTGAAAGAAAACTAGAGCAGTCGTTTTTTTCCTGGGGTAGTGTTAATTTCCTGGGCGTAGTCATTTTTCCTGGTGAAGCGTGTAATCTTCCTAGGAAATAAAAACTTCTGTAGTGTTTTTTCCCCGCAGTGGTTATTTTCCGCCGACAACCGGGGCCCGGGTTTGGCCGACGAATTAAGTTCGGTGATTTATCGGCCGTGTCACGTGCCATGCATTCCCCGGGGTGGGATTGGTTTGATCATATTGCCACGCACCGCGTTTGCTGGATGGGAAAGACAGTTGTGAAAAAGGATCGACTATGGCGTTTGCTGGATGGGGAAAAATAGTTGTGAAAAGGATCGCTATGGCGTTGCTGGATGAGATAGTTGTGAAAAAGGGGTCGGCTGTGGCGTTTGCTGGATGGGAAAGATAGTTGTGAAAAAGGATCGGCTATGGCGTTTGATGGGTGGGAAGATAGTTGTGGGAAAAAAGGATCGACTATGGCGTTTGCTGGATGGGAAAGGATAGTTGTGAAAAAGGATCGGCTATGGCGTTTGCTGGATGAGATAGTTGTGAAAAAGGGTCGCTGTGGCGTTTGATGGATGGAGTGGGAAAAATGGTTGTGAAAAAGGATCGACTAGGCGTTTGCTGGATGGGAAAGATAGTTTGTGAAAAAGGATCGGCTATGGCGTTTGCTGGATGAGATAGTTTTTGAAAAAGGATCGCTGTGGGGTTTGCTGGAAGGAAAGATGGGGTTGTGAAAAAGGATCGGCTATGGCGTTTGCTGGATGGGAAAAATGGTTGTGAAAAAGGATCGGCTATGGCGTTTGCTGGATGAGTTTTTGAAAAAAAAGGATCGGCTATGGCGTTTGCTGGATGGGAAAGACAGTTTTTGAAAAAGGATCGACATTGCGTTTGCTGGATAGGAAAGATAGTTATTGAAAAAGAATCGACTATGGCGTTTGCTGAATGGGAAAGTTTGTTGTGAAAAAGGATCGACTATTGCGTTTGGGTGGATGGGAAAGATAGTTGTGAAAAAGGATCGACTATTGCCATTTACTGGACAGACTAGAAACACGAGAGACTACTGAAAGAATGTTTTAGAGAACGAGAGAGAATGAGGGGGAGAAAAAAAAAATGTACGACAGACGGACAGACAGACGACAGGACAGACAGACACAGTTGAGCCGAACACTTTGTCCAGGACAGTGGTTCCAAATTTCGTGCCTCCATACCCCTCCCCACCCCTCCTCAAATTCCCATTCCCTCCCAAATTGTTAAATGGTTAAATGGAGTGTGTGTGTGTGTGTGTGTGTGTGTGTGGTTGTGTTGTGTGTGTGTGTGTGTGTGTGTGTGTGTTTGTGTGTTTGAAAAGTGATTGAATTGAGTTTACAAAATCATCATTGGGTGTTTACAAAATTATTTGGGGGTTGGTCATTGATTCTTGTTATAGCCCTTCATTGTTTTCTTTTCTATTGTTTTCTTCTTCCTTTTGTATGTTGATCTATTAAGGATAGAACTGTAAAAAAGAAAAAAAAAGAAAAAAAGGCCTTTATTGCCGAAGTCGTAACTCATTTAAAGATTCAATCTGTCGGTCTCTTCTGTCTGTCTGTCTGTCTGTTTGTCTCTCTCTCTCTCTCTCTGTCTGTCTCTCTCTCTCTGTCCACACCACACACACACACACACACACACACACACACACACCACACACACACACACACCACACACACACAGCGCGCCCGTTATCTTTGGGTTTTAGGGATAAGTACATTTATCACTGGTTATGAAAAAATGACCCCAATGCAACCATTGCAGATTTCGTCATAAAGGTTACCCTGCGCGTGGTAAAATAAGACGTCAGAGGGTCAGAAAAAAGATACACTTCTAATTTAAATCTACAGTTCTACGTTTGTCGATTTCGTTTTTGCATTGGAGAATCAGAGTGCAGTGATGCAGAGGGTTCTGTCCATGTTTCTGCAAAGACAGACTGACTTGCAGATGACATAGCTGGAATTCACACGTTAAAAAACACTAACAGATTTGATATTTTTGCAGGATGTTTAAATCGGCCCCCATTTCATTTTACAGTATTTGCAAAAAAATGTTTACTGATGGCATTTAAAACATATTGTTCCACATTTCAAATGAATTTAAGTAAATCCCGCCTGTTAACATGGACAAACAAATTACAAAAACGAAACACAACACGTTTCGACCTCTTAGGTCTTCTTCAGGCGAGATAAACAACATTCAGGACAATAATAACAAGATGCGAAGCATATAAGCGATTTCCAAACCGCTTATAAATCGGGCCCAAATGCTTTGTGAGATAAGAAATAAAGGCAAAATAACGGTTTTAACGGTTATTTTAACCGATGTACACTTTTGAAACTGGTATTTTAGTCCCCCACTGGGCTAAAGCCTGTGTACAAACCAGTTTTTATCCAAAAACGACAATATGTCAAGAATAACGGTTTTTAATGGTCAGATTTTGAAACACTACATGGGAAATCCATTTGTGTGTGATGACCTTTCTATATACAAAATTTCATTAAAACCCCCCAATATATAAAAAAATAACGGCAAAATAACGGTTTAAACGGTTATATAACCGATATACACTTTTGAAACCCGTATTTTAGTCCTCACTGGGCTAAAGCCTGTGTACGATCAATTTATTTCCCAAAACGGACAATAGTCAAGAAATAACGTACGGTTTTTAAACGGTCAAATTTTGAAATAAATATATAGAAGTGCCATTTGTGTATGATGACCTTTCTATATACCAAATTTCATTAAAACATTAAAATCCACCTATATATAAGAAATAATGGCAGAATAACGGTTTTTAACGGTTGTTTAATCCATTTTCAGCATTACATCACTAACATATGGACAGAGGCTCCGATTTGGTCACAAGATCATCCAAACTGCTTATAAATTGGCCAAGTACTTTCTGAGATATTCTATAAAGAAGAAAAACCGTTACAGGCCGTTACAACCGTTAGTAACGCTATAAACGGGGCAAACTAAAAACATCAGGCATCATCCGTGACCCATAATGAACATACCTGCTAATTTTCATAACGGTCGGCCAAGTACTTTCTGAGATATTCCCTAAAGAAGAAAAACGTTACAGGCCGTTACAGCCGTTAGTAACGGTTATAACGGTAAACTAAAACATCGGGCATTATTCGTGACCCATAATGAACATACCTACAAATTTTCAGAAAGATCGGTAAGTGCTTTCTGAGATATTCCAAAAAGAAGAAAAACCGTTACAGGCCGTTGCAGCCGTTAGTAACGGCTATAACGAGGTAAACTAAAACATCAGGCATCATCCGTGACCCATAATGAACGTACCTGCTCATTTTTACAAAGATCGGCCAAGTACTTTCTGAGATATTCCGTAAAGAAGAAAAACCGTTACAGCCGTTAGTAACGGCTATAGCGGTAAACTAAAACATCGGACATCATCCGTGGCCCATAATGAACATACTATATATTTTCAGAAACATCGGCCCAGTAGTTTTTGTCTGGAGCGAGTGGAACACATTTTGACCATGGACACACAGACACACAGACAGACACGCAGACAGCATTTCTTCGTTCCCATTCTAAAGTTCTATAAGAACTGGGAGTACAAAAAGAGAAACTATTAGATCTCTGTGTGTAAATGATATTACTATAGTTTTTGCACTCCCAATTCTTATAGAACAGGGAGTACTTTAGAATGGGAACGAAGAAATGCTGTCTATATGTCTGTCCGTCCGTCCGTGGTCAAAATGTGTTCCACTCGATCCAACAAAACTACTGGGCCGATCTTTCTGAAAATTTGTAGGTATGTTCATTATGGGTCACGAATAATGTCCGATGTTTTAGTTTACCGTTATAGCTGTTACTAACGGCTGTAACGGTTTTTCTTCTTTATGGAATATCTCCGAAAGTACTTGGCCGATCTTTGTGAAAATTAGCAGGTATTTTCATTATGGGTCACAGATGATGCCTGATGTTTAGTTTACCCCGTTATGGCTGTTACTAACGGCTGTTGTTGTTGTTGTTGTTGTTTGTCGTACCCTGGCTAAAAGACTCCAGGGATCATCCAAACAGCCGAAGCACTTGAACACTATGGTACAAATGCATCAGCTGGGGATGAAAACATTGCGTGTGTGACCGTTTTTGATTACCCCGCCACGTGGGCAGCCACACTCCGACTTCGGGGATTTTGGAGACTGATAATGTTATGCTAGGAGCTTGTCACAACTGAAGACAATCCCCGCATAACTATGCAGAGCATAACAACATTTTGATGTAGCCTTGGTGTTCTAGCCCATGTCAATTGGCCTGACACAGCTTTAAGCCAAGGCAGACTAACGGCTGTAACGGCCTGTAACGGTTTTTCATTCTTTATGGAATATCTCAGAAAGTACTTGGCCGATCTTTCTGAAAATTTGTAGGTATGTTCATAATGGGTCACGAATAATGCCCGATGTTTTAGTGTAACGTTTATATCCGTTACTAACGTCTGTGTCACGGTCAAAAATAAACACAACCAAATTCGTGGTCAATCGCCACCAGCCCAGTCGGACATAAGCTCTAACTCAAATATTCTGGGCATCAGGTAGACGGCCCCATGTGTCGGATCCAGCCAATTAAGCATAGGGGAGAGGTTCCACGGAGACGGTCTGTCTAGCCCGATGGACTAAGTAGCTGACCGACGCCTCGATGTCTGGTCAAACGAGTCTCGACGCCCGGATCAGACTCATCCGGCCAGTTTGAGCACGGCGAGAGGCTAATCCTAATCTTCCCCGTAGACAGTCGGAGTGCTGACCAACGTCTCAATAGGTTGGCCAGACCTATTGCCAACGTCTGGGCCAGGCTGATCTAGCCAATTTACGACGTCGCCGGAAAGGGAGAGGGAGAAGGTAGTATGTGGTGGGGGGTGAAATCAAGCTAATCAATTAAATGACCAATTGACCACCACAGAGAGTAAGGCGTGTAGGCGTGACTGTCATGATTTGAATATCCAATGGAATTAGAGGGAGATAACTTCGGGTACGAGGTGGTAAAAATACTGACCAATGGTACTCGCCCTTGGACACGGAGTTAGGGCATAAAGTAATGCGTGAGTGAGAGAGAGGGAACGAACAGAGAGACAGAGAGAGAGGGAGGTTCTGAGTGTAAACTCTGCAGGAGAGAGGGGCAGAGAGAGAGATGAGGAGATGAGAGGAGTGAAGTTTGAGCATTAGCACCAGAGATAGTCTGCAGAGGAAGGACTAAAGAGAGATGTGGAGAGAGAGAGTTGCATAACTAATGAAGAGAAAAAGAAAGAAAAGAAAAAGGAAAAGAAAAGCAACCATGTCCATTTAATAGAGCAGACTAGGAGAGAGAGAGAGAGTGCAATGCGTTAATGGAGGAAGAAAGAAAGGAGAACAGATCGATGTTGATAGTCACTGTTCCATCTGAACCGGGGTTCGACATCATACTTGGCCAGCGCCACTTTCATCGCAGTCCAACCTGACCAACGCCAGCGGTCCAGCCTGACCGGTGCCAGCAGTCTAACTTGACCAATGCCAGCAGTTGTGTCGTGTTGTGAAAGTGACAGTGAAAAAAAAAAAAGAAAAGAAAAGACAGTGATTCGTGAATAGCTAAGATCACCTGGCCAGGTAAAGTAGAAATCTATTTATACCCGGGTTAGTTAATGATGTTTAGATAAATGATTTTGTGAAGTCAGAAAGAGAGAATGTTTTATTTTGTTTGATTCCATATGCATTGAGGTTTCGTTCTATGATCATGTGTAGTAAAGTTATAGACTTTACTAGTGGTTTGATGTGACGAATGCATGATATATGAATGAGATTGTAACAAGCTGTGAGTGTGTTTGGGCTGTGCGCTAGTCCTTCCTCCATCGACATCACCCGAGGTTGACAGTCTGCAACGGCCTAACGTTATTCTTTTTTTTTAATGGAATATCTCCGAAAGTACTTGCCGACTTTGTGAAAATTAGCAGGTATGTTCATTATGGGTCACGGATGATGCCCAATGTTTTAGTTTACCCCGTTATAGCCGTTACTAACGGCTGTAACGGCCTGTAACGTTTTCCGTTTTTAAGGAATATCTCAGAAAGTACTTGGCCGATCTTTCTGAAAACTTGTAGGTATGTTCATTATGGTCACGAATAATGCCCGATGTTTTAGTTTACCGTTACAGCCGTTACTAATGACTGTAATGGCCTGTAACGGTTTTTCTTCTTTATGGAATATCTCCGAAAGTACTTGGCCGATCTTTGTGAAAATTAGCAGTATGTTCATTATGGGTCACGGATGAATGCCCGATGTTTTAGTTTAACCCCGTTATAGCCGTTACTAACAGCTGTAATGGCCTGTAACGGTTTTTCTTCTTTATGGAATATCTCCGAAAGTACTTGGCCGATCTTTGTGAAAATTAGCAGGTAAGTTTATTATGGTCACGGATGATGCCCGATGTTTCAGTTTACCCCGTTACAAACGGCTATAACGGCCAATAACGGTTTTTTTTTCTTTATGGAATATCTCAGAAAGTACTCGGGGCCCATCTTTCGAAATAGAAATGCTGAAAATTTAACAAAAATCCGC
>CM031608.1:48560290-48562934 GCA_018398815.1 Conus ventricosus | reverse complement strand
ATAAAATTCCTTTTTACACCCCCCCCACCCCCCCCCCCCCCCCCCCCCCCTTTTCTTGTGTATGTTTTTGCCTTTGTATCTTTTGTTAGATAAGTGGACGTATGATTTAAAATATGTGCTGATTGATTGTATTTTTACTGTGCTTTTGGCATAAACAACAATAATAACAACAACAAACACGAGTAGTGATGGGTATAAGGAAACAGTGTTACAGGAAAAAATGCATAAGGTTCGTTTGTCATGAACTTGGGTGCAAGAAATGTAACACAGACAGACATCAAACAAAAATGAATAAATAAGCAAACGAACAAAAACTGAGGCAGGGGGTTTCAATTGATAATCTCCCCCTCGCTCATCATAGCTGAAAGGAAGAGTCAGGAGAGCCGACGCTTCGTAAATTGTTCTCCCACGAACAATTCAGGTATACTTTCTTTCTTTCTTTCTTTCTTCTTTCACTCTTTCTTTCTTCCTTTCCTTTTTAATCTCTCTCTCTCTCTTTTCTCTCTCCTCTCTCTCTCTCTCTCTCTCTCTCTCTCTCTCTCTGTGTCATCTTCTGTTCTGTTTTCTTATTTGTCTTTCTTTCTTTCTTTCTCCCTTTGTTTCTCTCTGTATTCTTACTCTCTACAGTCCTCCTCTCTCTCATCACAGCCGACAGCAAGAGCAAGGCGATCAGAGCCGACATACCGCGAATTGTCTCCCATAAACAATTGATGAATTTTCTCCCTTTCTTTTTTGGTCTTCCTTCCCCCCCCCCCCCCCCCCCCCCCCCCCCCCCCCCCTTCCTGCCCCCCCCCCCCCCCTCCCTCATTTCTTCCGTCTTATCGTTTCCCTCTTTCCTGTCTTCATCTCTTTCTTTGCTATCTCCCCGTCACTGTTCGTTTTGTTCCTTTCTTTATTCCGTGTTCTTCTTTCGTTTTCTTATCTTTTTCCTTTTGTCTCTTGCCGTCTCTCTTTCCTTCATTCTTTCTTCTTAGTTCTCTCTTTCTGTTTTTCTCTCTCTCTTTTTTTTTCCCTCATGCCTTTTAACCCCATCTTCATTTCCGCCTTTTCTTCGTTCTTTCTTTCCCTCTTTCTGTGTGTTCTTCACCTCATCTTTCCCTCTTTCTGTGTGTTCTTCACCTCATCTTTCCCTCTTTCTGTGTGTTCTTCACCTCATCTTTTCCCTCTTTCTGTGTGTTCTTCACCTCATCTTTCCCTCTTTCTGTGTGTTCTTCACCTCATCTTTCCCTCTTTCTGTGTGTTCTTCACCTCATCTTTCCCTCTTTCTGTGTGTTCTTCACCTCATCTTTCCTCTTTCTGTGTGTTCTTCACCTCATCTTTCCCTCTTTCTGTGTGTTCTTCACCTCATCTTTCCCTCTTTCTGTGTGTTCTTCACCTCATCTTTCCCTCTTTCTGTGTGTTCTTCACCTCATCTTTCCCTCTTTCTGTGTGTTCTTCACCTCATCTTTCCCTCTTTCTGTGTGTTCTTCACCTCATCTTTCCCTCTTTCTGTGTGTTCTTCACCTCATCTTTCCCTCTTTCTGTGTGTTCTTCACCTCATCTTTCCCTCTTTCTGTGTGTTCTTCACCTCATCTTTCCCTCTTTCTTTGTGTTCTTCACCTCATCTTTCCCTCTTTCTGTGTGTTCTTCACCTCATCTTTCCCTCTTTCTGTGTGTTCTTCACCTCATCTTTCCCTCTTTCTGTGTGTTCTTCACCTCATCTTTCCCTCTTTCTTTGTGTTCTTCACCTCATCTTTCCCTCTTTCTTTGTGTTCTTCACCTCATCTTTCCCTCTTTCTTGTGTTCTTCACCTCATCTTTCCCTCTTTCTTTGTGTTCTTCACCTCATCTTTCTCTTTTTTGTGTGTTTTTGTTTCTACCTTGCATTTTTCCTTTCTGTCCCCTTTTCTCTTTTCTTTCACTCCTGCACTTTTTTTTTTCTTCTTCTTTCCTTCCTCTTGTCTTTTCCTACCTCTCACTGTTATCCACGTGTCCTGATTTTCTTTTCCTTTCATTGGAGAGGGGGTGGACGTGGTGGTGGTGGTGCTGGGGGGTAGTCAGAATAGGAGAAGAGATTGGAGGAGGTGGGGGCAGGCGAGAAGAGGGAAAAGGGAGGGTTCTTTTCAAGCGCAGTGCACACGTGACATTAAGGGAAGGAAAGGGGAAGAGTGTTTGCCTGGCCTGTGTGTAATACAGCAGCAGCCTGTACCATCTCCTCCATCTCCAACGCACCGCGAAGGGAAGGACAAGAAAGCCCGGCCTGCCCCGTCCCTGTTTCTCCGTCACTCCACCCATTTCAGCGGATGGGGGAAGGATGGGGCGAGAGGGGCTAGGGGAGGGGGGGGGGGAGCAAAGGGGTAGGGAAGAAGGTGGGATCCTGGTTGTGATGTCATTCTAACACGTAGAAAGAAGGGGGAGAAAGGAAAGAAAATGAATGGAAACAGGAAGATATTGAAAAATAGAAAAAGAAAGAAAGAAAGACGTCAAGAAAGAAAGGGAGAGAAAAAGAAAGAACGATGGAAAGAAATATAGAGTACGTAAGAGAAAGGAGAAAGACACCAGAAACAAAGTAGTAGTGAGGGGAGAAAATAAAATTAAACAAATATGAAATAAGAATATACAACACCTCAAAACAAAAATCCACCGATCCATCTGCTGATCTAAGA
>CM031608.1:48535290-48547790 GCA_018398815.1 Conus ventricosus | reverse complement strand
ATTATCTGGAAAAACGCCTTTATCAAACAACACATTAAACAATTTTACGAAAAAAATCAATAACTCGACCCCCACCATGTTTCAACATTTCTCCTATAATTTCATCTGGGCCTGCAGATTTACCGTTCTTTACCTTTCTAACAGCAAGTAACACTTCTTCTTTTGATATCGGACGGTTCATCGTGCTAAAGTCTTCTTCAACATTATAATTTGTTTCAAAGTCATCATTAGCTTCGTTATTACACTCTCTAGTTACTTCCACTTCAAGTAAACCTTTAAAATGGTAAAACCAATCATCAACTGTTAAATTATTATGTACTTGTTTTCTTTTTACTTGACACTTTATGTACATTCTCCCAAAATTCTTTTTGATTATTTACTGAAGAAACAAGCCTTTCCAATATTAAATCATTATACTGTTTTTCTTTTCTATCTATTAGATGTTTATGCTCTCGTCTTGCTATGCAGTATGCATCACTGTTCAGTTTTCTCTTTTATTTTCTAAAAATGTTTTAAGCAGTTGTTTTGCTTTCTTCTTGCTTGACTTACATTCTCCATCAAACCAATCATCACTTTTATGATATTTTGTCAAGTTGATTTTCTTTTCATACACTGGCCTTGTTTTTTGATGCACTCATTAAAGACACTCAGAGCACCATTGTAATCAGAATCAATCAGGCTAATGGCCCCATCGAGTTCAGATAATATTTCGTCAGATAACATTTTCTGACAAATATATAGTTTCTAAATCATTATCCCACACAAACTTTTCAATAAACTGATCATCGTAATGGTATGCCCCCTTGTAACATTTCTTTTCAATTTAAATTTTAAATGCAGTTCAACTGGCAAATGATCAGACTCTATTCTCTCCGACACTAAACAATTTACACGACGAGACAACAATAACAAACAGTCTCTTAGACAGCAGAAAGTAGTCATTGACACTGTTTCCTGACTCAGATATGTAAGTATAATTTCCATCTATATCCCCATTACACACTCCGTTTAGAATACACAGACTGAAAGCTGTGCACATATTCAATAATTTTTTCCCATATTTATTAAGTACATTGTCAGCCGAATTCCTTGTGATGCTAAGCCAGATCAGAATGATCATGAAGAAAATTACAACTTACATCATTGAAGTCTATAATATCAGGAAAAAATGTTAGAAGTTCTACTGTTAAGATCGCCCGATAGAATCCAAAACACATCATCTAACTCCAACATGCAATCAAAAAGACATTGTTCAAGTTCATCAACACCATTGTCAACATCAAAATGATTATAATAAGGTGATCCTTCAGGTGGGATATACGTACATACATATATAATGTTCTCTTCAAGGTCAAACACACTCTTGTCAATCAGAAACAGAAGAACGTTGGGATGGTCTGTCTTAATTTCCTGAATATAAGATATAAACTCATTTTTAATTAGGCAGACAATTCCACCTGATCTTCGTCCTTGCTTTGTAAACTTAATAGCTGGTTTATAAAAAACACTGTAACCCAGGAAAGTGAGGTTTTTAGGACATTCAACAAACGTCTCAACAAGACATATAAAGTCAAATTTTAACAAAAAAGACATGAATTCCTTATTACTTAGCTTTGGTAAAAGTCCATTAACATTCCAATGCAGAAATGAACATGTCTCGAATTCATTAGATTCACCATAATCACACATGCTTTCATACATACTACTGCTTATGTTTGTATACTCATTCATGTCTTTTCTGTTTGAATACAAGAAGTTACATCACAATAACGAACCCCGACTTTGTCATCATTCGATTCCTTTTGAAATGACCCCCCACCATAACTGTCACTGACAGTGTCACAGCCATTCGGTTCATGACATACCTCCTTTTGAGATGACCCCCCACCGAAACTGTCATTGACAATGTCACAGCCATTCACTTCACGATGTGATGAGTGTGGCAGATACCTTCACTCTGTATGTTATGTACAAAATCACTTTCGTTCACTTCCGGGCACATCAAAATATTACTACAGCCAGAATTTTCATTAATGAGAACATGCAACTTGTCATAACCACGATCATTCAAAATAATCCCTTCCTGATTATTTACATGTGTCCCCCGTCCCTGACCCCCCTACACACTCTGTCTTTTCAATGCCAACAAGTTCACTTCTCACTGCACACACATACCCTCTTCTGCTCCCAACCACCCGTCGCCCCGCACAACTATCACGTGCGTGCCTCAAAAATGTGACCGGTGTAACCGGTGTTGAACTGGGCTGGGCCACCCCCCTATTCACTGGTCCAAAGAGTTTCTCCCTCACCAAGGTAATATTTCCTACCATCGATCAGGAGATGGTCGTACACCAAGATGGCACGTTTCCCTTCTTCCCTGGCCTTCTTCAAATGAGGAGACAGTCTTTTCTTATCTCCCTTACACGCAGGGAGAAGTCCTCCCCACAAACACATTAGTCCCCTTTAGCTTACTCCTGGCCTTAAGAATTTTCTCCTTATCCTTGAAGAATGTGCAGCATGCGATGACAGGTGCGTTCGGCTTGCTGCTCAGGCGGTGCACCCTGTCAAAGTGGACATCAGAAGCCAGTTCCAGCTGGTCCGTCATCAGCTCTCGGACCGAAGCCTCACACTCCTCCTGCGTCTCGTTCTGCCTGCGGTGAAGACCGTGAAAGATCAAATTGTTCCGCTTGGAACGCCCTTCTAGATCGTCTGTCTTCCTTTCTGCATCCTGGATCCTCTTCTTTAGATCATCATTTTCACAGCGCAGGTCATTCACTTCTTGCCTCAACGTGTGAACCTCCTCTTGTAATCCATCCAAACCATCACGGATACCTCTGATGTCATCTTTCATATTATCAAATTTAGTGTTCATCGACTGAAGCATTCCCATCAAATCGAGGTTGGGGGGGATATGACTTTGGGAGAGGACGATGTCCACGTGATGACAAAACCTTGCTGTTTTTCCAGTGCTGACTTGGGGCTGCAGAGAAACGAGGTTTGGCGACTGCGCTTACGTGGGGGCCCGGGTTTAGTTCCACTCTCCACTTGCGTAAAAAATCCCCCAAAAAACAAAAAGCGGAGGAGCAGCCTGCCGACCCCGTCTATCCTCGCCAAAAAGTTTCAGTTTCTGTACATGGGGGGCACTTTTTCTGGCTCTCATCAACATGAAGCGAGAAAAACCGGGCAGAAAACAGCCCAAGCAACGGAAATCTAACTGTGAAAAGGGGCATGGTAAACCACAAGGCAATCGAAAAGATACCAGTCGAAATCACTGCCCAAACCCACTTAATTAGCATTTTAAAAAAAGGCAAATTAAATGCGCCGCTGCATTGACGCCTGCTCAACCCCCCCCCCCCAACACACACACAAGAGAGAGGGGAAAAGGGGGAGAGAGAAGAGGAGAGGAGAAAGAAGAGAGAGAGGGAATTTGGGTTTTTTGTTTATACAGTGCATGTTTGCTACGTCATATTTTTGTTTGGATATTTTTGAGTGTGTGTGGGGGAGGGGGCGGTTTGTGTGTGTGTTGTTGGTGGTGTGTGTGTGTGTGGTGTGTGTGGGTTTGTTGTGGGGTTGTGTGTGTGTTTTGTGTGTGTGTGGGTGTGTGTAAATAAAAACCCAACATAACAAAACAATGTTTATCATTTTTGCGGGCCCTCGGCCCTAAACGGGAAAAACTAATTGCACAATAACTAGCATGGTTAGGTGATTTTGAAGGTATGTGAAAAAAGAAAAAAGAAATACAGGGCAAATTTTTATAAGCAACACAAGAAAAACGTTACCATACGAATCATTATAGACAGTTTCATTTTTTAAATTTTTGGGGATTCAGTAATGTATACGCAACTTTGAATAACAATTCATTTGACATTTTTCTCCCAATAACTGTATCTTAAATTCCGAGGAAAACGATAATAATAAAAAGGGTTAAATTTTCCTGCGAAGTGTAATACTTAACAAATTAAAAAAGAAATGACATAAACTTCAATATAAGCCCATACCGTTTAAAAAAGGATCAGTGATTTGTTGAGTCGAGTGACACACACTTTCGGGGTACCGATTGCATCTAAACGCCCAAAAAACACGACGATTTCGCGACAGACAACTGACCACAAAACCCGGCCATTTTTAACTCGGGTGAACATACAATATCGGGTGATGAAAGTGAAGAATGCCAGTCTTAAAAATATGAATCCTTCAACTTGTTTAGCAGATCTATAAAACAATGACATTTCCTCATTCTGCTCTGCCATAAACCAAAGCCAAAAGTGCAAACAGCAGTCTTACACGGAACCCCCTTTTTTTCTCCCAGATGATCGTGCATTTCAACTTTTTATAGCATTTTTTTTGATATCTTTGTCGGACATAGACAAACCGCCCCAAAATTTTTCAAAGTCAAGATATATAAAAATTAGTGGGGATTTTACCACACCCCCCAAGGGGCAATATTTTTTTGACACCCCTTTCCCAAACCCCTAAAACCATCTTGCAAAATTTAATCTGGACTTTTTAAAAACATTTTTTTTGAAACCCCCATATTTCAAAACCCCATATAACAAATTGGCTTACTTTCTGTCAAAAATTTTTGAAAAACGTAGAAACGGAATTCCTTGAAGTTTAACATGCATTTTTTAATTCCTGCCACTCTCTCGGCCTTACCTGAAGTTTTTCTGCACACTTGGACCATTTAATGGGGCGAAATAAAACCCCCAAAATTTGTACGGGTTTAAACCCCTTTTTTGTTTCCCATCATACCACCATTTCTCAGTTATTTAAGGAAACCACCTTTTTTAAACCCAAAACCCCTCGGGTTTTACCCAAAATTTCACAGTCAGACCCATTTATGGCAGTATTTTTTCCAGACACACTATCTTCTTCTGAAAGTCTACCACAAATGGGAAAACTAAACAATATCATCTGCAAATCAACAAAAAATCCCAATGGGTCAGCAAAAAGTCAATACCTCTTGACCACATCTAATAAGTCGCTTGAAACCAATAAAAAATATAGAGAACAAAATGGACTTAAACACCCCTTCCTTACACCTGAAATATCAAAACTGGGTTTATACTGGCCCCACTTTAACAGCGGCTTTCACATTTCTATACATAGCCTTCAATGTTTTGTACTTTTTCCGTGAATCCCGTTTTCTGCAATATTAATAAAACTTTTTTGTCTGTTTTAAACTATCGAATGCTTTAGGAAATCACAAAACGTGAAAACCGACCACCATGTTTGTCAGGTTTTTTTGAACCATGATTGAAGAAAAAAAATGTTTCTGGGGTACTGTAACCTTTGCAAAAACCTGCTTGAGTTTCGGGAAATAGAAATTTTGTATCACAAAAGCCCTTTTAGCTTTTTATTAATACTGTACTTATAATTTGCTGTTGTTTCAACAATAAAAATCCCCTAAAAATTTGTCTTTTTTTCTTTGAACTACCTTTTTTGTGAAAGGGGGAATATGCGCTTTCGCCCCAGTTTTAGGTACCCCCCCCTTTCAAAAATTCTTTTTGAAAAATGGATACAAAAATTTTAAACAAGAACGTCTTCAGCATGAATGAAAAAATCAGAGGACAACCATCTGGACCACTGCTTTTCCATTTTTAATGCACGAATAGAATAGAATTTAAACCCTCTAAAATATTCCCTTTCCCTTTGGGGCATTAAACAATCACTGCAATTTTTCCAGAAATGATCATTTACAACATCATCAACCCCCGGCCGAAATCAGAGTCATCCGCTGATTCTCTACTTTTAACAAAATTTTAAAGTAATCATCCACCACGAGGTGGTCAAATTCGAACAGTGCGGGTTTTGGGTTTTGTCAATGACTTAAAAATTTTTGCCAAAAAAACTCTGGAATTTAATATCAAACACCAGCATTTAGTTCGTTTTAAAAAAGCGCTCATTTTGTACTGCTTTTTTACTTTCACACAAATCTTTAAATTGTTTTTCTGATTCGAAAACGATTAATCTTTCCCTTTAATTTGACCGTCTGAAATACACCCAGTGTTTATATTTTTTTTTCTTTTTGCGCGCTACACTCCTCGTCCCCCCAGGGGGGCTGTTTACGGGATACTTGCATTTTCCCTTTGACTCATTTGGCAAACACGTTTGAAGGGAAAGTGACAAACAGGCGACCCCGCCCCAACGTCAATTTAGTGCTGTCATAAAAATTTTTAAATTCTCTTTCTTTGTTACATAAATGTAAACGAAAACCTGCTATTCTTCCCTTTCCCAAAAAAATCGCAACTCTTCTTCCAGTACAAAATTTTTCGATTAGCCCCATTCCATGCCCCAAAAAAGTAAAGAAGCAACAATAGGGAAAAGATAATTCAACCGTTTTGCCACAACATATCAAAAACTATCAACAATAAATGGAACAAACAAAATAATCTACGCACTTTTTCCCCTGGTTTTTCTAGCAAGTATTTCACCCTCACTTCCCCTTTAGTTTTTTCCATTTCAAATTTAACAATCAATTTGTACAATTCAATAAATCTACGACCAAAACCTTGACACTACTGTCTTAGATTTACGGATAGTTTGCGGCACTTCGCAAAATTTCGATCTTCTAGTTTTGGCGTGTCAAAAATTCACCGACGTTATCCAATCAGAGAGTTCAACGTTCGGGCATTAAAATCGCCCCAAAAGTACCAAGGGAATAGGGTATCGGTCCACACCTCTGACATAGGTTTTTTTTAAAAAATAATAAACCTTATCCTGTTTTTTTCCCTAAATCACTGAACTTCAGGGCGAGTAAACAAAAGCAGCAAGAATGTCAAAAGGGGAATTCAAAACAATTACCAACCTTCAGAAAAACACAGTCCTCTGTTTATTGTAGAGATACTCCCTGGCACATAACAGTTTGTTACACAGACAACAACACACCTTTTAGTTTTTTTCATGCGTGGGAGTAAAACCAGAAAATCCGGGGGAAAACATTTCTATATCCTTTTTTTTTCATAGCCCACTTCGGAGAAGGGAAAATATCTTAACTTTTCACAAAAAAAGCCCAACGAGTAACTTTTTTTAAATTTAAAATAAACCTTTAACATTCCCGCCATTATCGAAGCACTGAAAACACTTTAAAGGGAAGGGGTGGGGTATAGGATAAATGGGTTGGGGTTTTTATCTGTCACCCAGACCGAGGGTGAAGACAAACGCTGGAAGATCGTCCCCCTTGCCCCCCTTCCGATGACAACCCGGCCCCGCCCCGTCTCCCCCCCCCGTCGCTCCAAACCGCTGTGTGGGTCGTAGGGAAGGACTTGCCTTCGAGACCCGGGGGCGAAGCGGGGAAGGTTTTTCCCTTTTTGGCCCCCTTGCTTCCTTCAGGAAAGGGAGCAGCTACGACGCTGGTCCCTCACCCGCGGGGTGAAGTCCCGGAAAAAAACACAGCGACCTTTGTTTTTCTCCCGACGCCCGCCAGAATTCCTCCTTGTCTTTGAACTGTGAACGACGATGATGGGGTTGGCCCCTTTCCCGATCTTAGGAACGGGGACGCGCCAATCTCGACGCGTCCTCAATCCCCAACTCTTTTCTCAACATGATTGACAGACTTTTCACAATCTGCCCGATCAGACTGTCCCTTGGGGTGGGGAATGCCGGCAAGATGAATTGTTCCGTCTGCTTCTGTGTGTGTGTGTGTTGTGCGGTGCGATGAGCGCGCGCGCGTCGAAGGAGATTTGGTTTTTATTTGTTTTCTGTGAGTGAAAAATATGTGCGTGCTCGCATAACTGAGTAGGGGGGAAGGGGGAAACGTGGTTTTTTTGAGGTGTGTGTGTTTTGGGGGTGTGAGGGTGTTGTGGGGTTTTTGGGGTGTGTGTGTTTTGTGTGGTGTGGGGTGTGTTAATTAATAATATTTATATATATATATATATAATATATATAATAATATATAAAATATATTATATAAAAAATTATAAACAAAACTTGCCTTTTTCTTTGATTGAAGAAATAGGGGCTCATCCTTTCCCTTTGGGAAATTTTTTAGTTTTTTTTTTATTATATAATATACATTTAAAATAATATATAATTTTAAAAATATAATGTGTGTGGTTTTGTGTGGTGTGTGTGTGTGTGTGTGTGGGTGGTGTGTGTGGTGTGTGTTGGGGATGATTGGTGGGTTTGTTTTTTTTTGCATGTTTAGGAGGAGGGGGGGGGGCTTTTCCCTTTTTTTTTATTTTTATTTTTTTTATGTATTCGAGAGAGAAGAGAAGAGAGAGAGGGAGGAGAGGAGAGGAGAGGAGAGAGAAGAGAGAGAAGGGAAAAGAGAGAGAGAGATTTTTTTATTTTGGGTACAGTTAAGATGTAATTTGCTTTATTGTTGCAATTTCTGATTTTATTATGTAACTTACAAATGTTAAATGTTTCCCTGTTAATTTTCCTTTATTATTTTTATGTCATTCAGATGTTATTTGTATTATTTCGATTTCTAAATTAATTTATAAGGTTTTCTTTTTAAATGTCAGTACAACACTATGTTAATCTGACAGTAAATGGTTTCAGTCAGCAGTGTGTGTGTGTGTGTGTGGGGTGTTGTGTGGTGTGTGTGTGTGTTGTGTGTGTGTGTGTGTTTGTGTGTGTGTTTGTGTGTTTGTTTTGTGTGTGTGTGTGGTGTGTATGGTGGTGTGTGTGTGTGCTGTGTGCGTGTGTGCGTGTGTGCGTGCGTGCGTGCGTGCGTGCGTGCGTGCGTGCGCGCGTGCGTGTGTGTGGTGGGGTGTGTGTTTTGTGTGTGTGTATTTTTCAGGAATCGGCGGGATTGTACATTTAGATAATCAACTGGGTTTGATTGCATTACACAGGGACTTCACATAATCAGCTATTTTTGACTGCAGCCTTAACTTCATATAATTGGTGAATTAAATTTGGCTGCTTAGATAAACCTTCGAATATCCAGCTACGTTGATCGCAGTGTGAGATAAACCCTTCATATAATATGTTGTTGAATTTGAGGGCAGTGTAGATAGGCATCATGTCATCAGGTGAATTTGATCGCAGCGTAGACAGACTTCAATTAATCAGCAAGATTTGATTGAAATTGTAGACAGACTTCATATAGCCACTGGATTTGATTGCACCATGGAAAGATTTCACAGAATCGGTTTGAGTCTGAAACTGAAGTTCCCATTTCCTTCTGATAATCACGTCTTTCTTTCTTTGTCTTTCTATTAAACAAAATCAACAGCCCTTTAGCCGCCGATCTTACAAACCTTACTTTGTAGCCCTTCACCTTGTGGCGAAAGTTGCTGTGTCTGAGGTTGGCTGGTTTCACCTATCAGCGAAACAGCAACGGCTGGGGCTGTGACACACCAGAACACGCGCGGCAGCTGGCTTGATGGTGGCTGTTTTTGGGGCCGGTGCCCTGCAGTCACGAATACACATACATGGAGATGCTTCCATGAAGGTTTGTTGTTGAGTCGCGTCCTGGGCCATCACACCGTGGCATCTCAGGAGCAGTTATGTCCCTTGGCCTCTTAATGCAAAGCCTGTGCGTGCATGCACACTATGTCAACACACAGTGCAGGTCTTCAAGAGTGGTGCACGTGCATGCACACTTTGGTCGACACACAGCGCAAAACTTGCAAGAGTGGCTGGTGGGTTCGGCAGTGGAGGACATTCTTTTACTTTCCAGCTCTTCAGTCGTCTTTTCTCTTTTCCACCTTTTTTTTTTTTTTGGGCCCATTTACTAAAAGGACACGTTTACAATCTTCTAGCCTTATTCAGTTATATTTTGTTTTCCCTTTTTCTTTTCATGTGTAACCACTTTCCTTTACGCCGGGTGGACACTTTAAGGATGACATTAAGAAAACAAACTTGTCAAGTTTGAAAAAAAAAGGCACAGAAACTCGTATGATTATCTCATGCACGAACGGTCAATATTCTGAAGATGGATGTTTTTCAACAGAGATTGGGCAATGGAGTTACTGTTTTTCTTGTTTTCCTATGTTTTTTTCTGTCCCTCCTCCTCCTCCTCCTCTTCCTCCTCCTCCTCCTCCCCCTCCCGTCTTCTTGTTGTTTACCTTCTTCTTGTTCTCCCTCCTCCTTCTCTTTATTTTCAAATCTTTTTTCCTTTTTCTGTTTTTTCCCTTTTTTCGTTTTTTTCTTTCTCTCTTCCCTTCCAAATTTTAACATCAAATGACATGTCGAGAGTGAATTCATGCAAGATTGGTGGACACTGGCGCCTGGGCGATGTGTGTTTGTGCGTGCGTGCGTGCGTGCGTGCTGCGTGCTGCGTGCGTGTGTGCGTGTGTGTGTGTGTGTGTGTGTGACAGAGAGAGATTGTAAGTGTGTGTGTGTGTGGTGGTGTGTGTGTGTTGTGTGTGTGTGTGGTGTGAGATGAGAGAGAGAGAGAAAAGAGAGAGAGAGAGAGAGAGAGAGAGAGAGAGAGAGAGAGAGAGAGAAAGAAGAAGGGATGGAGGAAGAAGATAGATACAAGAGAAAGACAGACATGCAAAGACAGAGACAGATTAACTGATAAAATAGTACTGAAGGATGAAGATAACAGACCGAGGCATAGTCTTACAATCTGCCCTTTTTATGTACACATACTTTTAAATGCCTCTTAATCATACTAACAGTTCAACATAACAACATAGCGAATCGCATTCTAATACATTTCATCAATGTAATAACAATGTGTTGAGTAGGCGAGCAAGAGAAATAATACAAAAATACAAGTTGAGAGAGAGAGAGAGAGAGAGAGAGAGAGAGAAAAGAGAGAGAGAGAGAGAGAGGAGAGAGAGAGAGAGGGAAAAATTGTCCAATGGAGGTTTATGACTTAACATTAGATAATCAAATCATTGAGACATGCAACGCTTATGTAAACGTTTCTCGAAATGTTTTAGTAAATTCATGTATGGACTAGAAGAAAGTGAGTTCCAGATATATGGTCCAGAGTGAGAAAGGCTTAATTTTTCTTGAACAATGCGCAGGCAGGGGAGCAGAATTCATGCGAACCAGAACAGCTGTTCAGTCTGGAGACAAGGGCATTAATTTGTCGACATTTTAATAAAAATGATGCCTCACTGATTTCAGGTTTTTTGGTTCAGAGAAAAATGTTTTCGTTAAACTGTAGCTTTTCATCCTTTGCAAGAGTACAGCTGGGAGAACTACTTTGCTGCTACTCTAATGAGAAAATTCAGTCTTTAATTGTACAGGCTGCACACCAAAAAAATTAATGCGCATAAGCTTTGCTTAAGGATCGTGTATTTAAGACTGGCGCAATTAGATTGTTATGAGAATCTTTTCTGTGTCTGAAAGTTTTCTCCTCATTTTTTTCCACATTAAGGGACAAGCCAGCTGGTTTCCGAGCAACAGATTAAAATCCAAGGAATTGACTATTTGCCGCTTTAAGCTAGCGAAAAAATAGGGGCACGGGGGAGTGCAAAGGCCTGAGACGTGACTCAACTAAGGGGAAGTCATGTATTTGAAAATTGTTTTTGATTTCATCGGTGAAAATCGCCCAAAACAAGGAAAATAATTGGTGTGGCGTTGTTTTTTTGACCAATTATCAGTTTTTAAAATTAAATGATAATTCAATTTTATGGTAAGCCAAAAACGCTTACATGGGGGATTTAGTGTTTTGGTGCCAGATCCTAATTGTGGCGTGTGGCCTGTGGACATCACTAACTCCTCCTCCCATTCCTATTGTTCTACAAATGACTGATAAAGTGACATTGTGTGTGCTTTTTCACGCAAAACAGCACTCACAGATAACACTAACCGTCTTCTTTCTTCTACTTTCTTTTTTTTTCTTTCATTTCTTTCCTTTTTCTCACACCCCCCCCCCCCCCCCCCCCTCCACCCTTCGCTCCCTCCCCCCTCCCCCACCGGTTTTAATTCTTTGTTGTTGTTTTTTTTCGTTCTCTCATTTTCCTGCCGCGTTTCCATGGAGATGTTTTGGAAAAGTTATACCACAACATGTTGTTGCATCCCTGGCTGTCAGAGTCTTTGTCCGTTTGGTTGGTTTTTTTCTTTGCTTTTTTTTTTTTTTTTTTTTGCTTTTGTTTTTGTCTCTTTATTTTGCAGGGAGATGGATATATCAATGACACCGCATCTGTCTTTTGTACAACACATACGCCAGATATTGCACTTAAACACACACGCGCGCCCGCCCCGCGCGCGCGCGCGCGCACACACAAAACACACACACACACACACACACACACACACACACACACACACACACCCCACACACACGTATGCACACGCACACACACGCTCGCTCGCGCGCGCTAGCATACATGCACGCACGCACCACGCAACGCACAGACGCACACATTCAGCTGTTCTTTTATTCTCCCTGCCTGAGGCAGATCTGCCAGGGAAGGTAAGGCTTGCGAATTACATTTTTTTTTTTCCTTTTAACTCTGCCTCCCCGCTCTAACCCCATCCCCCACCCCCGTACCCATTCCCTCTCCACTAGACGTCCCCTCCCCCCCCCCCCCTTCTGCCCTTACCTTCCTCCCTCCCCTTACCCTTCGCTTCGTTTTCTTCCTGCT
>CM031608.1:48522790-48532790 GCA_018398815.1 Conus ventricosus | reverse complement strand
TCCCCTCTTTCTCCTCCTCCCTCCTCCTCCTCCTCCTTCCCCTCCTCTTCCTCTCTCTCCTCCTTCCCCTCCTCCTCCTTCCCCTCCTCTTCTTCTTCCTCTTCCTCGTCTTCCTTCCCCTCTTCGTCCGCCCCCCTCCTCCTTCCCCTCTTTCTCCTCCTTCCCTTCCACTTCCTCGTCCTCCTTCCCCTCTTCGTCCTCTTCCTCCTGCCCCCCCCCCCCCCCCCCCCGCCCTCCTCCTCCTCCTCCTTTTTCTTCCTCTTCTTTTGTTCGTTTTCTTCTTCTTCTTCTACAAAATGGAATTATTTAATACATTTCAGAAGAAGATTTGTCCAAAACATTTTTCTGATTCCCATCCATTTTTCTTTAAACTTTTTTTGGTTGATCAAGCCACTATCGATTTACATTAATTGCAAAAAAAAAAAAAAAAAAAAAGAATTGAAAGAAAAAAGGACTGGAAACATACTCATTATGGAGTCACTCTGGGCCCTTTTTCCTTTCTCGCTTTTTGTTTCTTTGGGGTAAATTGGACGTTAGTCGATTGAAAAGTTATGACACGTTATAAGAATTGCATACATACATACACACATACACACATACACACACACACACACATACACACATACAGAAAGAAAGAAAGAAAGAAAGAAAGAAAGAAAGAAAGAAAGAAAGAAAGAAAGAAAGAAAGGAATATAGAAAGAAAGAAAGACAGATAGAAAGAAAGACAGAAAGAAAGACAGAAAGAAAGGAAGAAAGAAAGAAAGAAAGGAAGAAAGAAAGAAAGAAAGAAAGAAAGAAAGAAAGAAAGAAAGAAAGAAAGAAAGGAAGGAAGAAAGAAAGAAAGACATTATTTATTCTCGGTGATTCATCAAAGACGGACATTGTAGATCGATCAGCAGATGGATTATGATTGGTGGACTTTTTCTTTTGTTGTGAGCGCCTCTTTCTGTTGTGTGTTTTGTTTTGTTTGTTTTTTTTCCCCCACATTGATTGCTGTGTTCGTTTTAGTTTGGTCATTCTCCATGTCTTGTCTAATTGTCCGTCTACTTTTTTTTGTTTTGTCCCTCTTCCTCTCCCCCTCCCCCCGTCCTCCTCCCCTCTCTGTCTGTCTGTCTGCCCTGTCTGTCTCTTTCTATCTCTGTCTCTGTCTGTCTGTCTGTCTCCTCTCTCTCTCTCTCTCTCTCTCCATCCTCCTCCTCTCTCTCTCTCTCCTCTCTCTCTCTCTCTCTCAATCCACCCTCTCTGTCTCATTCAGTCTGTCTGTCCCCCCCCCCCTCTCTCTCTCTCCTCTGTCTGTCTGCTGTCTCTCTCCCCTCTTATTTTCTTTTGCTTTTTTCTCCCGACGAATTGTAATGCCCTTCCATCGAGGGTCGACTGAAAAAAAACATGTTTTTTCTTTTCTTTCTTTTGCATGTCTTCCTCCCCCCCCCCCCCCCTTTGTTTCTTTTGTAGGAATTGTAATATTTTTTCTTGCTTTGAAGAGTTGGTGGAAACAAGGATGTCTTTCATTATTTTCTTCTTCTTCTTCTTCTTCTTTTGTTGCACTTTTTTCTTCTTTACCATTTCTCATTTCCCTGTCACTGTCTCTCTGTCTAACAACATTCTCTCCCTTCTTACTGGTCCTTCGTTCTCTCTCTTTCTTTCCTTCGTTCTCTCTCTTTCTTTCCTTCCTCCTTTCTTTCTTCCATTATTTCCTGTACTCTTTGTCGTTGTCTACCTATTTCCATTCATTTCTTTGTATGTGTTGTTCTTCGTCTACGTTTGAGAATGACGTAGTGACGCTAAACATCATTCCTCCCTCTCTTTCCTCCTTCCTTTCCTTCATCATTTTCCTTATCAACTCTCTTTCGTTGTCTACCTCTTTTCCATTCATTTCTTTGTTATGTTTCTTTTTCTTCTACATTTTTAGAATGACGTGATGACCCTCCCCTCTCCTCCCCACTTTGTATACCCTTCAGCCCCGGCGCCCCCCCCCCCCCCCCCCCCGGCCTCTCCTCGTCCCCTTTCCCCATCGGACGCATTCCTCTCCTTTCGGGCACAGGGGCGGATGGAGTGACGGAGAAACAGGATGGGCCGGGCCGGCTTTCTGTCCATCCCTTCGTGGTGCGTTGGAGATGGAGGAGATTATAGATGGTGCAGAGCTGCTGCTGTATTACACACAGGCCAGGGAAACACTCTTCCCCTCTCCCATCCTTTTACTCACACAAAACGCACTTCACTTAGAAAGCCCTTTCTTCTCCCCCCCTCCCCCCTTCCCTCTCATTATCTCGCCCACCTGCATCAGGCTAATCACCTTCTCTGACCACCATCATCTCCAACACCATCACCCCCAGGACGTGTACACCCCCTAAACAGAAAGGGATGGGGGAGGGGGGAGTGGGGAGGGGGGGGGGGGGCAAATAATAAGAAACGGTAGAGAGAAGGAAAGAAGGAAACAGATACACAGGAAAGGAGCTTGACAGGGAAAGAAGGAAGGATAGGAAACTGAAAGAAAAATGAGGGAAAAGAGAGAAAAGAGAGAGAGAGAGAGAGAGAGAGAGAGAGAGAGAGAGAGAGAGAGATAGAGAGAGAAAGAGAGAGAGAGAGAGAGAAGAGAGAGAGAGAGACAGACAGACAGACAGACAGACAGACAGACAGACAGACAGACAGACAGAGAGGCAAGGTCTGAAAGAGAGAGAGAGAGAGAGAGAGAGAGAGAGAGAGAGAGAGAGAGAGAGAGAGAGAGAGATCCAACAAAGAGAATCAAAGAAGATAAGAAAAAAGAAAGAATGAAGGGGAAATATAAAAAAGGGACAACTTTGAAAGGACAGACAGACAAGACATAGATAGGCAGACGAAGAAGCAAGAAACGAAAGAAAGGGGGCGAAACAAAAATAAAGGAAACAACAAAAAAAAAAAAAACGAAAAAACAAAAAAAAAAAAACAAAACAAAACAAACAAAAACAAAAAAACAAACAAACAAAAAAGGCGATACAAAGGGAAAAACCGCCCCCATTTGTATGGAGACAATTTACGATATTCCACTCTTATCTCCGGCTCTTGCTGCGGCTAGATCAAGAAAATTCCCGGGGGAAAGAAAGAGGAAGAAAAAGGAAAAAAAACGAAGGACAAAAAACACTTAAAAAAGACACACTGAAGAAAGAAGGAGAGAGAAGAGGGGGGGAGAAGAGAGGGGGAGAGAGAGAGAGAAAAAGGGCAAAAGACAGACAACAACAGACAGAAAAACAGACAGACAACCGACAGACAAACAGACAGAAAGAAGACGACACACAGACAGAAAAAAGGACAACAGAAGAAAGAAGGAAAAGAGAAAAAAGGGAAAAGAGAGAGAGAGAAGGGGAGGGGGAAAAGAAGAGAGAGAGAGAAGAGAGAAAGGGAGTAAAGGGGGGACGAAAGAATGAAAGTAGAGAAAAAAAAAAAGAGCTGTTTTGTGGAAAAATTTCACGAGTCCCGCTACTTGAATCTTGTTTTCAGCATGTGGGTTAAGGAACATTATCAGATGAACTCCCTGTTTCCCTTTTTTTTTTGTTTGTTTATTCATTTTTTTTTTTTGCTGCCCCTTTTTCAAAAAACTTTTTCAACCCGTTTAGAGCAAACGATTTTTATTCACTTTCTCAGTGATAACCCGTTTTTTAAAAATTTTTAATCACAAGTGCTTTTCTGGAAAGAAAATTGTTTTTTTTCCTCAAAACCAAAAATGTATCAAAAGGGTTTTTTTTTTAATAATTCGTCCACATTTTTTTAAAAAAAAAAAAAAACAAAAGAAGGAAGAAACAAACAGAAATTAGGGCGAGGGGGCGGGGGGGGGGGGGGGGGGGGGGGGGGGGGGGGGGGGGGGGGGGGGGGGGGGTAGGGGGTGAAGAGAAAAAGGGGCAGGAAAACGTTTTAAACGAAATAGGTCGAATGGACTGGTTTGATTTCTTTTGTAAACCCCCCTCAGCACTTGGGGGGGCCGCGGGGGGAAAAAGGAGGGGGGGGGGGGGGGGGGGGGGGGGGGGGGGGGGGGGGGATTGTTGAACATCCGTACAATCCACGAATACAGTACAGAACTTTTTTCTTTTAAAAACAAATGGCTTTTCAAAACAAAGGAGTTTTTGGGTTTTTTTTTTTAAAAGGCTGAATTTCCTTCAATTAAATTTACTCCCCAAACACGTTTATTTGATGGATTTTTTTTGCTAGAAACAAACTCCAGCAAATTTCCTTTGGGGGTTTTTTGTTAAGTTGTGCCACAATCTTTGTTTCAAATCTCTCCCCTCTTTCCCAAATTTTTCATTTTTTTTCTTTTACTAAAGGGGCAAAAAAACAAACCCCCTTTTCCAAAAACCCACATTTATTTTAAAATTTCTTTTTTTTTTTTTTTTTTTTTTTTTTTTTTTTCCCCAAAACAAAAAAAAACACCAAGGTAAAATTATTATTAAAATTAAAATTTTAAATTAAAAAAATTTTTTTGGTGGGTGGGGGGTTTGTGGTTTTTTTTGTTTTTTGGGGGTTTGGGCGTGCCCCATTGAACAAATTAGGGGGGGGGAAAACTTTGGGACTTTTTCCCCGCAATTAATGAAACAAAAAAAATGGGGGAAAAAAAAAAAAACTAAAAAATCGGGGTAATTAAAATGTCCTTCCTAGGCATAGGGGGACCTTGAACCCACTTGAAGACAAACCTTTCAAATTTGCCGGTGGGGGGGGGACTTTGGGGAATTTCGGAAAAAAAAATTGGGGAGAAAAAAAAAAAAACGTTTGATTTGTCTGCTCAACATAATGGAACCAGAACCCCCCCAGCACCCCGAAAACGCCGTTCCCGACGGCCCTAAACGGTGCAAAAAAAAACAGTTTTCTTGGGCCCCCCACACCTTCGGCCCCCCTCGGGGGGAACGGGACCCCAAAGGCAAAGACTCTTTTCTCCCCCCCCCACCCTTTTTTTTTTCTTTTTCCAATCCCCCCTTTTAAAAACCCAAAAAAAGCCCCCCCAAAAAGCACCCAGTGAAGGAAAGACCTAAAAGGAAAAGAAAGTGCGGCAACAAAATATTTTCCCGAAAAATTAAAACATATTGAAAAACGTATTAAACGTGGGGAAAAAATCTTGGACTACGTTGAGGATCCGTTTACGGACGGGGAGGTCAAAAGGGCCCAAACAGCCCAAAGTGGACGTGTGTACTGTTTTTAACCAAGCCCTGTCCTTGGTTGATGTGATACAAAAAAAAAGGGACAAAAAAATGGGGGAAGCCCTTACTCAATAAACAAAACACCCATTTTAATATACAATACCAATACAAACTATGAACCACAAAAAACGACAAATCCAGATTCCTATTCCATTTTTTAACATAAAAAATCACATAAACATTCAGTTGTTAACAAGAATACTCAAAATTTGTCGATTCTCTCTCTCTCTCCACACGCGCGCAAGCACGCAATTTCCTCATGATCTCTCTCTCCTCTCCTTCTGTTATTTTTAATATATAAAAATTTTTTTATAATTTTTTTGCGTTTATTCGCCCTTTATTTACTTATCAAAATCCTCTAGCCAGCCATTTTTTTCCCTTTACTATTGAAAACCCTTATTCGTGTTTTACATTCACTTTTCCTTTTTTTTTTCTATCCCATTTTTTTTTCCCTTTTTTTTTTTCAAACTTTCACCAAATTCCACTTTCTCTTTGTTTCTCCTTTTTTTCATTTGTAATGATTTTTTTCCTTTCCGTCGGAAAACCTTTGCGATGCAAAAAGGAAGCAAAAAAAACTACAGGCAAAAACACAAATCTCGCTGATTTCTCCTCGCACGACGCTCAGTGCTTCCCAAGAGGGAGGGCTTTTAAACAGAGAAGGGACTACAGTGTCATTTTTCGTGTTCTTCTTTTTCTTTGATTTAAATTTTCTTCTTTATTTTGGTTTTGTTTTTCTTTTTTCGTGGGCCCCCTTTTCCTTTTTAGTTTTTCCGCTTTCCCAAATTTTAAAAATTTAATTTGGGAGGTCGCCGTGAATCCACGCGATTTGGGGGTGTGGTGGGGTGATGGGGGTGGTGGGTGTTTTGTGTGTTGTTTTGGTTTGTGTGTGGGTGTTTTGTTGGTGGGGGGGGTGGTGTGGCGCGGGGGTTTTGGGGTGGTGTGGTGTGGGGGGTGGTGTGTGGTGTGTGTGTGTGGTGGGAAGAGAGAGAGAGAGAGGGGGAAGGGGGGGGGGGTGTGGGTTTTGGGTGGGGTGTGTGTGTGGGGTGTGGGGTGTGTGTGTTATCCCTTTATGGTCATATTTAACCAATTTTTAGGCAGCCGAAAACCCAGAGCAGACCTGACTTCACATACCATAACCCCACCCCTTTTTTTTTTTTTTTTCCCCCCCCTTTTTCCCTTCTTTTTCGGGTTTTTACGCCCAAAGGGGTTCAACTCCCTTATTGCCCTATTTCCTTTTTTGTGCGCTGGGGGGGGAAGAAGAGAGAGAAAAAGAGAGAGAGAGAGGGGGAGAGAAAAGAGAGAGAGAAGAGAGAAGAAGAAGACAGAAGAAAAGACAACCAGAGAAAACACCACGGGGTACATCAAGTTTGTCCACTACAGTTAATGTTTTTAAAAAATCAAACCCCTTTTTGCGTTTTTTTCCCTGCTTTTGTTTTAACAATCAATCTTTTTGTATTTTTCCTTGCCTTCTTCCTTTTTTTGTTTCTTTTTCTTTCCATTTTGGTTTTCCCCCTTTTGTGTCGTAGCTTAAACCATCGGGTTTACGCCACAATGTTGATGCGTTCTGTTCACCTTCCAGCACACATACACACCCCCCCCCCCCCCCCCCCCCCCCCCCCCCCCCCCCCCCCCCCCCCCCACCCCCTTTCCCTCCCATTTTGTCTCTATGGGTGGCATTTCGTCCTATCGACTCCCCTACACACGCACACCCCGGTGTGTCCTGTTTGGGGGCTACACTTATATCCCAATGTTTTCTCCGTTTTCTCCGCCCCTTGTTGTTTTTGTTTTTTTCGTCTTTTCCGTGCATGTCCTTGGCCTACAGGTGAAAGACACAAGAAACCCCCAACTCCCGTTATTTCCCCACCCCCACACACACAAAACAACCCCACACCACACACACACACACACATTCCCCCCCCCCCCCCCCCCCACCACACACAACTTTCCCCCCAACTCCACCTTCCCCTCTTTTTTCCCCCCACCCCCCTTTTTTCTGACTCCCCCCCCCCCCATCATCCCCGAAGCCCTTCCTTCGCCACAACACATGGTTTTTCAAAAACGTACAAATAATGTGTTTCTTATTTTTGTGCGGTGTGCAAAGTATACGGTGTTACATTCGTGACATGAGGGCACAACAGTGACGACAGGACCGAGAAACGCCTCGTTCAGGTTCCCCCGCTTCTTTGTTCTTTTACTTACCTCCCCTTTTTTTCTTTTAGTCTTTCCTGTTTTCCTCAGCCATCTTCTTTTCTCTCCTGCCCTTTTTTTTCTTCTTCCTCCCTTTCTTCCCCCTTCTCCCTTTTTTTCTTCCTTTCCTTTTTTCTTTTGTTGTCTTGTCACTCTCGTTGTCACCAGGTGGGGGAAAAACACCAACCCGCAAGGTTTTTTGTTGTCTCTGTTGTCCTACAAAAGCTTTTTTCTGTTTTTTTTTTTTTTTTTTTTTTTAGTCAGATCACTCATGCAACATGGCGGGTTTCGTTGGCTTGTGTGTTTGTTTTGTTTTTTTTTGGTTTTTTTTGTTGTTTGTTGCACGCCGCGTTGAAGCATGCCCACACACAAACACACACACACACACACAACAACACACACAACCCTTCTTTTTCCCCCCCCCCCCCCCTTCATGCCCCCGGCAGATCTCCAAAAGGAGGAAAAAAACCCGCTGTTGCTTCTAAGCCTTTCCTCCTCCCCTTAATCCCCTCCTCCCACCTCCCCCCCCCCCCCCCCCCCCCCCCCCCCCCCACCCCCCACACACACGCCGGGGGCCCCGGTCCCCTCCCTCCTCCTCCCACTCCTCCCCCCCCCCCCCCCCACCCCCCCTTTTTTCCCCCTTTTCCCAGCGCTTTCCCCTTCGTCTTCTCCTTGGTCGTCTTGTTTTTTTATTTCTTTTGTGTTTACTTGTTTTTTTTTATTTTTTTATTTATTTTTTTTTTGGAAAAAGGCAATTTACTCAATGTTGCTCTCACCCGTTTTTTGCTATCAAAAAGCGGGGGGAGAATTTTCGGCCAGCTCAATTTTCCCCCCCCCCCCCCCCCCCCTCCCCCCCCCCCCCCCCCCCTCCTTCCCTCCCCCCCCCCCTCTCCCCCTCCCCTTTTCTTCCCAACCCACCCCTCTTCTACTTTTTGAGTCTTTTTTTTTGTCTTTTTTCCCCCCTCCTCCCCAAAAAAACAGCGGGGAAAATGTCTCCTTTTTTTTTGTTGTTTTGTTTGGTTTTTTGCACTTCCCCTTTAAAAATCCCCTTTTTTTTTTAAAAAACTTTTGATGTCTTTTGGGGTTGGTTGCATTAAAAAAGAAATGTGGCCTATTTAAACAGACGAAAAAAGGGGATGTGTGGTTTGTTGTGTTTTTGGTGGTGTGTGTGGTGTGCTGGGGGGGTGCTTGCGTGCGTGCGTGCGTTGGGGGGCGGTGCGTGCGTGCGTGCGGGGGCGGGGGTTTTTTTTGGGGGGTTTTAGTGATCGGCGGCTAGTGTGTGTATGGTTTGGGGCACCTTTTGGGGTTTTTTTGTGTGTGGCGCGAGGAGGTGAAAAAGATGGGGGGAATGGGGGGGTGGGGGGGTGAGGGGGGAAGGTGACAAAAGCATATAAAAAGGCGAATCAGAAATGCGAAATTGTAAAGCAAGTGCGCGCGCGCGCAGCCCCCCCCCTCCCCCCCCCCACCACACACACACACACACACACAACACACACACACACACAAAACGTGGCTGTGCATTCAGTGTGGCGTGCGTTGTAGAACGTCACCACACAAAAGACATCATCAATGACGTTTGCCATACTTTGATCACACTAGAGTGACGCAGGGACACAGATGTCACTAATCACTGCTATGGTGTGCTTGTTGTTGTTCAAAACAAAAGGTTAGAGTTTGATAACAAACCAAACAACAACAAACAAACAAACAAATAACAACAACAAACAAACATGACGGCACCTGCCCGTTCTTTGTTCCGTATGTCTAAAGTATGGGTCTAAAGTATGGGCCGCCGACCTCTGTATGAATACACTGTGCATTTTTTTTAATTTATTTTTTTAAAAGTAGATTACAGTGTAAAAGACACTGTACCTCATTCTAAGTCAAAAGTAAAACAAACAAACAAAAAACCAAAACCAATGTACGTATTTCCTTCAAAGCGTCACGGGTATGTTGTGAAATATGTAGAATTTTATCTCTTTATCTATTTTATTTTTGGTTGTTGTTTCTTTGTTTGTTTGTGTATTCATTTATTTTATTTGTTTGTTTGCCGAGACGCGTACCAAGCGGTGAAGGGGAAACACAGACAAGGGAGCGACCAATGCTTTCATTCACTGTTCTTTCCCCTGATTTCTGACTGGCCAGGCGCCCCACAGACGGGGGGCGTCAGAATCGCGATCCCGACACACAGCGTCACCCACACATCAAGAAGATCATGGCCAAACACGGATTCCATTGTAGTTGTCTGGCGTTTCCGCAGGACGTTGTTTTGTTTTTTGTTTTCTGGCAGAAAATGAAAACAAAGAAATAAAGATCAAACAACAAACAACAACAGCTAAACAGAAGTTTTCCTCCATCATTACGTTTCATTTGCTTTATTCCAAATTTGCGGGGTATTTTTTTAATCGCTTTTACTCCAGCAGTTTTAGATCTGTTCGCGTGTCTATTTAGTAATTAAAATGAGGAGATCTTAGCATCCGAACACTTCTTATGCCAGCTCACTGAATGCAAAAAGGTTTCGTCCATCTTTCTCTTTCACAAGCCAGTCGCTTCCCAATGTTGGCAATCAGAGCATGCGCGCGTCTCCAACGTGGCACGTGCGCATTACGTGGCGCATGCGTGTACACGTGTGCGTGGTTTGTGCACGTGCATGT
>CM031608.1:48490290-48517790 GCA_018398815.1 Conus ventricosus | reverse complement strand
CTGTCTCTATCTGTCTGTTGTCTGTTTCCCTCTCTCTCTACCCCCACTCTCTCTCTCTCTCTCTCTCTCTCTCTCTCTCTCCTTCTCCTCTCCTCTCTCTCTCTCTCTCTGTGCCGTGTCAATGTTATCTCCAGCCTCTGCAAGTTTTCAGTGTAATTACAGATTGTTTTTTTTTCTATCTTTTTCTTTTTTTCTATTAACAAGAGGCAGTGGGTGGAGGGGGGTGGTTCAAGAGGCCAGGGGCAATCCGGTTGTTCATCTCTGCTGGGATGGCCCATGACGTCATGTCTGAGGTGAGGGGCCCAGGTTTGTCTCCATCTCTGCTGGGGTTGGCCATGACGTCAATGTCAAGAGGCCAAGGCGAATAAGGTGTCTCATCTCTGATGGGATGGCCAATGAACGTCATGTCAGAGGCCAGAGGCCTCCGGGTTGTCTCCATCTCTGATTGGGATTGGCCAATGACGTCATGTCAGAGGACCAGGCATCGGTTGTTCTCCATCTCATGCATGGGGATGGCCCATGAAGTCATGTCAGGAGGCTAGGGACTCGGTGTTCTCATCTCTGCTGGGATGCCTGCCAATGGCGAACACCTTGAAGTCTCTGTCAGAGGGACAGGGGCATCCTCACGGTTGTCTCCATCTCTGCTGGAATGGCACTTGCACAATGAAGCCACCATGAAGTCCATGTCAGAGGCCAGGGCTCCGGTCGGTCTCCATATTGTGCGGCGGATGGCCTTGCACAATGGGAGCACACCATGACGTCATAGTCAGAGGACAGGGCCTCCTGTGTCTCCATCTCTGCTGGGATCGCCTACCGCAAAATGGACGCCACACTGACCGTCATGTCAGAGGCCCGTGGCCTCCGGTTGTCTCCATCTCTGCTGGTGATGGCTGCAACAATGGCGCCACCTTGGACGGTCATGTCAGAGGCCAGGGCCATCTCCGGTTGTCTCCATCATTGCTGGATGGCCTGCACAATGGCGACACCATGACGTCATGTCGAGGCCAGGGCCTCCTCCAGGTTTTGTTGTCTGCATCTATGCTGGGATGGCCCCTGCAAATGGCGCCACCATGTCGTCTCATGTCAGAGGCCAGGGCCTACGGTTGTCCTCCATATCTGATGGGGATGGACCATGAACGTCATGTAAGAGGCAGCTGGGCCTCCGGTTTGTCTCATCTCTGCTGGTATGGCCTGCACAATGGCGCACAATGACGTTCATGTCAGAAGGCCACGGGACTCCCGATGTTACATCCATATAGGCTGGGAATGGCCCAAAAGACAGTTCATGTTCAGAGGGCCAGGGGCCTCCGGTGTCTCCATATATGCTGGGATGGCCTGCACAAAAAGGGCCGCCACCCATGACGTCCATGTCAGAGGCCGGGCTCATGTGTCTCTCAATCTCTGCTGGGATGGGCACTGCACAATTGCGCCACCATGACGTCATGTCAGAGGCCAGGGCATCCGGTGTCTCCATCTATGCTGGGCATGGCCTGCTCAATGACGCCACCATGACGTCATTTGTCAGAGGCCAGGGCTTCCAGGTGTCTCATCTCTGCTGGTTTTTTTATGGCCTGCACAATGGCGCCACCATGACGTAATGTCAGACGGCCAGGGCCATCCGGTGTCTCCATCTCTGCTGGATGGCCATGACGTCATGTCAGCAGGCCAGGGCATCGGTGTCTCACATCATCTGCTGGGATGGCTGCACAATGGCGCAACCATGAGTCATGTCAGGAGGACAGGGCCTCACGGTGTTCTTCATCTCTACTGGGGATGGACCATGACGTAATGTCAGAGGACCCAGGGCCTCCGGTTGTTCCATATCTTGCTGGGATGGACATGACGTAATGTCAGAGGCGGGCCTCCTAGGTGTATCACATCCTCTTGCTGGTGTTGGCTGCAACAATAGGCGCCACAATGACGTCATGTCAGACGG
This sequence comes from Conus ventricosus, assembly GCA_018398815.1. Classification (NCBI taxonomy): domain Eukaryota; kingdom Metazoa; phylum Mollusca; class Gastropoda; order Neogastropoda; family Conidae; genus Conus; species Conus ventricosus. The sequence continues at coordinate 48,515,854 of CM031608.1, read as the reverse complement.
CCAGGGCCTCCGGTGTCTCCATCATTGCTGTGGGATGGCCCAAATGGGGGGGGGAAAGTGAGGTCATGTAGGCGGCCCAGGGCTCAATGGTGTTCTCATTATGCTGGGATGCCTGCACATTGGAGCACACCATGACGTCTTGTCAGAGGACAGGGCTAAGGTGTCTTAATCTCATGCTGGGAAGGATGGACCTGAACTAATGGCGCATCATGAAGTATTTTAGAGGCCAGGGCCCTCCGGTGTTCCATCTCTGCTGGGTTGGCCTGCAAAATGACGCCAACCCATGACGTAAAATCGTCAGAGGCCAGGGCCTCCCCCACGGAATTGTATCACATCTCTGCTGGGATGGCCTGCACAATGGCGACACCATGTAGTCATGTCAGAGTCCAGGGATCCACGGTGTTCCATCTCTGCTTGGATGCCTGCACACCAATAGAAATATTTATATATAACGCCACCATGACGTCTTGTCTGAGCCAGGGCCTCCGGGTGTACTCCATCTATGATGGATGGCCCATGACATCAGGTCAGAGGCCAGGGGACTCCGGTGTCTCAATCTCTGCTGGGTTTGGCACCTGCAAAATGGACGCCAACAATGACGTCATGTACAGAGCCCATGGCATCTGGTGTCTCCATCTCTGCTGCGGATGGACAATGACGTCATGTCAGAGGCCTGGGCACTCCCGTGTCTCAATCTCTGCTGGGGATGGCCCATTGGACGTCATGTCAGAGGAAGGGCCTCGGTGTCTCCATCTTGCTGGGATGGCCATGACCGTAATGTCAAGGCAGGGGGCCTCCTGGTGTTGTATCAGTCTCTGCTGGTGGCCTGCACAATGGCGCCAACATGACGTAATGTCAGGGCCAGGAGTACGGAGTCTCAATCTCTGCTGGGATGGCCATTGACGTAATGTCAGAGGCCAGGGGCCTACGGTGTCTCACATCTCATTGGGGAGGCATGAACAATGGCGCCACCATGACGTCATGTACAGAGGACAGGGCCTCCCGGTGTCTCCATTCTTGCTGGGATGGACCTGCACAGATGGCTCAACATGAACGTCATGTCAGACCGGGCCAGGCCTTCGATGTCTAAATCTCTGCTGGGGTGGCCAATGACGTCCATGTCAGAGGGACAGGCCTCCGGTTGTATCCATCTATGTGGGATGGCCCAGAATGTCATGTCTGGACGGCCAGGGCCTCACGGTTGTCTCCATCTCTGCTGGGTTGGCATGCACAATGGAGCAAAAATTGACGTTAATAGTCAGAGGCAGGGCATCAGTTTGTCTAATCATTGCTGGGATGGACCATGAACGTCATGTCATGAGGCCAGGGCCTCCGCGTCTGTCTCCATCTATGATGGATGGCCCATACGTAATGTCAGAGGGGCCTGGGCCGCCGGTGTCTCCATCTCTGCTGGGATGGCACCATGGACGTCATGTCAGAGCCTGGAGCCCAGGTGTCTCCATCCTCTGCTGGGGATGGCCTGCACAATGGCGAAACAAGCGTCATGTCAGAGCCAGGGCCTCCGGTGTCTCCATCTCTGCTGGGATGGGCCCATGACGTCATGTCAAGAGGTCAGGGCCTCAGGTGTCTCCATCTATGCTGGGATGGACCCATGACGTCATGTCAGAGGAAAGGGCCTAAGGTGTCTCCATTATTGCTGGGATGGCCACGCAAATGACGCCACATGAACGTCATGGCAGAGGACAGGGCCTACAGGTTGTCTCAATCTCTGCTGGGATGGCCTGCAATGTGACGACACCCATGACGTCATTGTCAGAGGCCAGGGGCCTACGATACATCTACATATCTGCTGGGATGGCTGCACTATGACGCACCAGGACGTCAGTCAGAGGCCCATGGCCTATGGTGTCTCCATCTCTGCTGGGTTGGCCTGCAACCTGGGAGCCACCTTGAAGTACATCTCAGAGGCCAGGGGCCTCCGGTGTCTCCATATCTGCTGGGCATGGCACGACACAATGGCGCACACACTCTGACGTCATGTCGAGTTAGGGCCTCCAGGTGTCTCAATACTCGGCTGGGATGGCACTGCACAATGGCGCCACACATGCGTCAGTCAGAGGCCAGGACCCTCCGATGTCTCCATCTATGCTGGGGATTGGACCGCAACAATGGCGCCAACAATGACGTCATGTCAGAGGTAGGGCTCGGTGTCTCCATCATCTGCTGGCCGGATGGCACGCTCAATGGAGCCACCATGACGTCATGTCAGAGGCCGGGTCCGGTGTCTCCATCTATGCTGGATGACCCGCAAAATGGACGCCGCATGAACTAATGTCATGAGGCCAGGGGCCCTGGTGTCTACATCTCAGCTGGGTTGGCCCGCACAATGACGCCAGATGACATCATGTCTTTGACCGCTTCAGGCCGATTGTCAGAACTAAAAAAAAGGAAAAAAAACGAAATCGTGGTCAGTCGCAGCAAGTTCAGATTCAATTGGAATAAGTTCCAAAATCAAAAATCATGGTTTACAGGCAGAGACTTCATGTGTCAGCGCCAGCCAATTAGGGATGGCGGGGAGGCTATTTGATAGTACTTCACGGAGACGGCACGTACAGCAGAACAGACTGATGGGGCTTGACCGAAGTATCAATAGGTATGGCCAGAAGGATCTTCTGCGTCTTGGTCAGAATGATACAGCTAATTTGCAAGACAGTGCACTGTTTAAGCCAGGACGTCGCTGGTTAAAGGTAGGAAGGGGAAGGTAATGTTGTAGTGGGGTGTGGATCTGAACCAAGTTAATTATGAAATGACCATTGACCACACAGAGAGCAAGGCCGGGTTAGATGTGACTTTACGATTTGAATGTCCAATGGAATTAGGGGGGAGGTACCTCGGTACAGGCGGGGAAAAATTATGGACCAAATTGGTATCACCTTTTGACAAGTAAGGAACAGGCATAAGAAGCTGGGGAGTGAAGAAGAAAAACAAAAGAAGAGACAGAGAAGAGGTTCTGGGGCCTGGAGGATCCCCACTCTGCACAGAAATGGTTAACCAAGCAGACCGACGTCTGACTGACCCCCCCCCGCCCCGACGTTGCCCGCCCCATCGACGCGCACACAACCGTCGTTGTCACAGCACCACCTCAATCGCGTGAATATTTGTGCCTAGCGCCCGTTGTATTGCCCCCCCCCCCACCTGGCCTCCAGGTCCCACAGCTTGCGTCCCGAGTTTTCGAGACCCCGAAACCAGAAGGACGAGAGACCTCGCAGGATGTCTGCATGTTGCTAATTGATTTGGAAGAGGAAAAAAAAACCACAACCCCCCCCCCCCCCCCCAATCCCCACCCCCCCCCCCCCCCCCCCCCCACGAACCACCCCCAAAACAAACCAACCCACCGCCCCAACCCCCCATGTCCATTTGATAGAGCAGACCAGAGAGAGAGAGAGAGGAGTGTGCAATGCGTTAGTGCAGGAAGTAAGATAGGGCGAACAGATCGGATGCTGGTAGTCACTGTGCAATCATGAACCGGGGTTCGAATCATACATGGCAGTGCAAATTTCAATCAGGCAAGAACCACAGGCCAACACCAGTCAGAAACCCTGAAATGTGAAAAGCTGTACAACCTGACCAAGTGACGGCGAGTCCACCTGACCAGTGCCAGCAGTTGTGTAGTGATGGTGTTTGTGAAAGTGACAGTGAAAAGAAAAAAAAAAAGAAGAAAAGGAAAGACAGTGGATTAGTAAATAGTTTATGATCACCTGGACAGGTAAAGTAGGAAAATCTATTTATACCAGGGTTAGCTTATGATGATTTAGAATAAATGAGTTTTGATGAAGTTCAAGGAAAGAGGAATGTTTTATTCTTTGTTTGACAGCCATGAGCATGTGATGTTTTTCTATGTTTATGTGTAGTAACAGTTATAGTAATTTCAATAGTGGTTTGATCTGTGGCGAATGCATGTTATATGGAATGAGATTGTAAGCAAGCTGTGAGGGTGTTTGGGCTGTGTCGCTTGTCCTTAATCCAATGACGTTACCCGAGGTGAACAATTTTTTGGCGGAGAATGCCAGGATATTCTGGACCATTTATTTTAATTGGTTTCAACTTCTAAGAGAGGATGATGGGTGGGATTCAAGTATTGTAAGCATAAGACAAGGTAGTGTATTACTGTGTGTTTCCAAGATAGATAAATACTAGGCCTTGGCATTGCTTAAAAGATAGTTAACCACTAGGTCTTGGCATTTCAGCCCCAGAGTTACTTATTTTCGCTAGAGTGCCTATAATTCGATATAATAGTTGGGTCAGCCGCTAGCGTCTTATAAAAAATTAATTACGTTGTCACAAGCTAATATTAATCTTCATAGGATTGTGCTATTAGTAACTCGTGTCGGAAAAAACATAGTTGGAAGTAGTCAGTAAGTAGTTAAAATTCTTGTTACGAAAACAAAAAACAAAAAAGCGATATAATGGCGGCAACGAAAGAACACCACTATAGAACAACTTGTGAGCGTCTTAGCATGTGATTTTGGTACTCGGCCGGAGACGAGTTGCGAGGGCATTCGTGATTGAACCCAACAAAGATGGATAAAGAGTGAGCGAAGCGGAAAAGAAGCAGTTTTCCTTGTCGCAGTTGTAGAAATAGCCCAGGAGCAGGAAAGGATTAAAGCACAGAGAAACGCAGAGGAAACAGTAAGATTAAGGATTCAATTAGAAGTGGTAGAGAGAGTTGAGAAATACAGAGGGAGGAGAAAACACGATGCTGGTAGTCCAGTTTCCAGTGACCCTCTTGTGCGCAGTTATGCACCTGACCAAGTTGCCAAATTTCTCTGAAGGACCAGATTCGATTTGATGCGTACATCAGTCGTTTTGAAAACGTTTGCTATAGTCAGGGTTGGACTCTCAGAAGAACGTGGGCAGTCATTCGTAGTCAGCGATATTTGACGCCGATAAGGCATTACAGATTTTAACTGCGTTACAGCAGACAAAACAATCTGATTTTGGTGCGGTGAAGGAGTCTTTGATGAAGGGATTGGAACATCACAGAGGAGGGGTTTAGAAAGAACTTTCGTTCAGCTAAGATTTACAAGCAGGTGAAACGTACACTCAGTTTGGTGCACGGTTAGATCACTATTTTGAGAGTGGTTAGAGGTTGAAGTGGTACGAGAAAGAAAAGGAAGGAGTTCGGCTGAATTGAAAGAGCCTGTTATGAAAGAACAGATTTTGTCAGGTTGACATCTAAAGAGTTATTATACATTTGAAAGAGAGTTATCCAGAGACAGCAGGGGAGTTGTGAAGTTAGAGAGGTGTACAAGGGAGTCAACGTTTGGGGGCCACTAAGGTGCAGGAGAAACAGGAACGACAGGACAAAAGGTGAGAAGAGTTGACTAGGAGACTAGGGGAGTTTTCTGCAAAGTCCTGCAAACACAGTGTGGGGACAAGAACAGTGAAACAGCGAGGACAAAAGGGAAATAGGTTGTTCATTTGTCACAAGAAGGGACATGTGGCGAGGGATTGTAGATGATGGTTCCAGAAGGCAGCAGGAAGACTTGCAAAGAGCGTTGATAAGGGTAAGCCAAGGGAAACGACCTGCAGTGGAACCAAAAGGGATCCGATCTGAGGGGTTAGAGTTGCGGACTTTTGGATCAGTGTGCGACCAGCAGTCAGTGTAAGGGATGGTGGGAATAGGCAGAGTGGTCTCAATTACCAGTGGAAGAGGGCGTGGATTGGCCAGCAGAGGCGTGAGGAGTGAAGGTTGTTACGGGACAATGGTTGTTCATGTGGTGTAGTGAGAACAACGCTGGTCGAGGAAGGGCGATTTGACAGGGCAAACCAGACACTTTACTGCTAATCAGATGGCAATGTGAGGTGTTCCCAGTTGCTTAGATAGAAGTTGGTACCCCCTTACTTCTCAGCGTGTTCGTCTGCGTGGTGATGGAGAAACCCCTTGATGATTGGATCATTGGAAATGTTCCAGGTTGCAATGGGATCAAGGGATCATGAGTGTTGACTGCACAGCGGCAGCAGTTTACAATCAAGGAGCAACAAGGAGGAAAAGGTTGTAAACCGTTAGTCGTTCCAGCATGGAGGTTAAGGAATTAGATGTGTAGCTGATGAGTTTAGCGGCAGCGCAGGAACAAGACCTTTGCTAGTGAAGTCTTGGAGTGGAAGAGCGTGGAGTGAAACAGGTTGTTAGAGGAGGTGTGACAGAATTTCTGGTGAAAGGAGGGTTGCTTGCACCGAGTGTTAGCACAAAGGGGAAGACAGGTAGGTGAAAAACTCAGTTAGACGGTACCAGCATGTTATCGTGGACACTGTCATGGTCAGTGGGGTCACGAGTCCGATCATGGCGGGTCATCGCGCACAGGCAAAAACAGGATGACCAGAATCTTTGATGATTTTCAACTGGACCAGGGACCAATGGGAAGTACATTTAAAGCGGTTTCTGCATGTCATGTGAAGGTGTGTAAAAGGTCAGCCACAAGGAGGGAGTGAAGAGGAAGGCGCATCTTCATAAACAGACCCCTTTAATTGACACACCCATTCAGGAGAGTGGCCTGTTGATATGATTGGCACAATCATCGTCCTGTTCCAAAAGGTGGGCACAGGTATGTGTTGACGCTAGTGGGAATACAGCACCGACCAGTTATACAGAAGCAGTCGCATTTGATGGAAAGGCGTAGATACGCATACGGTCGCTGAAGGGCTAGTAGACATCTTTTCTCGCGTGGTGTGCAATCTCAAATTTCAGTGACAGGGGGTAAAAGTTCAATCAGGCGTGATGAGGGAGGTCAACAGGGTGCTATGGGATCACACAGCTTCTCACTTCCCCATAACACCCACAATGTAATGGCTTGGTGGAAAGATTCATTGGTGTGATGAATCGGCAATCTTAAAGAAGCTCTGTGAGGAAAGACCAGAAGTATGGATCGTTACATTCCAGCGGCATTGTTCGGCCTACAGGAAGCCCCTAGGAGAGAACAGGGCTTTTTAGCCATTTGAGCTGCTGTATGGGCGGACAGTTACAGGGGGACAAAAGTGTGTATTATCAAAGAGATATGATCCGGAGAACAGGAGTCAGAAGAGGTCAAAACCACTTATCAGTATGTGGTGGTAACTATCGCAATAGGCTAGAGGAGGACATGTTATGGTTGCGAAGGGAAAGTTGCAGGAGGCGAGACGTCGGGCGAAGAAGCAATATGACAGGAAGGTGAGGAAGCAATAACATAAAGTTGGGAGATCAGTCCTGTTACTGACTTACAAGGATGTTCATAACAAGTGTGATGCATTGGGAAAGGACACATTAAACATAATTGAAAAGGTAGATCAGGATTAAGAATTGATGTGATTGGGAAACCAAAAACTTTTCCATGCGAAATTTGCTCTGCAAATATATAGCGTGAGAATCAGCACATAGGAGACTGCAGCAATCTTTGATGGAGGTGTTGAAGGAGACCCAGCAGAAGAAGGGGGGAGATTTTGTTGCCTGAGTTTCCAGGAAGAAGAGTCATTTAAGGGATGTGTCACTGTATGAAGCGCATAGACAGTAGGAGAACGGTGGAAGTTAGGGGGCTCACTAAAAACAGTATAGCCGTCCCTGACTGTTAAACAAGGCAGGACCAACTATAGAGACATGTAAGGTGGAGTTAAACATGCAAAACACAGTAACATGTTGAAAGCCTACCCTGTCCAGTATTGCACACCGCCAAACCAAGTGATCGAGGAGGAGGTGGGATAAGATGTTGGACCTTGGGGTGATTAAACACGTACCACTCATCGTACAGTGCACCCATAGTCTTAGTGAGGAAAAAAGTCAGTGTGAGCATCGATTCTGTGGCTTGAATTTAGAAGTATACTGAACAGTGTCACCAAGGTCGCATGCAGAGTCATACCGAACGTGGAAGGACCTGTTCGATCAGGTTCGCCACAAGCCAAGAGCAAGGAGTATTCACCAGGATAGATATGAGGCAAGGGTGATTTGGAAAATAGCCTTGATGAGAGGATTCAAAGAAGTCACAGCATTCTCCACTACTATCGGGGGATATACATTGGGAGTGATTCACATTGGTATGGTCAAGCACCTGCAGTTTTTCTTCTCGGATGATGAGGAAGATATTGACGGGTGTGGAAGGCGTAGTGAATTTCATGGATGACATTTCTGATAGCATCTGAGAAATGGGAGGGAGCATATGAGGCAGCTAGTAGCAGTTAGAGAGGTTTGAGGACGAGCCAATCTCACAGGACAGACAACAAAAGTGCCAGATTGGTTTTCCAAGCCTGGAGTTTCTAGGTTTTGTTTGTTGGAGGCGACACAAAGACAGCCAGAAAAGGAAAGGTGGAGAAGATGATTGAATTCAGAGAGACCGGAAAGTACCTAAAAGAAGTCCAGGAGTATGGCTAGGTTTATTTGGTTTCTACAGGGAGTTTGTACAATTTAGCAGCAATCACGAGCTCCTATCAGTGATTTGGTCTAGGCAAGGCGAATACCGGAAGTGATCGACGTGGTCAGAGCTGCAGCAGGAAGAACTGCAGACCGTGCTAGAACGACTAGGTTCCGTCCCAATCTTGAGATAACGGATATGTCTAAACCATTTTGTTGCGCTATACAGATGAATCTGGTGGGGGAGTGAGTAGGTGCAGTATTGTTGCAGGATCCACGAAGGGATGGGTCGTGTTCTCATGTGAGTAGCTAATGAAGGAAGTTGAAGAACGTGTGAAGAGGTAAGCAACGGTCTTACGAGAAGGACGTGTTTGGCTGTTGTGTGGGCAGTTGCAGAATTTCACAAATCTTGTATGGGAAAAGTTTCGTGATAGAGACTGATCATAAAAAACTCAAGTTATAGCAGGAGGCGCAGCTGAAAAAACAGGCAGGGGGTGCATGCGTTGCGGCTATGGAAATGCTCGCAACGTTCGCCACGTTTTCGTGGTATGGACTGAAAAGGTACATGAATGTTCTGTTTGTCAGGGATGTAAGTGGGTTGTAGTTCTCTGTCACGTATAGCATAGCTGCAACTCAGGAGGAAGTCGTTCCATATCCGGGTTGACTCACACCCACCTACCAACCCCCCCCCACCCCCCCCCAATTAAGATAATTCTCCACCTCCACGCGGTAAAACATCTATATGTCCCCGTTGATCTATCAAGTGACTCAGATTGTGTGGCTTTTGGGTTGCTTTAAATTTGGATCATGGGTATGTAGGGGATTTCGTCGAGACATTGCTTCAATGTAAACTGTAGTCTATGCTTTGGAGCGTAAAGCTCGCACGGGTGTTCGTCAGCTCTCAAGTAACGAAATGTCCTGGCGATGGAATATCGTGTGGTTGGAGGATTACTCCCAGGAGGTCTGTATTGGATCCCCCGTGTCTTATTCAGATTGTGATTTTAATACGTAGTTTGTGAAGAGAAGATGTGGCAAAATCCGCAGGTCTCCCTTGGGGGGTGGTTTGGAAATAGGTTCGAGAAAAGCAGGTTCTTATCCAGCAAATGCAGGGGTTTGTTGGCAATAAAACGTGTATTCAGTACCCTTTGATAACCAAATTTGGCGCTACCCGTTAGGGTCGACTTTTAAATCAGTCGATAAAATGATTAGAATTTCCGTAAACCAGATTTGTTGTAATTTATTTTGCACAAAAACTTGCACGTGTAGCTGTGTTTGTCATCAAATTCGTTGTTGTTGTATTTTAGTACCGTTTGTTTTGAGACAATGCTGAGCATAGTCGATCTGCAACAGTCCAAGACATGGGGGAATTTGTACCCCCATGGACAAAAAAAAGACAAAACGAAATAGTAGTGTAAGTCGCCAGCCCCAAGTTACAACACCCTTGGACATCGAAGTCAAAAATCATACATTCTCGCGTTTACAGGCAAGTCCGTCATTCTTGTGTTGCCCCACCCCCCGCTAGCTCGCACACATTAAGCGAATGGACCCCGAGGGGACGCAGCAGGATATTATTTGCTAGTTCCCTTAATGGAGACGACCCCAAGAACCGGACAACAGTACAACGAAGAAAGACACTGGAGTGGAATTGAACCAGAACCGTATCAATAGTGGGATGGCAAAAGGACTAGCGCCATTAGTAAGAGGCCCAGACGGCGGCCAAATCCCGTCGGGATCGTTCCATAGCTGTAAGAACGTTTGCGGGGATCTGGTAAATCCCAGATGCGCCCCCGACCACAATATATTGGGGGTCTGCACAATGTCCAGGCAGAACTGGGGCACGGGGGAACATATTACCAGGGCGTGGGGCGTGGGTTCACGTCCTGGTACTGGCCGGAGAGCCCAACGGTATATGGGTTGCCCCCCCCACGACCCAAGTGGGGGCGGTCGGAAACCAACCGTCCTAATGAATGAACATGAACACAACTTGTCAACACAGGTGAGCTCAGGAAAGCGTAGATGTACCCTGTATTTGGACGATTTGAATGGTAATATGGATTCTTGTCGGGCCCCCCCAGACCGGTATATCATCACCCGGCGCGTCAATAGGACCATCAACCCCCCCACCACCCTGCCCCCCACCCCCCGCAACCCCCCCGCGGGAACCGAAAGCGGAGTAGCACGCACCTACGTTAAACACGAAAAAATTCAATGAAAACTCGGTTCTATACCATGTTTCTGACAAGTCCCCCCACCCCTGGTTTCTGGTTTAGAATATAGGTTCCTCCCCCCTAGTGTTGATAGACCGCGGTTTTCTCTTTTTTGTCCTAATCCACCTCTTCCCGTGGTAACGCTACGTACAATGGTCGTGTAGGGCGAGCGGGGGTGCGAACTAATAGATGAGGCCCTACACAGTTATTAGGAATGAACGTCGAGCATGTCAGAAGTGGAAGCGAGTGCTGTGCGAAGCACGAAAACGACCGTTGAAGAATTAGTAACAATACTAGAGTATGCAGTGGGAAGGTAATTAGGAGAGTTGATCCCAATAGACCCACGTATACCGGTGGGGAGTTTGCGGCTGGTGTTTTTTCAGTGAAGTTTCTTTTTTTTTTTCTGGGTTATTTTGTTTTTTTTGATTTAATGGGAATGGGGTGGTAGTTGAATCGCTACATGATCTCTACCTCAGTTAACTCAGTGAGTGTTGAGTGTAGATAGGCGTTTAGTGCTGGGTCAGGACATAGAAAAAGAAAGCCCCCCCTCCCCCTTTTCAACCCCCACCCACACACCACCACCCCCAACAACCACACTGTCCACCCACCCCCCCCCCCACCCCCACCCACCCACCCCCCCCAAACCCCCCCACAACCACCCCCCCACCCCCCCCCCAAACCCACCCTCCCCCCCCCCCCACCCCCACCCCCCCCCCCACCCCCCCCCCCCCCCCCCTCCCATCCAATCCCCCCCCCCCCCCCCCCACCACCCACCCCCCCCCCCCCCCCCCCCCCCAACCCCCCCCCCCCCCCCCCCCCCCCCCACACCCCCCCCCCCGGCCCCCCACCCGTATTCACTGTTCAATCTGAACCGGGGTTCGACCTCATACTGGCAGCAGCCCAATTTCAACAGGCGAAAACCACAGGCCAACGCCAGTAACCTGATCAGTGACAGCAGTCCTCCAACCTGACCAGTGCGGCGGTCCCCAACCTGACCAGTGCAGCAGTTGTGTCGTGCACTGGTGTTTGTGAAAGTGGACAGTGAAAAGAAAAAAAAGGAAGAAAAAGGAAAGACAGTGATTAGTAAATAGTTTAGATCACCTGGCAGGTAAAGTAGAAAATCTATTTATACCCGGGCTTAGTTATGATGATTTTAGATAAATGGTTTTGTGAAGTGTCAAGGAAGGAAAGATGAGATGTTTTATTTTGTTTGACTCCATGTGCATTGATGTTTTTTCTATGATTATGTGTAGTAAAGTTAGAGACTTACTAGTGGTTTGATGTGACGAATGCATGCATATATGAATGAGATTGTAAGCAAGCTGTGAGTGGGTTTGTGCTGTGCGCTAGTCCTTCCTCCACTGACGTACCCCTAGGTTGACAATGATGGATCGGGAACTGGTTGACTTCCTGATGCCGCTTCATCACATTGGACATTCAAATAGGTGTGGGGGGGGGGGGGGGGAGAAGAGAAGAAGAGAAGAAGAAGAAAGGGAAGAAGAGGAAGAAGAAGAAGAACGAAGAACGTGAGAACGTGAAGAAGAAGAAGAAGAAGAAGGAGGAGAAGATGAAAGCGAGAAGAGAAGAAGAGAGCGAGAAGAAGAAGAAGAAGAGAAAGAAAGGGGGAAGAAGAAGAAGAAGAAGAAAGTAGAGGGAAGAGGAGGAAGGAGCAGGAGGAGGAGGAGGAGCGAGGAGGAGGAGGAGGAGGAGGAGGAAAAGAAGAAGACGGAGAAGAAGAAGAAGAAGAAGAAAGTGAAGGGTGAAGAAGAAGAAGAAGAAGAAAAAACAAGTACAAGAAGAGGAGAGCAGGAGGAGGCGGAGGAGGAAGAGGGGGATGGAGGAGCGCAGGAAGGAGGAAGAAGAGGAGAAAAGAAAGAAAGAAACGACAAGAAAAGAAAAGGAAAGAATGACAAGAAGAAAAAAGGAAGAAAGAAATCTTGTAATTTCATTTTGCTTATTGATGTGGTAAAAAAGAAAGAATTTTTCAAACGCCTGCATAAATTAAAGCACTGTAGTAGTAAGGATTTTTGATGTCATGACTGGCAGCTCTGCTGGTATACACTAGTTAAAAAGCCTGCATAAAGAACGCACGTTCAGTTTGTTTCGGTTTTATGCTGTAATGACTGGCGCCTCTGCTGTTATACAACTGTTAAAAAGCATGCAATAAAGAAAGCACTGTCAGTAGTACGGTTTCTGCCTGTCATGAAGGCAGCTATGCTGTGTATACACTGTTTTAAAAAGCCTGCATAAAGGAACGACAACTGTCAGTAGTTTTTTTTTTTTAAAAAAAAAAAACCGGTTTCTGCTGTCATGATGGCAGTTCTGCTGTATACACTGTTAAAAGCCTGCATAAAGAAAACACTTTCAGTTAGTACGGTTTCTGCTGTATGACTGGCAGTTATGACCTGTATACACTGTTAAAAAGCTGCATAAAGAACGCCACTGTCAGTAGTACGGTTTCTGCTGTAATGATGGCATTTATGATGTATTCAATGTATGGAGCTTCAGACTGTGCAACAGAGAAAGCAGAGGAGCGACATAATTGCACGCGCGTGTGTGTGTGTGTGTGCTGGCGCGCGCAGTGAGGCGTGTGTGTTGCATGGTGTGCGCGCGCTGCACGCGCACGCGTATGTGTGTGATGTATGTGTGTTGTGAGGAAAGTTTGCATTTTTGGATAGAGAGAGAGAGAGACGAGCAGAAAGAGGAGAGAGGAGTGATGAGATGGAGAAGAGAGAGGACAAGAGAGAGAGAGAGAGGAGATCCAGATGTTTATTCTTATAGGCCCTAGCTCGTCAGAAGGTGGGATTTACATGGAAACACTAAACAAAGTCGCATTAACTGAAGCATTAATAATGATACATGATTATTATAATTATAATTATAATAATGCCACAGGTGCTGCTTCGCCTTTTGGAAGCTTGAGTAAATATAATGCGACCTGGTTTACAGTGTTTTCATTTGCAGATGACATCAACAAAATAAACTTGAATAAGCAAGGTCCTGTTTAAAAAAATGCTGGGAAATAAAATTTTCTCTTATCTCTTGTAATTCTGTTAATGCAAAAACATACTTCCTCTTCTCTTGACTGTGGACGTAAGGGACACAACAGAACTGAGGCATTTACTTGTCTATACTAGCAATGATGAAGATAGCATTCAGACACATCAACTCTAAATTTTGTCATTATAAACTTCAAGTACCTGTCCATAGTCATTGACATGTACGTTGGGAAAGAATGCAGCTCAAGGAATGTTCTATAAAAACTAAACCTGACACTACTTTGAATATGAAAATTCAGTCTTGCCTCCTACAGTCAGTTAGTTTTTCTTTAAAGGTACAAAAAAAATTGTTAATATCTCCGACGCCTCGATTAAGCCATACGCATCCGAAATCCATATAGTTTCGCTTTCACATGTGACACCCAGTTCATCTAGCCTCTATTATCTAGTTCTAACAGCATTTCATACGCTATATGGGGTGATCTATGTTCATCCATCGAGTTTAATTTTAGCCAGTACTTAATACATTTAACAGTTGAATGCAGAGATATGGGATATCTGTCAGTCTCGTCATACACGAGATCATTTGGAGTTGTGGACGATATACCCAAAAACTTTTATGAACCTTTTCGCATTGTGCAGTGGCAGCAACAAGACCCCACAGTTCAGCCCCATGTTGTAACAGGATTTGAGCATCAAACTGTTTCAAAAACAAAGCAAGAGATTCATTGTTCAGCTTTTACAACCTCTTAAAGTGAAACTTAATCGCGTGGAGAAATACACACCTACGCACTTACATTTATAACAGGAGTATTTATCCCATTATACGTCCATTTTTCCCTAAGGGAGAGGAAGCCCCCCTTTCTGAAAACGATAATATTACTTTTACTCAAACTCACTTTCAGTTGGAGTGAATCAGCTCCCCTTTGCAAACTGTTTAACTGAGATTGGAGGGCCTATTACTGCTTCAGATGTTAATGCAACGTCATCGCAAGTAGCAGAATTATAAATTAGGCACCATATCTTCCAGAGCTTGTCACCTCCAAAGTCAGTTCATTGATACATAAGAAAACAGAACTGGGCTGCAAAACATCACCCTGCTTAACACCAGACGTACAATTGATATAATCTGTTTAAGCAGCCCACACGTGCCCTTACTTTACCCTGTCCATACATTTTACTAATTAAAGAAATTTTTATACATTTTGGGCCTCCCTTCCCGGTTTTTTTTTATTTTCTTTTTTTTCCTTCCCCCCCCCCCCCCCAAAAACTATCCCAAAGTTAGTTCTGTTGTTTAGAGTCAAACGGTTTCAAAATTGTGAAAGCAACTTAAAATTTTTACGGTTCAGCCCAAAATTTTTGGTGAATGAAACCCCAGAAATTAAAAAAAAATAGGGTTTCTCCGGGGGAATAATTTTGTTTTAAACCAGCTTGAAAATCCACTGTGATGTTATTGTTTCAACCCCAAACTTAAAAGTCTTTTAACTATTCCCCCACTGTACAGTTTGCTGTTGCATGGCACAATGAAGTTTCCTTTCTGGTTGTTTGGCATTGGCAAAAATTGCCCTTTTATTTTTAATGGTACAAAAATTTGGGAATCCCCCCAAAACGTTCAATTTTATTCCTATCAGAGAGGAGAGAGAGAGGGGGGAGGGGAGGGGAGGAGGGGGAAGGGCAGAGGGGAGGGGGAGAGAGAGAGGGGAGAGGGGGAGGGGGGGAGGGGAGAGAGAGAGAGGGGAAAAACGACGATCGACGAGGAAAGGGTGGTTCTTAAATTTCTTTCTGCGCGACACTTTTTTGCTTTTTTTTTTTCAAAGGGGTTTGGTGGGGTGTGGAGGGTTTTTAGAGGGCGGTGGGGGTTGGGTATGGGGGGAAAGGGGTAGTAGACAGGAGTCCACCCATCCCCCTTCCCCTTCCCCCCACTCTCCCCTTTCTCCCCTTTCACATTCAGTACCCCCTTACCAGTAATTGTTGGGTTTCAAAAACCCAGAGCCTCTGGGGACGTTGTTCCTAAACCCAAATTCCCTTTCTCTCTCTTTTCCTTTTTTCTTTTCCTCCCCTTCTTCTTTTCCCCCCCTCTCTCCCTCAAACACACACCCCACACACACCCACACACCACACCCCAACACACCCCCCAAACACAACAACCCCCCCCACACACACAACACGTACTTTTGGGCTAAGGTTTTCCCTCCCCGGTTTTCGAGGGGAGTGACCCCCCTTTGTTGGCTGCCCTCAGAGGAAGTTTCCCTCCCCTGGGCCTGTGGCCATCCAAAAGTTGATGTTGTTCCTACTGACCCGGAAAAGTGGATGTAGTGTTGGTTGTTTTGTTTGTTTTTTCTTTTTTTCTTGTTTTTTTCCCTTTTCTTTTTTTTAATGTTTAATGTTCTTTTTTTGGAGGGGGGGGGGGGGGGGGGGATTTGCAGGGCGGAAAGGGGGTGGTGTTTGTAGCTCAGGGAATAGGTATTGGTAAAAGCCTTTTTTCCCTCAGTGGTCGGAGTTTAAAATGTAATCGGGCCCCTTCCTCGCCAGTTGGTAAGAAAAAGCACTGGGAAAAAAAAAAAACGGGAGAGAGAGAGAAAGGAATGGGGAGAGGAAAGAGAAGAAAAGACAAAAGACAGAAGGCAGACAAAAAGCGACAGAAAAAGGGAAAACAGGGGAAAAGAGCCAGAGAAGGACAGAAAGAAGGCCCAGAGAGAGGAGGGGAGAGAGGGGGAGAGGGGAGAGGAGAGGGGGAGAGAAAGGAGAGAGAAAAGGAGTTTGTTTTGTGGTGCATGTGTGGTGTTTTTGAAAAAGAGGAGAGAGGGGGGGGGGGGGGGGGGTTGGGGGGAAAGGGAGAGAGAGAGGGGGAAAAGGGAAAGGGGAAAGGGGGACAGGGGTCCACCTTTACCTCTTCTATACCCCCTCCCCCCCTTTCTCCCCTTTCACATTCACTGTCCCCCCCTTTTTCCCCGAAGACATTTTTCCCTGACCCAAAAATCGAATTCCCCAAACACCACACACCACCCCACACACACCCCACACACACCCCCACACACACACACACTTTTGGGTTTAATTCTTTTTCCGTCATCGGTTTTGGCCCTTCTTTACTTGGGAGGGGCAAAGACAAAATTGATGTAAAACAACTTATTTCCCCTTTAAATTTTTATAAATATATATATTATATATATTATAAAAATTATATATATAATATATATATATATATAAAAAAAAAATAATAAATTCCAAGGATAAGTACCGGGGCCCCTTTTCCAAGCAAACCTTACAGAGTGTTGGTGTTGCAAGGGGAAACTGAAAAAAAATTTTGGGAATTATAAAAAAAAGCTTGCTCTTTTTGTTTAGTTTGAAAAAAATGAGGGAGAAAAGCATTTTTTCTGCAGTGGGGATGATTCGGCCAAATTTAAACAGTATGGGTTGGTGGGGTAAAGGGGGGGGAAAAAAATTTGTTTTCTCACAATAAACTTCAGAAGCTTATATTTCTCCAAGGGGGGGAACCCTCCATTAGGGAGGAAAAACTCAAACATAAAAACTCCGGTCTTTATACCGATTTTTTCAAAAATTGGTGGTTTTCCTCAGTGACCGGGGGAAAGGGGGGTTATTTTGACTCTCTCCCCTTTTCGTTTTAAAAAAAGAATGCAACCCCAAAAAAGGCTGGTTTTGAAAATACCGTTTTTTGTTTTTTGGGTTTTTTAAAAAAAACCAAACCCAAAAAAGGTCCCAAACCTAAAAAAGCAAAAAAAAAATCGGAAGAGCAAAAACAAGCTACATTTTTTTGTGAAAAAGTGAAAATAAAAAAAATTTATCCAAATTTTATTTATATAAAGAACTAAAAAATTTCCCAAAGGAAAAGTACAGGGCACCATTCCAGAAACTTACGGGCTTTTTGGTTTGTTGCAAGGGACTGAAAAAAAAATTATTTTTTTTAAAAAAACAAACCCTTGCTTTTTTTGCTAAGTTTAAAAAAAAAAGGGGGGAAAAAAAGCACCCATATCTGGTGGTAGAAATTCGGCCTAAAACAGTTTGTGCTTGAGTGGGTGAAGGGGGAAAAAAATAAAATAAATGTTTTCTAAAAATTTAACCCCCCTCAGCAAGCTTAAAAGTTTTCCAAGAGGGGGGGACATTTCCCCCTTGGGAGGAAACCCAAACATATAACCCCTGGTCTTTATACCGATTTTTCGAAACCTGTTTGGGTTTCTCCTGGGTGCCCGCGGAAAGTGGTAATTTAAATCCTCGCCTTTTGGGTTTTTAAAAGAATGCTACCCCAGAAAAAAGTGGTGGGGGAATTACTTTAGTATTTTGTTGAGTTTTAAAAAAAACCAACCAAAGGTCCACTTAAGAAGAAAAAGGAAAATCTTTAAAAGAGCAAAACAAGCAAACATTTTTTTTGGGGAAAAGAAAAAAAAATTTAAAAAAAGGGAAAACCCTTTTTAAAGGGGACACAAGTGCTGGGGGCCCCGGTTCTTTAAGGGAATTTTTTTTCCCCCATTCCCCCACTCAACCCCCTTTCTTTTAGTTGGGCAGAATTATCACCACTGCAGATATGAATGCTTGTTTTCCCCTTATTTCTTCAATCAAAGGGACATAAGAGCAAGCTTTTTTTAATAATTGAAATTTTCTTCCCGGCCCTTGCAACACCAAGCTTTTCCTGAAAATTTGGGCGGGAAATGGGGGCTCGGTACTTACCCTTGGAATTTATTGGGGTTCGTTGTTTTTAGCCCCTTGCTTTTTCCCATTCAAGAATGGCCTCCCCACTTTTTGTTTTTAAGAGGTTTTTTTTTTGTTTTTTATTTTTTCAAAAGGGAAAAATGTGGGCTTTTTTTGCTCTTTTCTTATTTTCTTTTGCTTCTTAGGTGGCCCCTTTTGGTTTGGGTTTTTTTTAAAAAATCAACAAAACATCTACGGATTGAAACACCAGCTTTTTTTTGGGTTTGTTTTCCTTTAAAAAACCAAAAAAGGCAGGGGAGTAAATTTAAACCACTTTCCGGGGGTCATGAGGAGAAAAAAAATAAGGTTTGGAAACATCGGTATCTGACCGAAGTTGTATTTTAGGGGGTTTTTTCCCCCCCATTGGAGACTGTCTCCCTCTTGGGGGGAATATAAGCTGCTGCGGGGCTCTTTTGAGGGGGAAAATATATATATTTTAATATATATTTTATATTTATATATATTTATGCTTTAACGGTAAAATTAAACATCGGGAATCACCCCGGGCCCCCAAAAAGGGAACATATTTCACTTTTTCGAAAAACGGAAGTACTTCTGAGTTTATTCCAAAAACAAAAGGCCAAAATGGGCCTTTTGTAACAGGAAACTTTTTAAAAAATAAACATCAGGCTATACGGGGACTCAAAAAAGAACAGGTACAAGTTTCAAAAAGATAGGTCAATTTAATTCCAAAGATTTTCCCCATAAAGAAAAAAAACCCGTTATGGGCCGTTTTTACCCTTTAGTAACGGCTTGGGTTTAAAATAAAACTTTGGGGCATCCTTCCTTTGGACCCATAATGAACATACCTACAAATTTTTAGAAAGATGGCCCGTAGTTCTGTCTCCCACGGGGGGGCACTTTTTGCCCAAGGGGAAGGAAACAGATGACAGACGGGAAATTTTCCCCTTCCCATTTTTTAAAGAAACCCCCTGTTCTTTAAGAACGGGGAGTCCCAAACAAAGGCTTTAAGGGAAAGACAAGGAAAGTTAAATTAGTGATGATGATAAAAAAAAATTTTGATGCAATAAAAAATTGGAAATGATGATTTTTTTTAAAAAAAACCCATTGAAAAATTTAAAAAGGGGACGTTTATTTCCATTTTTGGGTTCAAAATGGGGCGATAGCGCTGCAGTTTGAAAAAGGGTTTTTGTACACACAGAAGGGGGGGAAGGAAAAGGGGGTTTGAGGACTGTTGAACAGAAAAGGGTTTGGGAGTGGCAAAGTGTTGTGGCAAAGGATGATGAGAAAACCCGGTCTCATAGAAATATTGTTTTTAATGTTAATAGTAATGTTAGAAAATGAGAGAGAGAGGAAAAGAGGAGAGAAGGGGGAGAGGAGAGAAGAGGGGATGGAAAATGGTTTTTTATTCATTTCGGGCCACAGCCCCTTAAAGGGGATCTTTGCCAAGGGGCACACAAACCGACGAAAAAAAAGTAAAGAAAACTTCCAAAAATTTAATGGAAAAATTTTCCAAAATTTTTTGACAACAAAAGTATAAAAATCATGATTCAATACTAATTTTTTCTTCTTGTAATTTGCAGTCCCCGCCTTTTAAATGCCTTATTTTTTGGTACATACATACAGTCTTCGTTTTTGGGTTTGTTTACTATTTGTCATCAGTAGGCCCCATTTAAAAAAAACTTTGGGTTTGCTTAAAAATTTTTTGGTTGGGAAAAGGGATTGTGGGGCCCATGGCACAGAGGGGCTATGACAGGCCAAAAAAAATTTTTGTTTCTCCCTTTTTCTTTTGCTTCGGGGCACAAAGGGCATGTCACAGAATTAAAATGAGAGAGAAGAGAGAGAGAGGAGAGAGGGAAGAGGAAAGGGGGGAGAAAAAGAGAGAGAGAGAGAGAGAGGAGGAAAACAGGACAGAGACAGGCCGGAGAGGAGTTAGGCTCTTAACATGGAAAGACAGACAGAGGAGGCTCTTTTTCCTTTAGAGGGACAAGGACAGTGAGAAGGGGCAGGGTCTTTACCGGGGGGGGGGAGAGAGAGAAGAGAGACGAAGAGGGGGAGAAGAGAGGGGGGGGGAGGGGGGAGGGGAAAAGAGAGAAAAGAGAGAGAGAGGGGTTTGTTCACAATATCCCCGGCTCTTCACAACGGGGGGAATAAGATTTTTGAATAATTTTTCCTTTGGGTTTTAAAATTTTGGCTTTTGCGATTAACGACGAAGGGGAGGGCAGTATTACTGCTGGGTTTTTGAAACCCTTGAGCAAAAAATACGCGGGAAAATGTTTTTCCCGTTTTGCCATTTGTTTTTAAACCCCCCTTTAAATTTCAAAGGGTTATCTGCACGATTTTCGGTGGCCCACACTGGCATTTTGATATCACCTTTTTGTGGCCTTTTGAGAAAAACAACCCAAAAAACCAAAAACAACCCAGAATTCACTTTGTTCGCTCGGGATTTTGGGGTTTTTTTTTTTTTTTTACTTTGTTTTTTGTTTGGGTTTTTTGTTGTTGGGTTTTTTTTTTCCCCCTTTTTTTTTTTTGCTTTTTTTGGGTCAGCAAAGGGGTTTAAAAGGGCACCCCAAAAGGCCGTGATTATTTTTTTTTTTGATTTGTACTGTCCCCTTATCTGCCAAAAAAGGGAAAAAAAAAAAAAAAAACCACACACAAAAAAAAAACCCAAAAACAAAGCAAAAAGCCTTTTTTACACTTTCTTTCTTTTTAAAAAAACAGCTCTGGCGGGCTGCCTGTCTGGCTGTTGTCCGTCCTTCTTCTCTTCCTCCCCTCTCTCTCTCTCTCTTCCCCTCTCTTCTCTTTTAAAGTTTTTTATATCATAATTTCGTTTGTGTGAAAATCTCTTCTCGGGCAGTTTCTGGGCGTTTTTCATGGGTTTTTTCTCGAAACTTACCCGTTTGGTTTGTTGCTGTTTTTGGTTTTTTTTTTTTTGTTAATTTTTTTTTTTTGCTCTGGGGAGTAGAAGGGGTCTAAAAAAAAATCCTCTCTCTCTCTCTCTCTTTTCTCTTCTCTCTCTCTTTTCTCTCTCCCCTCCCCCCCCCTCTTTATTAACAAAAACTCTCGCCCCCCCCTCCCCTCTCTCCAAGCCCACTCCACTCTCCCCTCTCCCCGACCGCCTTTCTCTCTCTTCTCTCTCTTCTCTTTTCTTCCCCCCTCTCTCTCTCGCTCTCTCGCTCTTTTCCCCATTTATACTTTCTTACCCATTTTTTTTTTTTTCCGGAAAAAGAGTTTTACTCGAGGTTTTTCACTAAATTTCCGTTGCAAATTTTTCAAACGGGGGGGGCTCTTTTTTTTAAGCAGTCTTGGGGAAAAATGAATATCCTTTCATTTTCCCCCACGCCCGCTCACCCTTACAAATGTTTGGATTTTTTTCCCCCCGATTCGTGAAATAAAAGCAAAATAAAAACACTATAGTTTAAAAAATTTTTAAAAATTTGGGAACGCCCCAAAAAAATTTTTTAGTGGTAGAAAAAACAATAATTTTTCGGAAAATAAGTGATCGTCCTTCTTCGTTTTTGTACTCCCAGTTTTTTTATAGAAAAAAGGGAAAAGTACCCTTTGAAAATTTGGGGAAAGAAGAAATCTGTCTGTGTGTGTGTGTGTGTTTTCTGGGGTTGTGTGTGTTTTGTGGTTGGTGTGTGATGTGTGTGTGTGTGTGTGTGGTGTGTGTGTGTGTGTGTGTCCGTGGTCAAAAAATTTTGGGTTTCCCCTAGCCCCCCCAGACCAAAAATACTGGGCCCATCTTTCCCGAAAAAATTTTTAAAGGTTTTGTTCATTTTGGTTCCCGGTTTATGCCCCTTGTTTTTTTTTTTCCGTTAACCCCCGTTCTTTAAAGGCTGTAAGGCTGTAACATTTTTTTTTCTCCATGGATTTTTCCGAAAATACTTGGCCCATCTTTGTGAAAAATTGCAGGGTTTGTTCATTATGGGTTTTTCCCGGATGTGCCCGAAGTTTTTTCGGTTTTTCCCCCTTTTTCCGCCCCTTACTATAAAGGTTTTTCTTCTTTTTGAAAAATTTAAAAATTTCTTGGCCCATTTTTTTGAAAAAATTTTTAGGGTGTTCATTATTTGGGCACGAATAAAAAGGGTGATTTTTTTGTTTACCGTTTTCAGCCGTTTAAAAACGGCTGTAACGGGCCTGTAACGGTTTTTTTTTTTTTTATAGAATATCTCAAAAAAGCACTTGGCCGTTTTTCTGCAAATTTTTTAAGTTTGGCATTATGGGTCCCAAAGGGTGATGGCCCCATGTTTTGTTTTCCGTTTTAGCCGTTACAACGGCTGTAAGGCCTGTAACGGTTTTTTTTCTCCATGGAAAAATCTCAGAAAAGTACTTTGGCCCCGTCTTTTTTTTGAAAAAATTTGAGGTTGTTCATTATGGGTTCGAATGATGCCCCCATGTTTTTGGGGTTTCTTCGTTTTTTAGCCCCTAATAACGGCGGGAACAGGCCTTTTTTTACCGGTTTTTTCTTTTGGTTTGGGCCCCGTCCCCACACGGGAGAAAAATTTTTCTCGTCATGGGCTCCAGGCTACAGCAAGCCCCACTGTTTTAGCCCCCACCAGGAGACAACGAGGCGACAGCTAATTGTTTCACGCTGTTTTTTCTTGAGCCCCAGAAAGAGGGGGCGAGTTCACTTTCCCTTAAGTGAGTCCCCCCTTTCCCGGGTTTTTCCCAAGCGCCTTATTTTTCTTCTCAAACAAAGAAAACCCGGTTTAAGGCTCAAAAAGGGAATCACGGCACAGAAACACACGTTTTGTCCCAATAAATCCCAAGTTATTTTTTTCCACAATGAATCAAAAGTCACCCCCTAAACCCACCCGGCGTCCCAACAAGAGTCGGGTCCCAAGGGTTAATGCAAAACTCCCATTAAAACTCATGTCGACCCCCAAAGTCCCTTGTTTTTAACAACCGGGACTTTACCGCCAGGAGTATTTCAGTATTTACACCCTAAGACAAAAAGGTGCAAACCACTCAATAGGCCAAGCCTTCCATTTTTTCCCCTCAAAACAGGCGACTGAAGGTGCGTCCCTTGCCTGCAGGCTGAGGGTCACCTCCCCGGAGGTCATGACACGATGCCTTCCTTCGGGCCCAATGGGC
Organism: Conus ventricosus; assembly: GCA_018398815.1. Taxonomy (NCBI): domain Eukaryota; kingdom Metazoa; phylum Mollusca; class Gastropoda; order Neogastropoda; family Conidae; genus Conus; species Conus ventricosus. The sequence continues at coordinate 48,492,545 of CM031608.1, read as the reverse complement.
CCCGGAATAGACGTTTATGATGGACACTCCCCTTCCCCAGGACCGGGGTCGGCATGTCCTTGTTTAACCCCCCCTTGACATCAACCACCCCCCAGAAACTCTCCCTCCTTCATATACGACTCGGGATTTTCCCCTCTGGTGATGCCTGGCCACACACTAAAGAACCCCAAAGGGAACTGCTCTCAAAAAACAGCAAAAAATACCCTTAATTTGCCTAATGTCGAGAAAATTCGGCCCCCCATCGACAGTGACATAAAAACAAAAAAACACATCATTGTAAACTTTTAAAGTTGGAACCGCACAAAATTTTTTAATGTGTAGATATAAAAATAATTTGCGAAGATAAGTGATGCTCGTTCTTGTTTTTTTTTACTCCCAGTTCTTTTAAACAGGGAGTACTTAGAATGGGAAAGAGAAAAGCTGTCTGTGTGTCTTCTGTCTGTCTTGTGTGTCCGGGTCAAAAAATGTTCCCCCGCTCCCAAAAAAAACAATGGGGGATTTTTGAAATTTGTGTATGTTCATTAGGATCAAGGAGATGCCCCGATTTTTAGTTTACGTTTTTAAGCCCTTACTAACGCTGAAAAAGTCTGTAACGGGTTTTTTTTTGTATAGAATATTCAAAAATACTTGGCCAATCTTTTTGAAAATTTTTTAGGTTGTTCTTATGGGCACGAAAAATCGTGAGTTTTTGTTTACCCTTACAGCCGTTTCTTTAAAAAGGGTGTAAAAGGCCCGTAAGGTTTTTCTTTTTTATATAATATCTCAAAAGCACTTGGCCGATCTTTCTGCAATTGTAAATATGTTCATTATGGGTCAAGGATGATGCCCGATGTTTTAGTTTACCGTTATAGCCGTTACTAACGGCTGTAACGGCCTGTAACGCTTTTTCTTCTCCATGGAATATCTCAGAAAGTACTTGGCTGATCTTTGTGAAAATTAGCAGGTATGTTCATTATGGGTCTCGGATGATGCCCGATGTTTTGGTTTACTTCGTTATAGCCGTTACTAACGGCTGTAACAGCCTGTAACGGTTTTTCTTTTTTATGGAATATCTCAGAAAGTACTTGGCCAATTTATAAGCGGTTTGGATGATCTTGTGATAAATCGGAGCCTCTGTCCATATGTAAGTGATGTAATGCTGAAAATGGATTACACAACCGATAAAAACCGTTATCTGCCGTTATTTCTTATATATAGGTGGATTTTAATGAAATTTGGTATATAGAAAGGTTATCACACACAAATGAAAACTTCTATATAGTGTTTCAAAATCTGACCGTTAAAAACCGTTATTCTTGACATATTGTCCAATTTGGATGAAATTTGATATGTACACAGGCTTCAGCCCAGTGAGGACTAAAATACCGGTTTCAAAAGTGTATATCGGTTATATAACCGTTAAACCGTTTATTTTGCCGTTATTTTTTTTATATATTGGTGGGTTTTAATGAAATTTTGTATATAGAAAGGTTATCACACACAAATGGCACTTCCATGCAGTATTTAAAAATCTGACCGTTAAAAACCGTTATTCTTGACATATTGTCCAATTTGGATGAAATTTGTGTACACAGGCTTCAGCCCAGTGAGGACTAAAATACTGGTTTCAAAAGTGTATATCGGTTATATAACCGTTAAAAACCGTTTATTTTGGCATTATTTTTCATATATTGGTGGTTTTAATAAAATTTTGTATATAGAAAGGTTATCACACACAAATGGCACTTCCATGCAGTGTTTCAAAATCTGACCGTTAAAAACCGTTATTCTTGACATATTGTCCGATTTGGATGAAATTTGGTGTGTACACAGGTTTTAAGCCCAGTGTGGACTAAAATACCAGTTTCAAAAGTGTACATCGGTTAAATAACCGTTAAAAACCGTTATTTGCTTTATTTCTTATCTCACAAAGCACTTGGCCGATTTATAAGCGGTTTGGAAAACTGGGAGTACGTTTATATGCTTCGCATCTTGTTTTTTTTATCCGCCATTAAGGCAGCCATGCTCCAACTTCGGGGAAGGTGCATGCTATGTGTAACGTGTCATCCATACCAACGGCCAAACTGGCCTTCTCTTCCGAAAGTTGGTGATGGATTTTACGTGTGTGCAAGATGTTATGCGTGCGTTCACCCAGAACCTGGTTATACTCATCGAAGATGAGGAAATGGAGTCAAACCAATGTTAACTCAAGGAAAAATCCCCCCGTACCGAAATGGCCCGGTGGAGATTCGAACCCCAACCTAGGGTCACCAACC
>CM031608.1:48464705-48489926 GCA_018398815.1 Conus ventricosus | reverse complement strand
GCAATCTGCCAAGATCACTCCGGGTCTTGAGCAGACTATGACTGCCAAACAGAATCTAGCACACGGATCCCCACACCACACTACGGATCTACATGATCCACACCATGAACCACACTACGGATTCACACCAAAATATCTTTCCACCATTTTTTTTTTTTTCATGAAAATCTGATCAGTCATTTTTGCGTAATCTCACAGACAAACGGGTTCGCAGTGATTATGCAGTTGTCCTGAAGTCTCAATGCTTTAACGACTGTCCCAGTAGCAGACGGGTTCCTGAACCAAAATACAAATTACCCACATCAGGTTCACATTAACCTGTGGGTCGCATTCGTGCCCTGTGAGCCATCGCCTGGCAATCTGCCAGATGACGCTAGGTTTTGGGTAGCAGACTACAAGATCTGCCTGAGGAAGCCCGGAGATGTTGGGGGGGGGGGGGGGGGGGTGTGAAGCAGAACGACCAGTGTCAAGTCTCTGTTCGTGGCTCACTGATCCCCTGAAGCAAAAGTCGTCGATACATCTTGACGGCAGGCGGGCAGGCGAGCGGAAGTCCCCGGGTCCGTGCCGTTTGCGGCCGCCATGTTTTCATTATGGAGATGAGACGACAGGCCGCACGCCACGGTTTGTATAGGTTTGCGCCAGCATTTCATCTTAAACTGGTACTTGATCCAAAGAACATCTCTTTACCAATTATTTACTTTTTTTTTTTTCGTTTTTTTTTTCTTTTTGGGGGTGGGTGGGGTTGGGGGATGGATGGGGGAGTGGGATTACTACCGATGACATCATGTGAAATCTTCAAATCACCATGACAACCCCTTACTTTATGTCACATCCCAGGCCTTAGCACTCACCCGTGACCCTATCTTTGCGCCAGGGGTGGCACGCAAATAGTTCCATTCCTTTGATTTTGATCGGTCGCTTGGAACACCACTTGCGATGGCCATGTGAAAGAAACCCAGGAGAATCAATTTTCAGACACAGTAAAATAAAATAAAAAAGTATCCTAAACAATCTCATTGCGTAAGTCTATAAAACACTGACTCCCTTGAGCAAGGCCTTGGTGTATTAATTTTTGGCGTGCAGCCACAGGTCAATGTGGATAGGCCTTTCGACAAATGGCAAGGAAGGTCACAGAATCTGACGGATGATCAGCCCGCCAAACAGCCTGATGTTCAGAAGAAAAAAAGAAGAAAAAAAAAGAGTGAAGAAAAGCAAATGACATTCAAACAATCTAGTTTCTAAATCGGCTATTTTCGGTTGAAATCCACTTCAGCCTCGACATATAATCACGATCCATTTGTCCTAAAGTGCGTGAGGTCAAAAGGGGGAATCTTTTGGAATCATACGCTGCCATTATCTATGTCCCTGTTCACCCAAAATAGTAACGTTGTCTGATTGGTAGAGGCAGCTGTCGGCATTTATGCTCCTGGGACATCCTTTCTGCCCTTTGTCCCTGATTACTGATGTCGTCTATTACAGTCTTTTCTAACAAATGTCTTTATCGTGTTACAGATGAGCGCTGTTATGTCCTTAGCTGGCCCACCAGGATAAGCTCTAGGCCCCTTACGTTAACAGCTGACCGTAAGCTAACAGCAATGCACACTTCCTTGCGGATGTAGCCTACTCTTTCTGTCCCACAGCCGCGCGCAGGGCACGTCACAGAGCCAGTTCAGAGTCAGTTCCAGCCAGCGCTCGCCTTCAGCGAAATTCCCAACCAGAAAGCAGCATGAGCTCCTCTCTTCTCTCTCTCTCTCTCTCTCTCTCTCTCTCTCTCTCTCTCTCCTCTCTCTCTCTCTTACAGTGACCAGGGATTGTGTGGACAGAGGTACTGAACGGTTCTCATTGAACGCGCCTTAATCAAACAATACTGTGGTATGAATTCATTCACTGGGTGGAGGAAGGTGCATTATCATGTTTCATTACAGAAATAGCATTTTCTTAACTCTCTTCAGTTCTTTCCCTTGAATTTCGATCACCGGTGATCGACGGTTTTCCTCCCGGAATCATGGTATTTAAAACAACATTTTTTTTATCTGAAGCAATATATCGCCTAAAAAAAAAAGACACATTCATCACAAAAATCATTATTTCAGAATAATGCGCAGAATTTATGAAACAAAGAATTGTCGTCATGCAAAAGCAAAATCTCAAAACTATATTTTTTTAACTTTCTTTGTGGTGGATTCCACTTTCAGTGCATTAATTACAATAAAGATTTGTAATTAATCGACAAAAGTGAAGAAAATACACGAAAAATATTATGTTTGGAAGTGCTGTAAGTATACGGTGCTGCTATTACCGTACAAATATGATGCAAAACAATATAATACTGTATAATGCGTACCAATACACAAATATGATGCGAAACAACATAATACTGTATAATACTGTATAATCCTGTACCAATACAGCACAATACAATGCAAAACAATACAGTACAATAAAAACAAAATACCGTGCCACACTATACAGTACGGTATGATTACAGTAACTCCTCAACCGGGCATAATACACCACAATAAAGTACAGAACAAAACCATAGAATGTTACAAAGTACAATACAGCACAATAAAGACAATCCAAAACAATACAGTATGACAATAATAATGATCAGAGACTTGGATCACAGAATGTTGATATCCATTACCTTTTATAAGGTTTTTGATCTCTTTTTTTTGTTGTCGTTATTTTGTAAACAACATGAATGTGAGTGAACATGTCTTGATACAAACATTATTTAAATGGATGAACATGGAGTAAAAGACAAGCATATATGCCAGTTAGAGTGAAAACATTTCAATAAGCGAGGAAGGCGTAAACAACATTTTCCATTTGATCTAAGATTTTGAGGAGGAGGGATTTTTTAACCAAAATTTCGGTGTGTTTTTAGGTGTGTTTTAAAGGGCTGTTGAACGAGGGTTTTTGTTTTTCAAATAATGAGTTGTGAGTTGACTTCAGCGCGGTGGCAGCTCGATATGGCCCTTTGCGGTCGGCTGGGATGTAAGCAACATGACCTTACCTTAGCAAGACAAAATATGAACTATCTGGCTGTAAGCAACATGACCTTACCTTAGCAAGACAAAATATGAACTATCTGGCTGTAAGCAACATGACCTTACCTTAGCAAGACAAAATATGAACTATCTGGCTGTAAGCAACATGACCTTACCTTAGCAAGACAAAATATGAACTATCTGGCTGTAAGCAACATGACCTTACCTTAGCAAGACAAATATGAACTATCTGGCTGTAAGCAACATGACCTTACCTTAGCAAGACAAAATATGAACTATCTGGCTGTAAGCAACATGACCTTACCTTAGCAAGACAAATATGAACTATCTGGCTGTAAGCAACATGACCTTACTTAGCAAGACAAATATGAACTATCTGGCTGTAAGCAACATGACCTTACCTTAGCATAGACAAAATATGAACTATCTGGCTGTAAGCAAATGACCTACCTTAGCAAGACAAAATATGAACTATCTGGCTGTAAGCAACTGACCTTACCTTAGCAGACAAAATATGAACTATCTGGCTGTAAGCAACATGACCTTACCTTAGCAAGACAAAATAATGAACTTCTGGCTGTATAGCAACATGACCTTACCTTAGCAAGACAAAATATGAACTATCTGGTTTGTAAGCAACATGACCTTACCTTAGCAAGAAAAAATATGAAAGAATGCAGTGACAAAATATGAACTATCTTTACAGTGATAAATACCAACTGAAAATTAATGAGTGCTCTCATGATTCTCATACATCGCCCTTCAAACAATATATTTGTGGAATAATCAACCATTAGTATTATTTATTATCATTATCATCATTGTTGTTGTACATACAAGCCGGTTGTCCCATTCATAACAGTTGTTTACTGCTTGTGTTTCTCCTAGCGACAATGCTCGTCTTCAAGTTCAACCATTCCAAACTTTCAGGATGGTTTTATTCGGACAGTGAGACTGTCGGTAACTGGTAAGGGGGGAGGGGATGAAGGGGGGTGGGGGGTGGGGGGGGTGGGAGCAAGAAGGCGGATAGGATGAGGAACCTGAAGTAACGAGCCAGCCTGATCGTTAGTCAGCCCAAGTCAAAACCCGCTCACAGTGTATTTTTTTAAGTGGCCACACGCCGTAGTTTTGGATTTTGCACTAAAAACACCATTATAATCCACGTGGGTGTTTTGCAGCCTGCCATAAATTTGAACCAGCATTTCATGTTAAACTGATAATTGATCAAAAGAACAACTCCCGATCAACTGTTTCCCTTGTTTGGGGGGTAGTTTTCACCAATGAAATCACAGTCTTCAGGTACATGACCTTCCCCCCAAATTGACGTCACATTTTAGGCCTTTGCACTCACCCGTGACCCAATCTTTGCGCCAGGTCCGAGCGCTCAAACAGTCCCATTCCTTTGATTTCAGTCTGTCTGCTTAGAACCACCTGGCTTGTCCCTTGATGGCCGTATGAAAGAAAATGAGAATCAGCTTTCAGACACAATAAAAATTCTCTAAAACAATTTTATCGTGCCATCCTAAAAATACTCGACTCCTTAAGCAAGGCCTTGGCGCATGAATTTTTGGTGTGCAGCCACAGTGCGTTTTCAGTGGTCTCAACGTCTCTCATTTCCTGTGGGTTGCTGCCTTGACTTCCCTTTCTTTCCCGCCCTGGCCCAGGAAGCTGATGATGACATTCCAGTGGGCCGCTTGGCGAAGGGGAGTGGGAGGGGGGGGGGGGGGGCGACTTCGGAATTGAATGCCATTATTTTCCGCTTCCATTTTTTTCCCCTTCCCTTCTTCATAAGGTCATCCCCATGCGCTGCTCTTTTCCCCTGTTATAGTCCCTCCCTGTCTGCCTCTGCAGTGAAGAGATACAATGAGAGAAACCATGATGGCACCTTTCTCCACGCTGTTTGGAAACTAAGCTGCCTTCACCCAGATGATCAGCTGGGTGGCATGCAGCTCGTCTGAACTGGTCAAAGGTACTGAAGGACTGGACAGACACATTCGGCTGAAGTTGGTAGACAGCTATTATAGACGGAGAAAGCAACCAAAAAAAAATAGAAAGAAAAAGAAAAAAAGGAAAAAAGAAAAGAAAAGAAAAAAGAACACAACACACACACACACACACACACACACACACACACACACACACACACACACACACACCACACACTTCAAAGAACTTCCTGAGTGTGAATTTATCCTCCTCCAGTTGTGGCCTTCAGCGTCGAGATTCGCTGCTGGCAAAAAGAGGCAGAATCCGCAAATGGCTTGAATGATTAGATATACTGGACAAAAGATAAAAGGCTCTGACTTGGCATCAGATTCATGTTAAATCATAATTTTCTTTGCTTCTATGAGCTAGCACTTTCAGGGTATCTTTTTCTTGTCTGCCATGTTGCTGACTCTGGGGAAAGGGTCATTGATGGTGAGGAAAGACCCACTGACTGCAGTGTTGACAGCGGGACAGACTGTAACCCGGGATCCTCTTCAGAGGGCACGTAAGACCTCGTGGTGAAAACTTGGCCGTGTCTGGAGTTATACTGTCTCCACCTATCAGCAGAACAGCATCCACTGAGGCTGCGGGATCCACACGGCAGTTGCTTGACGGTGGCGTTTTTCGCCGATTGGCTCTGCAGCTGGAATACCCATGGGGACGCTCCAGGGAGGCTCTGTCGTGTCACATCCAATAGTCAGTATACAATTGCATCTGACAGGGAGCAATTATGTCCCTTGACGTCTTAATGAAATGCCTTGTGCGTGCCTGCACACTATGTGAACACAGCGCAGGCTTCCGAGGGTGGTTGCAGGATTGTTTCCTGCTGACTGGTTCGGCAGTTGAGGACAGAACTTCTCTGGGTCCCACCTGCACCTTCGGGTGTATCTTTTTCTTTTCATTCTGGCTGCCAACGAAAGCCAGTGTGGGTTTAGCTTTCCTAAGGATTAAAACAAACAACAAAACGTTTTGTTAACGTGTGGACAAGGTGAATGTCAGATCTGGGCCTTCCTGTCCTGTCGTTGTTACCATGGTCACTCTGTCACGAGCTACGCGCAATCGGATCGCGCTCTGTCATCAGCAGTCAGTCTCTGTGTTATGTGACAGTTTTGCGGGTTGTATTGCGCTCTGGGATTAGATAAACTAGTTCGTGTTTGGGCCTACTCAACGCCTTTAGTCTATTTTTAGACCAGGAGAAGCGAGTCAGCCGGTTTTCTGACACTGGCCGTGTTTGTGCATGCCGCAGTGGTGTGTAGGCCTGTGCAGGGTCGGTGTGATTGTGAGGTAGGGATGCGTGTGTGTGATGTTTGTGTCTGGTGTGTGGGTGTGCGTGTGTGGGTCCCATTGACAAGGGGGGGTCACTCAGGTTTTCTCAACAGGTGGCAGGATTAGAGCACGTCTGAGTACGAATCAGCGTCATATTGCTTTTTTTTTTGTTTTGGCTGGCAAGACTGCAGGAGGTGTGGTTCTGAGCCAGATAGTTTTTATTTACGGGTGATTTGTTCACTGAGAATGGAAGCTAGTGTCTTGTGGCGTAATACCTGGCTAGTCTAAGAAGTCCGTGTGTCCACGTTCTGCTGTGTTAGGCAGGAAGAGGAGCCTGCAATACCAGTAGCTGTAGTGTTTAGCGTCAGAATGGAAGCGAGTCGTGTGTAGCTGTTACGTAAACTTCACTGGGGCCTCAGCTGCATGAGCGGCTGACAAGACCTTGTTGCGGTGCGTCTTCGTCCTGTGCCCTGCAAAGTGTTGCTGTTGACAGCGCGTGGCATAGCGTCTGGCTTGTTGCTGTTTTGAGTGACCCCCCTGTTGTACGGATGGTATCCTACGTTGGGCTGCGGGACATCTCAGCGGAGACTCCTGTCGACTCCATCGAGGAACCTGCTGTGTCACCTGTCGTCCCGAGGTCACCTGTCATCCCGAGGTTAGACAGATTACCAGGGTCATCCGTCAAGGGTTGACTCATCCTGCATCCTCTCCGACCCTGTCCCTGCTCCCATTCCGATGCCCTTGACCCTATCAAGGTTTACCCCGGTTTGTCCTCAGTCCCTCCAGACCGAGTGTCCAATTGGCCATCAACCCTCCCTGTCCCTGTCCTCCGCCCTACGTCGCTGCAGCTTGGGCGTGAGGAGGGAGCGTATGCTGGCCACAGTGGGCGGCCGGGCAGGCAACTACTCGCCTGCATCTTGTGGGCGACCGGACAGGACAGGGGAGAGCACGTGGCTTGACCCTTGGGGACTTCGTCGGAGAGAACTACGGGGAGGGCACTGGTGTTGCGGTGAGGGGCGTCATGGACGCTGTGTGGTGTAGCCAGTGGTCTGGTGTGGCACAGAGCATCGCACAGCTGATCGTGAGGGTCCAGCGTCTGGTGTGTTTGTTCGGATAGATGTGTGTGTGCAAGTGCTTCGGGATCACTGAACAATGGTGAACAACAGTACGAACGTGACATACATGTGATGGTGTTGGAGATCATGGACGGTGGTGAGTCGTGGGAAAAACCTGTGTGCTGTTTAATGTGTTTCTCATGAACAATAATTAGTAGTTTGGTCAGCGTGGTTGTTGGCCTGGGGTATTTTCTATGCTGTTGGAGTCTGTTGAAGTTCCTTTCAGGGGTTGACTTTGGCACTGTGTTGTATACATTGTATTGATGATATGTGTCATGTGCCTATGACTCCGCGTGGGGTCCGTTTGAAGTTCCTTTCAGGGGTTGACTTTGGCACCGTGTTGTATTACATTGTATTGATGATATGTGTCATGTGCCCTATGACCCATGGGGTGTCTCTAGGTACTGCCGGCTGCAGGGGACGGAGCTGGTGTCAGGCGTGAATGCAGTGTGATTGAGCATAGACGAGCGAGGGTGTTGGTTGTGGCGTGTGTTATTGGTGTGGAAGGGATTGATTAGAGTTGAAAGGTTGTCGTTTTGTTATTGTTGGTGAAATGTTCATGTCACATTCGCGGTCAATAAATGTTGTGTGAATGTTAATCTGTGTTCAGCAGTCTTAGGTCTGTTTGGGAAGCAACTTGATAGGCTGTAAATTCTGTCTGTCAATCTATAGCATTTAGTTCAGGTCTTAGCGAACCTGACATTATGGTGGAGATGCGGGGTAAACGAAACGGGTTAGTAGGTTAGTAGAGGACTAGATTAGCGGGTAATTTGGGATAGGGTTAGGTCGGGTGGTTACTGGGGATTGTAGGATTTCGCTTCAAACAGTAGTGTCGCAGGATAAGACTGTGGGCGGTTGGTGGGTGCGTGCCCAGTTGGGTGGCGGCACATAAGACAGTCGTGCATCAAGGCGTGTAAGACCTTTGCGGCCGCTGTTTGATCGGAAGTGATGTAATCGTGTTGTTGTGTTAATGTGGTGCCTTTAATGTAAATTGACCGTGAAGCGTATGTGGTGTTGGTCTGTGTGTGGGTGTAAGTGTTGGCTGCTTGTTGTGTTGAATGGTTTCATGTAGGTGATCGGATGAGAAGTTATTTGTCTTAGGGGTTACGCAATTTCCGGGTGTCGTGGGCTGACGGGGGTTGCTCAAGGACAATTTTGGTGTTTCATTGATTGTGATTTGTGCCAGTTGTTATTGATGAGTTTAATGATGTGGGGTTTTTTTTTTGTTGCTTTGTGATTTTGATGCACTTTGATGTGTGGGGCCGGTGTGATAGGGGTTGCAATATCAAGTAGTGAGGTCTTGAGCGCATGACCAGTCAGGGATCAAGTGTGAGTATTTAGGCCGGGGCGTGCTGGCGATAGAGCGTAGTGTATTTGGGAGGTGCAGTTCATTTGCCATTAGTGTATGTCCGACGAGGATCTTACGGAGTGTAGGCGGAGAGCTAGACAGCTGGTGTGCGAACGGTTGAGGAGTCTAAGACCGTTAGAGCATAGGAAAAAGGCTATGGCAGCTAAAGGGGAGGAAACGGAGGAGCAGGTGAAAGATAGGCTTAAGGCTGAAGGAGACAAGAATGGCTTCACGGGTCAGGACCTGGTGGCGTATATGCTCCAGGGGGTCAAGGAGTTCCATGAGAGACAGGAACGGAAGACTAGGGAGGAAAGGAAGAGCAGGAGCGGAAGAAGGAAAGGGGATCGGAAAGTAGGATCCGCAAGGAGAAGGAGGCTTTGGAATTACAGTTGGTGAAGGATAGGATACAAGCAGAGAAAGACCGCAAGGAGAGGAAGAAGCTGCGGAAGCAGACCGCCCAGCCAAAGGAGCGCAGGAAGAAAAGGATAGGCGTGCAAAGATTGCGAGAGAGGATGAGGAAATGAGGATGCTGAGGGAGAGGCAGAGGTTTGAGTTTGACAGAGCGGAGGCAGAGAGAAAAGAGAGAGAGCAGAAGGCAAAGCGAGCTGAGCGGAAGCACATTAAGATCGACCCGCTCAAGGATGATGACGACGTTGATGCCTATATCCGTCACTTTGAGAGGGTGGCCGAGCTGTGTAACTGGAAGAGGGACGTGTGGGCCTGCCAGTTGGTAGCTTTACTGCAGGGGAAGGCTCGGGAAGCAGTGTTGCGGATGCCCGCAACCGAGATGGGGGTTATCAGAAGGTCAAGCTGACCCTGTTGCAGTTCTTCCGGTTGGACGCAGATGCATATAGGCGGAAGTTCCGAAATTTGAGGAAAGGAGACTTCAGAAACCTTCTGTCAGTTGTTGTCCAGAATGCGATCCATATTCTCTCTGTGGTGCATAGCGGCCGGGAAGATGAGGGGAAGGTGGAAGATGTAGTCGACATGCTGTTGCAAGAAACAGTTGTATCAGGGCTTGTCACCAGACCTCCATGTTGAGGTAAAAAGAATGAAACCCAAGACTGCGGATGAGGTTGCTGCTGAGGCCACACTGTAGCAGAGGCAAGGCGTTCTGAAAGGGAAGCCCGCAATGAGAGGAAGGGTCTTTCCTTGGAGATGAGCTCTGAGAAGAAGGAGAAAGCGGACAAGCCGACGGACAAGGAGTCGGGACCCACGTCGCAGAAGCCAGAAGGGCGGGTCCTCATCCAGGAGGCCAGTGTTGCATGATCGGAAATGTTACAAGTGTGGTGAGCCAGGGCACATTGCAAGGAACTGCAAGGGTACAGGCGGTGGCGCTCGGGTCAAAGTGGAACCTCAGAGCGACGAGGGGGTCTCCCAAACTCCGTCCTTGTGCGTGACTTGCGCACGGAAAGATTTCACCCCTAGGTGTTAGAGTCAGAGTGAATGGCACAGAGGTCGATGGGCTGAGAGACACGGGTGCACATTACACCATTGTAGCCGAATATCTGATCTCGCCTGACGCCTACACCGGAGAGAGCGTTGCCAGTAGTTTTGGCCGAGTCCCGGTGTCGGCATAGACTGCCGGTGGCAAAGGTAGAATTAGAATCTCCCTTCCTCGTGGGCCATGTGATGGTTCTGGTGATGAAAAAACCGGTAGAGGATGTGCTCATCGGAAACGTGGCCAGGGCCGCCGATCTATCAGGAGAGGCTACCAAGGTGCCAGTCTATGCAAATCCGACCTGTGTGGCTGCAGTGCAGACTAGGGCCCAGGCAAAGCGCGTGCCGAACCACCGTCCAGACTACCGGTGAGAGAACAGGTTCTTGATGTGTCCCAGGGAGGATGCGTGAGTTGCAAGAGGGGGATTCCACGCTTGCTGCGGCTCGACGTGCTGCTGAAACTGGGGAACGTTTTCTTGTAGGTAGGGGTGTGGTGTCCTACCTCGTCAGGGGAGGGGTTCTCATGAGGAGGTTCCAGACCCAGGATGAAACCTTGTCGCAAGTGTGTGTCCCTCAGGATCTGCGCAAGGTGGTGCTTGAGCTAGCTCATGATGTGCCTCTAGCGGGTCATCTGGGCACCCAGAAGACCAAGCAAAGAGCTATCTGTCACGGACAAAAATAGAAAACCGAATTCGTGATCAGTCGCCAGCCAGCTAAAAGGGGCAAAACCCAAAAGAAACCGGGGCAGGTGGGGCCCCACCCCCACCCAAAACCGGGGGGGCCCACAGGGATTTCACCCCCCCCAACGCCCCCCCCCCCACCAAAAACCCCCCCCCCGGGGCCCAGACTCATCCAGAAAAATTTGTAGGACCAGTGCCACAATTAACTCGGCGTCCGGAAGGGGAGGGGGGGAAGGTATTGTGTGGTGGGGGTGAAATCTGTAATTAATTAAATGACCTTGCCCACCCAGAGAGCAAGGCGGTATGTGACTGTCAGTTTAAAATCAATGAAATGGGGGGAGGCAAACCTCAGTGAAGGCGCAAAAAATACTGCCCAATGGTACTCGCCCTTTGAAAATGGGTTTAAGAAAAAGATAGGATGCGTGGGAACAAACGGAAAACGAACGGGGAAGAACGCAGACGGAGGAAGAGGTTCGGAGAGTAGGCTTCTGAGAGGAAAAGGGGCAGAGAGATGAGGGGGAGGAAGAGAACCAATTTGAGGCTAGACGAGATAGAGTTGCAGGGAAAAAGGACTAGGAGAGAGGGGGAGAGAGAGAGTTGTAATGATAAAGAGAAAAAAAAGGGGAAAAAAAAAAAAGAAAAGAAAAGCAACCATGTCCATTTGATAGAGCGACTGAAGAGAGAGAGAGTGCATGCGTTAATGCGGAAAGAAAAAAAGGAAAAACAGTCGATGTTAATGTCACTGTTCATCTGAACGGGGTTGATCTATGGCGCGTATTCTCAAGCAGAACCAGGCCAACGCCAGTCCCGCAGTCAACTGACCTCCCCAGCGCAAACCTGCCCAGTGCCAGCAGTCCAACTCCAGTGCCGAGTTGTGTGTGTTTGTGAAAGGACTTTTGGCCCCAGAAAAAAAAAAAAGAAGAAAAAAAGACAGTGTTGTGAATAGTTTAAGATCACCTGGAGGTTTTAAAGGAAATTTTTTTACCCGGGTTTTGTTATGATGATTTAGTAATGGTTTTGTGAAATTCAAGGAAAGAGAGAATGTTTTATTTTTTTTGATTCCTTGATTGATGTTTCTTTCTATGTCTGTGTAGTAAGTTATAGACTTTATAGTGGTTTGTGTGCGAAAGCTGTGTATGAAAGAGTTGTAAGAAGTGGAGTGTGTTTGGGCTGTGGCTAGTCCTTCCTCCATGACATACTCCCGGGTTGACAAATTTATTGGCGAGCCCGCCGGTATTCTGGCCCATTTAATAATTGTTCAACTTCTCAGAGAGGAAAATGGGTGGGATTCAAGTATTGTACCCAAAAAAAGGTGTTCTTACTGTTGTTCCAAAATGTTAATTTTCTAGGGGTTGGCATTGCTTCCCAAAATGTTTACCTGGTTGGCACGCCCCCAGAGTATTTTTCGCCAGATTCCTTTTCGTTTAGTTGGGCAGGCGCTAGGCGTATTAAAAAACTAATTCGTTGTTCCCCGCTATTTTATCATTATAGGATTGTGCTATTACGTCACTCGTGCGGTAACCACCAGTTTGGCTGTTTTGTAGTAGTAAAATCTTGTTCAAAAAAAAAAAAAAAAGGAAATTTCGGACAAAAAAACCCCCCCACCCCCCCTATTTACCCCCTTGTGGCATCCTCGTTTTAGGCCAAGGGGGAAAAGTTGGGCATTTTGAAACCCCCCCAAAGATGGAAAGTGAACGAGCGGGAAAGACCCCCCGGTTGGGGAAAAGCAGAGAGGAAAAAGAAAGATTAAGGATTCAGGCTAATGCAAAGCAGGAAACAGAAAAAATTAAAATTGGCTAGCAATAAACAAAAAACGCAGGAAACAGAAAGATTTAAAGGGTTCAATTAGAGTTAGGCAGGGAAAAAAGCAAAAGGGAACCACGATGATGGTGTTCGTTTCCCGTGCCCCCTTTTTGCGCAGTTATGCCCCCGACCAAAGTTGCCAAAAATTTCTGAAGGAACGATTCGATTGATGCATAATCAGTCGTTTTTTAAAAGTTTGCTCC
This sequence comes from Conus ventricosus, assembly GCA_018398815.1. Lineage (NCBI taxonomy): Eukaryota > Metazoa > Mollusca > Gastropoda > Neogastropoda > Conidae > Conus > Conus ventricosus. Next base: position 48,477,071 of record CM031608.1, on the reverse strand, counting down.
CCGAGGGGTTTGGCCTTCGAAGAATGGGCAGTATTTTGTCAGCGCATTTTCGGGTAAGGGTTTTTCAGATTTTCACTGCGTTCCAGCAGCCCAAAAATCGAAATTTTGGGTTTTGGAAGGAATCATTGAGAAGGGGGTTTGACCTCCGGGGGGTTTTAGAAAGAAATTTCGATCGGGTAGTTTTTAAAACGGGGGAAAAAGTAACTCGTTTGGTGCCCCTTTAGATCACTATTTTGAGGGAAAAAGGGTTAGAGTTTAGTGGTACGAGAAAGGAGTTCGCTGGTTGAAAAAAGCGGTTTGAAAGAAAGATTTTGTCAGGTTTTCGGCCCCCGAGTTAACTAACATTTGAAAGAGAGACGCCCCGAGCAGAGGGGGTTGCTTAAGTTACAGAGGTGTTGAGAGGCCGTTTGACACTAGGTCGGGAAACAGGTGCCAGGCCAGGTGAGAAGAGTGCAAGGAGATAGAGGGTTTTCGCAAAGTCTGCAAACCCGTGGTGGGGCAGAAAAGGAGGACAAAGGGACAAAAGGGTTTCATTTGTACAAAAGGGACATGTGGCGAGGGATTGTCCCTGAGGTTCCAGAGGCAGCGCCTTGCAGAGGGGGGGTTAAGGGTGCCAGGGAAAAAGACCCGAGTGGGGAAACCCAAAAAGGGGTCCAATCTGAAGAGGGGGGAGTGCGGCCTATGGCTACATTTGGGGAGTCAGTGTAGGGATGGGGGAACTTGGGGTGGTTCGTTTTCAGTGGAGAAGGGTGGTTTTGGGCCCAAAAAGGAAAAAGGCGGTGGCGCTCGGGTCAAAGGGGGAACCCGAGCGACGAGGGGCCCCTAACTCCGCCCTTTGGTGCGTGACTTCCAGGGAAAATTTTCACCCCTTTGGGGTTTTAGGTCGGGAGTGAAGGCACAGAGGTCGAGGCGAGGGGCAGGGGTGCCCCTTAAAACCAAATTGAAAGCCGAATATCTGATCTCGCCTACGCCTACACCGGAGAGAGGGGTCCAGTATTTTTTGGCCAGCCCCGGGTTTGGCCCGGCATAGACTGCCGGGGGAAAAGGGTAAAATTTTAAATCTCCCTTCCCGTGGCCAGGGTGAGGGTTCCGGGTGATAAAAAAAAAACCTAAGGATGTGCCATCGGAAACGGGCCGGGGCCCCCGATCTATCAGGAAGGCTCCCCAAGGGCCAGTCTATGAAAAACCCACCTTGTGGCTGCAGTGCAGACAAACCCCCGGCAAAGCGCGGCCGAACCCCCGGGTCCAGACAAACCGGTAGAGAACGGGTTCTTGATGTGTCCCAGGGAGGATCGTGAGTTGAAAAGGGGGGAAATTCCACGTTTGGCTGCGGCTCAAACGTGCTGCTGAAAGGGGGGGAACTTTTTTCCTTTTGAAGGTAGGGGTGGGGTGTCCTACCTCGCAGGGGGGGGTTTCTCATGAGGGGGGTTCCAACCCGGGAAATAAAAACCTTTGCGCAAGGGGGTGGTCCCCCCGGACTGGAAAGGGGTGGTGCGGGAAAACTAGCTCAGATGTGCCTCTAGGGGGCCAATCTGGGCCCCGAAGCCCAAAGAAAGACATCTGCCCAAGGGACAAAAATAAAAACCGAATTTCGTGATCAGTCGCCCACCACTAACTGGGCAAAAACCCCAAAAATCAAAAAACCCTGGGGCCGGTTTAGACGGCCCTCAGTTCGGGTCGGGCCAATTAGGCAAGCGGAAAAGGCTCCAGGGAGAGGGTCCCTGTCTTCCCCAGGCAGACAAACCCCTTGACCGACCCCCTCGAGGGCTACCAGACGGGTCCCGGCGCCCTGGAGACCCACCCCCGCCAATTGTAAAACCAGTGCCCACAATTAACCCCCGGACTTTCCCCGGGGAAAGGGGAGGGGGGAAAAGGTTTTGTGGGGTGGGGGTAAATCTACTTTTAAAATTAAATGACCTTTGGACACCCAACAGAGACCCAAGGCAGGAAAAATTACTGCATGTTTTACTTTCCATGAAAGAGAGGGGAGGCAACCCATAAAAGGGCCCCAAAAAACGGACCAAGGGTACTCCCCCCTTTTGACAGAGGGGTTTTAAGATAAATGGGAATGGTGGGGAGAACGAACGGGAACAAAACGGGGAAAAAACAGACAGACAAGAGGAAGAGGTTCGGAGGTGGGCCCCCTGCTCGAAGAAAAGGCAAGAGATGAGGGGAGAAAGAAACCAATTTGAGGCACTAGAAACAGTTTAAGAGCCCCTCAGGGGAAGGACAAAAGAAGATGGGGGAAAAAAGGAGATTTGCTAAACTGTTTAAAGAAAAAAAAAGGAAAAAAAAAAAGAAAAGAAAAGCAACCATGCCCTTTTGATAAGCAACAAAAAGAGAGAGAGTGCAATGCTTTAAGGGCCGGAAGAAAAAAAGGGAAACAGATCTGCTAATATCCCTTTTCCCAATCAAAACCCGGGGGTTCGACCCATCCCCGGGAAAGGGTCACTTCTCAAGCAAACCCACCGGCCAACGCCAGTGCCACAGCCCAAACCTGCCCAGTGCCAGCAGCCCCACCTGCCATGCCAGCACCCCCAACCTAACCGGGGCCAGCATTTGTTTTGGGTGCTTGTGAAATTGACAGTGAAAAGAAAAAAAAGAAAAAAAGAAGAAAAAGAAAAGACAGTGTTCGTGAATATTTTGAAAACCCGGGCCAGGTAAAGTAGAAATCTATTATAACCCGGGTTTTATTTAAAATGATGTTTTAATAAAGGGTTTTTTGGGAATTCAAAAAAAAAATGTTTTATTTTTTTGTTTCCCCAATCTTTTATGTTTTCTTTCTTTTTACATTGTAGAAAAATTATAGACTTTAAAATGGGTTTAAAGTACGAATGCTTGTTTGTATAAAAGAGTTTTGTAAGAAAGCTGTGAGGGGTTTTGGGCTGTGCGCAAGTCCTTCCCTCCACTGCCCAACCCGGGGTTGACAATTTTTTTGGGCGACCCTGCCGGGAAAATTCGGGCCCAATTTTTTATAATTTTTTCAACCCCCCAAAGAGAGGAAGGGGGTGGGAAAAGGTTTTGTAATCCTAAACAAGGTATTTGTCTTACTGATTTCCCCAAAGATATTAAATATGGGGCTTGGCTTTGGGTTTCCCAAAGATGTTAACACTGGGTTTTGGCATTTCACCCCCAAGTACTTTTTTCGAAACAGATTGCCTATAATTCCTCCCCTATTTGGGGTCAGGCGCTAGGGCCCAAAAAAAACAATTACTTTGGGTTCCCAAAGCTAATATTATCACCCATGGGATTGTGCTTTTAAACGCCCACTCCGGCGGAAACCAAACCATTTGGGCTGCCCTAGAAAGTAAAATCTTTTAAAAAAAAAAAAAAGAAAAAAGAGTAAAAAGGGGGGACGAAAAGAACACCCCTATTGAAAAACCTTGTAGCATCGCTCGTGATTTGGGCCTACTGGGGAGAAGATTTGCGAGCATTCTTTAAAAACCCAACAAAAGAGGGAAAAATGAACGGGGGGGAAAGACGCCGGTTGCAGGGGGAAAATACCAAGCGGGAAAACAAAAGATTAAGGATTAAAGGCTAATGCAACGCAGGAAACAAAAAAGAAAAAAAATTTCAGGCTAGCAATAATAAAGAAACCCCGGAAACAGAAAAAGTTTAAAGGGAATCAATTAGAGTTAGAGCAGTGAAAATGAAAAGGGGGAACCACCGAGATGAGTTTTTTTTCCAGTGACCCGGGTGCCATTTAGGCCCCCCGAAAAAAGGGTTGCCAAAATTCTCTAAAGGGAACCCGATCGATGATGCCCCCCATCAGCCCTTTTTTGAAACTTTTTCCCTCCCAAAGTCGGGGTTGGGCCCTTTCAAAGAATGGGCGGGTCATTTTGTCAGCGCTTTGACGGGAAAAGGCTTTACAGATTTTAAAACTGCTTTTAACCAAAACCAGCCCCAACCCATCAAATTTTGGGGGTGTAAAGGGAAATTCATTGATGAAGGGTTTTGACCTCACAAAAGGAGGGATTCAGAAAGAAATTTGGGATGGGCTAGATTAAAAAGCGGGGGAAAAACGTACCCCTCAGTTTGGGTGCACGTTTAGTCACATTTTTGAAAAGGGTTTAAGTTGAGTGGTACAAAAAGGGATTTTCGCTGATTGGGAAAGAGCGGGTTATGAAAAACAGATTTTGTCGGGTTGGGGCCCCTGATTTTCCCTATACTTTTTGAAAGAGAACAGCCAGAGAAGAAAGGGGGGGTTCCCTGAAGTTACAGGGGTGTATAGAGGGCACGTTAGCCAAAGGGGTGAAAAGGAGAAACGGGTGCCGGGCACAGGGAGAAAAAGTGCAAGGAGACTAAAAAGGGTTTTCGCAAAGTCGCAAACCCAGTGGGGGGGGCAGAAAGGAGGAAAAAGGGGACAAAAAGGTTTAAATTTGTCACAAAAAGGGACATGTGGCAGGGTTTTGGGCGCATGAGGTTCCAGAAGGCAGCAGCCTTGCAAGGGTGGAAAAGGGGTTCCCAAGGGAAACGACCTGCAGGGGAAAAAAAAAGGGGGATCCAATCTGAAGGGGGTGGGTGGGGCCCTTGGGCTACCTTTGGGAACACAGTCAGTGTCAGGGATGGGGGCACTAGGCTGAGGGGGTTCGTTACCGGGGAAAAGAAGGGGGGAAATTGGCCCACCAGGGGTGAAAGGTTACAGAAAAGGGGGTTTTTCCCAATGGGGTGTAGTAAAACCCAACCGGTCGAAAAAGGGGGATTTGCCCGGGAAAATCCAACCTTCCCAAATCGGGGCCACTGTGAGGGAGTTTTCCCAGTTCCCTAAAATAGAAGTACAAACCCCCTTACTTCCAGGCGATTTGTCTGCGCTGGGGGAAGGAAAAAACCCCCTTTTTTTTTGGGATCATTGGAAATTTTCCCCAGGGCAAGGTCCAGGGGATCCTAATTTGTTGATTTGTTTACAGGGGCAGCAGTTAAAAAACACGGAGCAAGAAGGGGGAAAAAGGGTTGAAAAAACCTTTATTCTTTTCCACCCGGGAAGTCAGGCATAGAGTGTCGCCTGATGATTTGGGGGGCACGAAAGGAACAAGACCCTTCACTCGTGAAGTTTTGGGATTGGCAAGAGGGGGAGAAAACAGGGGGTTTAGAGGGGGTGGACAAAATTTTCTTGTAAAAGGGGGGTTGTTGTTACCGATTTTCCCCCCGGGGGGAAAAGACGGGTAAGGTGACAACTCAGTTAGAGGTACCACATTTTTATCGGGACACTTTTCATGTCAGGGGGTCACGAGCCCGCTCTGGCGGGTATCTGGGCCCCACCCAAAAAACGCTGAACCGAATCTTTGAGATTTTCACGGGCCCCGGGCAATGGCAGACATAAAGCGTTTTTTTTTCTGCATGTCATTGACTTTGTAAAAGGGTCAGCCACAAGGGGATAAAAGGGGAACGCCTCAAAAACCATCCCCCTTTAATTGACACACCATTCAGGGGGGGGGCTGTTAAACTTTTTTGGCCAAATCTCGCCCTGTTCCAAAGGGGCCCCGGGGAAAGGGAAAACATGTCGGTTGCGGGGGGAAAATTTCAAGGCTATTTTTCAAAAGGGAACAATAAAACAAAAGGGTGGGGAAAAATCCCTAAAGGGGGGGGAGATCAAGCCCGGTTACTGCTTCCCAGGGATCAAAACCCAAGCTGCTGAGCTTTGGGAAAAAGGACCATTCACCATCACTGAAAAGGTAGATCGGGAACTCCCCAATTGATGTGAAGGGAAAAATAAAAAATTTTTCCATGCAATTTTGCCCGCAAATATTTCAGGTAGACCCCGCACATGGGCGCAGCAGAAACCCATTGATGGGGGTGAAGGAGACCCAGCAGAAAAAGGGGGAAATTTTTTGTTGCCTGAGTTTCCAGGAGAAAGCCCAATACGGGAAAGTGTCCCGTTAAAGGGGCTAGCCCGTAGGGGGGTTCCTAGGTTTTGGTTGTGGGAAAGGCGACAAAAAAGAAAGGCCAGAAAAGGGAAAGGGGGAAAGAAAATAAAATTCAGAGAGACCAAAAAACCAAAACAAAGTCAGGAGCGGGCTGGGTTTTATTTTTTTCCCTACGGGGAGTTTTTTTCCAAAATTTTTCCCGGCAATCAGGGAGTCCTCTCAGGGGGATTTGGTCAAGGCGGGGAAAAACCGGGCAGTGGTCGAATGGTCAGACCGGCAGAGAAAGCACGGGCAAAACCAGTCCCGGAAAAAGACAGGTTTCCCGTCCCATCTGAACAAAACCGGGTTTAGGCCCAAAACCATTTTTTTGGGCGGACAAATCCTCAGGCGGTGGAGTAGGGGCAGAAATTGTTGCAGAACACGAAGGGGTCGATTTTCCTGTGAATATGCTAGCAAAGCGACAAATGTGAAAAAGGGGTACGAAAGGGTAGAAAAGGGAGTTTTTTGGGCTGTCTGGGGGCCGTGCAAAAATTTTCCCCCAAAAATTTACTTTTAGGGAAAATTCGTGAAGAGCCCAGATCACCCAACCACTAAAATTTTTCTGCAGGGGGCACATTAAAAAAAACAGCGGGGTCTGCGCTGGCAAGGGGCACTGCGGGCCCTACATATCGAGGTGCAGTACTTTTCCGGGTCACAAAGGGTCGGGGGCTGCCCAAATTTTGATTTGTATGGCCCTGCAAGTTTGCAACTAAAGGGGAAAGACGTCAAAACCGGGGGTGCATAGCTATTTTGGGAAATAAAAATGTGTTGATTCCCATTTGGATTGATGGATAGGGGGTTTAAACCCCAAATTGGCTAGGTTCATTTTTTCTTTGTGAGACTTGTTCATGTAAAGTAGTTATTTGGAGCATCCCTCGCTTGGAAAGTAATGCACTTTTTTTCCCGAAAAGGGTGGGGATGGAGTTCCCCATTTGGGGTGCCCATGGATCTTGATCATATAAATTTGGGTTTTTTCCATAAAAAATTGGGGAGAGAAATGTAAAAATCCGGGGTGGGGGAATTGCATAGGTGCGCCCCGGGGTTTTTTAAAAAAATGACGAAATAACGAAAGGGGCGCCCCTAATGATAACTCATTGGAGTGGAAATTCACTAAGATATTTTTTTAATAAATTAAAACCCCGTTTGTTGTAAAGTTTTTTCCAAACTTTGCACGTGTACTGTGGGGGGGCCCACAAATTCGGTTTTTTGTTTTTTTTTTTTTTTACCGTTTTTTTAAAAAAAAATTTTTTTTTGGGGAAAATTTTCCCGGAAAAAAAAAAAAAAGGGGGCCCCCCCCCGGGGAAAAAAAAAACAAAGGGGGAACCCCCCCGGGGGGGGGGGAAAAAAGGGGGGGGGGGGGAAAGGCTTTCCCCCCAAAAACCCGTTCCCCCCCCCCCGGGGGGGGGGCGCCGGGGGTTTCCCCCAATTTTGGGGGGCCCCCCCCAAAGGGGGGGGGGGGGGGAAGTTTTGGGGGGGGGTTTTTTTTTTAAAAAAACCCCCAAAAAACCCCCAAAAAAGGGGGGGTTTTTTTTTTAAAAAATTTGGGGGGGAAAAAAGGGGGGGGCCCAAAAACCCAAAAAATTAAAAATTTTTTTTTTTTAAAAAAAAAGGAAAAAAGGGGGGGGGAAAAAAAAAAGGGGAAACCAAAGGGGAAAAGAAGGAAAAAAGGGGGGGAGGGTTGGGGGGGGGGGAAAAAGGGGGGGGAAAAAAAAAGGAAAAAACCAAAGGGAAAACCGGGGGGCCCCAAAAGGGGGAAAAGGGGGTTGGGGAAAAGGGGGTTTTTAAAAAAAGGAAAAAAAAAAAAAAAAAAAAAAAAAGAAAACCCCCCAAAAAAAAAAAAAAAAGGGGGAAAGGAAAAAAAAATTTTTCTAAAAATTTTTTTCCCGGGTTTCCCCTTTTTAAAAACCCCCCCAAAACCCCCCCCCAAAAAAAAGGCCCCCCCCCAAAAAAAACCCCCCCCCCAACCCCCCCCCCGGGGGGAACCTTTTGGGCCCCGGGGGGAAAAAAAAAAAAAAAAAAAAAAGAAAAAAAAAAAAAAAAAAGGGGTTTGTAAAATTTTTTAAAAACCCGGAAAATTTTTTTTTTGGGGGGGGGTTAAAAAAAAGAAAATTTTTTTTTTTTAAAAAAAGGGGTTTTTTTTATTTTTGGGTTTTTTTTTCCCCCTTTTTTTTTTGGGTTTAAAAAATTTTTTTTTTGGGGGTTTTTTTTTTTTTTTTTAAAATTTGGGGTTTCCCCAACCTTTCCCCCAAAAAAAAAGAGGGGGGTTTTTTGGGGTTTTTGGGGTTTTCCCCCCAAAAAAGGGGGGGGGGGGGGGGGGTTAAAAATTTTTGGGGGGGGGCCCCATGTTTTAAAAAAAAAAAACCCCCTTTTTCCGGAAAAAAGGGGGTTTTTTTGGGCCCCCTTTTTAAAAAAAAACAATTTTTTGGGGGGGCCCCTTTTTGGGGGGGGTTTTTTTCCCCGGGGGGGAAAAAAAAATTTTCCCCCCCTTTTTTTCCCCCCGCCCCAAAGGGGGGGGAAAAATTTTCCCCAAAAAAAAAGGGGGGAATTTTGGGGGGGCCCCAAAAAAAAAAAGGGGGGGGCCCCCTTTAAGGGGGCCCCGGGGGGTGGGCCTTCCGGGGAAAAAACCCCCCCAAAAAAGGGCCCCAAAAAAAAGGGGGGGGGGTTCCCCCGGGGGGGGAAAAAAAAACCCCGGGAAAAGGGGAAAAAAGGGGGAAAAGGGGGGAAAAAAAAAGGGGGGGGGAAAAGGGACAAAAAACCCCGGGGGCCCCCTTTTTTAAACCGGCCCCCTTTGGGAAAAGGGGGCCCCCCCCCCCCCCAAAAAAAGGAAAAAAATTTTTGGGGAAAAAACCGTTTTTTTCCCAAAAAAGGGGGGCCCCCAAAAAAAAATTTTTGGAAGGGTTTTTTTAAAAAACCCCCCTTTTTTTTTAAAAAAAAACCCCCCCCAAAAAGGGGGGGTTTTAAAAACCTTTTTAAAAAATTTAAAAAAACCGGGGGGGAAAAATTTGGGCCCCTTGGGTTCCCGGGGGGGGGCCCCTTTTTTTTGGGGGACCCCTTTTGGGGAAAGGTTTTTGGGGAAAAGGGGGTTTTTCCCCCCAAAAAAAAAAAAAATTTTTTTCCCCCCTGGGCCCCCCCTTTTTAAAAAAAACCCAAAAAGGGGGGGCCCAAAAAGGGGGGGGGGGGGGGGGCCAAAGGGGGGGCCCCCCACCCGGGGGAAAAAAAAAAGGGGGGAAAAAAATTTTTTTTGGGGAAACCCCCCTTGGGGGGAAAGGGGAAAAGGAAACCCCGGGTTTTTTTTTTTTTAAAAAAAAAGGGGGGGGAAAAAAACCCCCAAAAAAACCCCCTTTTGGGGGGGGTCCCCCCGGGGCCCCCCCTTTTTTTCCCCCCCCCCAGGGGGGGGGTTTTTTGGGGGCCCCCCCTCCCTTTTTTGGGGGGGGGGGGTTTTTTTTTGGGGGGGAAAAGGGGGAAAAAACCCCCCGGGGAATGGCCCAAAAAGGGGTTTTTTTTGGGGGAAAAACCCGGGGAAAAAGGGGGGGGAAAACCCCCCCCTTTTGGGGGGGGGGGGCCCCCCGGGGGAAGGTTAATTTTTAAAAAAGGGGGGGGTTTCCCCCGGGGGGGAAAATTTTTTGGGGGGGTTTTTTGGGGGCCGGGGCCCAATTTTTCCCCCAAAGGGGGGGGAAAAAAACCCCCCGGGGGGGGGGTTTTTAAAAGGGGTTTTTTTCCCCCAAAAAAAAAATTTTTTTTTTCCCCTTGGAAAGGGGGGCCCCCTTACTTGGAAAAATTTTTTTTTTGGGGGGGGGGGGGGGTGGCCCCCGGGGGGGGGGGGTTTTTTGGGGAAAAACCCAAAGGAAAAAAAGGGGCCCCTTTTGGGGGGAAAACCCCCCCTTTTTTTTCCCGGGGGGAAACCCCCTTTTAACCCAAAAAAAAACCCCGGGGGAAATTTTTGGGGGGGCCCCGGGAAAAAACCCTTTTGGGTGGAATTTTTAAAAGGGAAAAAGGGGTTCCGGGGGGAAAAAAACCCCCCCCAAAAACCCCAATTTTAAAACAAAAATTTTTTTTTTTTCCCCCCCCCAAAGGGGGGGGGGGGTTAATTTTTAAAAGGGGGGGGAAAATTTTGGGGAAAAGGGAAAATTTGGGAAAAATTTTGGGGGGGTTTTCCCGGGATTGTTCCCGTTTTTGGGGGGGCCCCCCAAAAAATTTTTAACCCCCAAAAAAAGACCGGTTTTAAAAAGGGGTTTTTGGGGGCCCAAAGGGGGGAGGGGTTTTTTAAAAAATTTTCCCCCGGGGGGTTTTTTTGGGGGGGGGGGGGGCCCCCGGGGGGGGGGTTTTTTTCCCCCCCGGGGGGGGGGGTTTAAAAAATTTTTTTTTTTTTTTGGTTTTTTAAAAAGGGGGGGGGAAAAAAAAAAATTTAAAAGGGGGTTTTTTTAAAAAAAAAAAAAGGGGGGGGTTTTTTGGGTTTTTTTTTTTTAAAAAAAAATCCCCCAATTTTGGGGGGGGGGAAAAAAAAAGGGGGGGAAAGGGGAAAACCCAAAAGGGGGGCCCCCCGGGGACGGGGTTTTTTCCCCCCCCGGGTTTAAAATTTTTTGTTGGGAAAGGGGCCCAAACGGGGGTTGGTTCGTTTTGTTGGGCCCCCCCGGGGGGAGGTTTTGGGGGCGCCGGGGAAAAAAAAAAAAGGGGCCCCCCAAAAAAGGGGTTTGGGGGTTTCCCCGGGGGCCCCCCCCAAAAAAAAAAGGGGGGGGGGGGAAAAACCCCTCCCCCCCCTTTCCCCCCCCCAAAAAAATTTTCCCTTAAATTTAAACCCCCCCCCCCCCAAAAATTTCCTTGCCCAAAAAACCCCCGCCCTTTTTTAGGGCAATTCCCGGGGGGGGAAGGGGGGAAAAAGGGGGGGGCCCCCCAAAATTTTTTAAAGGGGGGGGGGGGGGCCCCCTTTTCCCCCTTTTTTTCCCCGGGGGTTTTTGGGGGGCCCCGGGGGGGGGGGGGTTTGGGGGAAAAATTTTTGGGGGGGGGGTCCGGTTTTGGTTTTTTTTTTAAAATTGGGGGGAAAAATTTGGGAAAAAAAAGGGGAAACCCCCCAAAATTTTTTTTTTAAAAAAAAAGGGGGCCCGGGAAAAAATTTTTTTTTTTCCCCAAAAAATTTTTTAAAAAAAAACCGGTTTTTTTTAAAATTTTTTTTTGGGGGGTTTTTTTTTCCCCAAAATTTTTTTTTTTTTTTTAATTTTGGTTTTTTGGGGCCCCCCAAACCCCCGGGGGGAAAATTTTTTAAAAAAAAAAAAACCCCCCCTTTTTTTGGGTTTTTTCCCAAAACCCCCCTTTTCCCCCCAAAATTAAAAAAGGGGGGGGGCCCCCGGGGGGTGGGGGGTTCCCCGGGGCCGGGGGGGGCCCTTTTTTTGGGAAGGGGGTTTTTTTGGGGTCCCGGGGGGGGGGCCTTTTTTAAAATGTTTTAAAAAGGGGAAAGGGGGGGGGGGGTTTTTTTTTTGGGGGGAAAACTTTTAAAAAACCCTTTTAACCCCAAAAACCAACCGGGTTTTAAAAAACCCCTTTAAAAAAATTAAAAAAAGGGGGGGGGCCCCAAAAAAACCCCAAAAAGGGGGGCCCCCCCCGGGGGAAAAAAAAAAATTTTGGGGGGGCGAACCCCGGGGGGGGGGGAAGGGGCCCCTTTTTAAAAAGGGGAAAAGGGGAAAAAAAAACCCGTTAATTTTTTTTTTTGGGGAAAAAAGGGGGGGGTTTTTTTAAAAAAAAAAAAAAACAAAAAAAAAACCCCCTTCCCCCTTTTGAGTTACTTTGGGCACTGTTGTACATGTATTGATGATGATGTTCATGTGCCTATGACTCCGCGTGGGGTCCGTTGAAGTCCTTTAGGGGTGACTTTGCACCGTGTTGTATACATTGTATTGATGATGTGTCATGTGCCCTATGACCCATGGGGTGTCTCTAGGTACTGCCGGCTGCAGGGGACGGAGCTGGTGTCAGGCGTGAATGCAGTGTGATTGAGCATAGACGAGCGAGGGTGTTGGTTGTGGCGTGTGTTATTGGTGTGGAAGGGATTGATTAGAGTTGAAAGGTTGTCGTTTTGTTATTGTTGGTGAAATGTTCATGTCACATTCGCGGTCAATAAATGTTGTGTGAATGTTAATCTGTGTTCAGCAGTCTTAGGTCTGTTTGGGAAGCAACTAGATAGGCTGTAAATTCTGTCTGTCAATCTATAGCATTTAGTTCAGGTCTTAGCGAACCTGACAGTGAACAAGTATCAGTCCCGGGAAGAATGAACCCTAGGGAGAACTTGACAGCAGAAGGTCTTCAGAGAAGAAATCCCCCTCAGACAAGTGTTTCGGCCAGGCCGCATCCAGGTCATGACTCCCGGATGCCTTTCTACTGCCAACCTTAATTTTTCCTGGCGTGACCAGGATTCGAACTCAAACTTTTGGATAAATGGGCGTCTGAAGGCGTGCCTTATTTTTTCAGATGA
>CM031608.1:48441999-48454665 GCA_018398815.1 Conus ventricosus | reverse complement strand
CAGCATTGCACAGTCATCAGAAAAGTACATGTGTTTCACTTTAAATAACATGTCTTCTACGAACTATGCAGCACATGATGGGCTCATTAGAGGCACTGGCATGTCCTTAAGTCCTGCCCAATAACAGAAGAATATTTTGACCCAACTCTTGTTAGAAAGGCGTTTACCCTTATGAGTACATGAACAGTTGGGAAAGGTTTGATGAAGATACACTTCCACCTAAAGGCGCGTTTTTTTCTAGTCTTAGAGGAAAGGACATCACGATTCCGATTACCAGCATGCTCAAGAAGCATGGCAGAAGTTTAGAGTGTAAAACGATGGAGACTATCATGACTCATACTTGATGGCTGATACATGTTTGTTGGCGGACGTCTTTAAAAATTATAGAAAGACCTGCATGAAACATTACAGTTTAGATCCTGCGCATTATATTTCTGCGCCCGGGATGATTGGGATGCTTTCTTAAAGTTTACTGGAGTACAGATTGATTTATTGTCTGACCTACCAATGATTCAGATGATTGAAAACGGATTGCGTGGAGGAATTAGTATGGCGTCACATCATTACTGTAAAGCAAACAACAAATACTTGGACGACTATGATCCGAGAAAAAAAGTCTAACTATCTCATGTATTTAGATGCAAACAATCTGTATGGATGGGCAATGGCGCAATCACTTCCATTACGCAACTTTAAAATGTACACAGGCGGTGATCCGAAAAATATTCAAAAGGCATTAAAGTGGTTGGGCAGTTTAACGCCTGATCAACAGCGTGGATACATTCTAGAAGTTGATTTAGAATATCCTTATGAACTCCATGACCTGCATAATGACTATCCATTAGCAGCAGAAAGTCTAAAGATGGATCCAAGAGAGCCGCCTAAACTTGTGCCTAATCTTCGAGGCAAAAAAAATTATGTCTGCCATTACAGGCTTCTACAATTTTATTTAAGACATGGTTTGAAGTTGACAGCTGTTCATCGTATAATTGCTTTTGATCAAGAACAGTTCATGAAACCATACATCATGAAGAACACTGATCTCAGAACTAAATCCACAGATGCTTCAGAAAAAGACTTTTTCAAGCTGATGAACAACAGCTGTTTCGGAAAGACTATGGAGAATCCGCACAAGCGCAAAGATGTTAGATTGGTCACCAAAGAGAACGAAGCAATTAAGCTGACTTCAAAACCAAATTATCAGGACTTCAGAAGATTTCATGATCAGCTTTTTGGCATAATGATGAAAAAAAAAAAAGTCAAATTGGACAAGCCTGTATTTATTGGTTTACCGTTTTAGAATTATCAAAGCTTTTAATGTTAGAGTTTCTTTTATGACTACTTTAAGCCCTCGTATCCTGAGTCCAGAGTACTTTACACAGATACAGACAGTTTTGTTATAGATATCCCTACTGAAGATATTTATAAAGACATGGAAATGGAAGTGGCTAAAGGGCATGCAGGATGGTATGACACGTCCGATTATCCTAAAGACTCGCCTTTACATTCAATTACTAACAAGAAGGTTTTAGGAAAGATGAAGGATGAATTAATCTGGAAAGGTAATCAAGGAGTATGTGGGTTAAGGTCAAAAATGTACAGTATTTCGAGCCAGGAGAAAATCATTAAGAAAGCAAAGGGAATATCCCGCAGCGTTGTGCAGTCAAACATATCACATGACAACTACAAAGAAGCATTGTTTGGCAATAAGACTTTCCATCATGACAACGTAAAACTGGCGATCTAATCTACATGAGATCAACACAACAGTTTAACAAAGAAGTCATTAGATAGAACAAACACAAAACGTGTGTTTGTTAATCCAGATTTTCATATGCATATGGTCATTATAGAACCGAAAAATTAATTAAAGCGGAACTGGTCTGGTGGGATTATCTGCAGTTCTTCCTTCACAAAAGATCTTGAGGAGCTGGTTTTTTTTGTGTGCCAGTTTCTCGAAATAATACAGGGGCGGTTTCATCTTACAATTCTTTTTATTTCATATGATCAACACTCCAAACGGGATCGGTTGCCCTATGCGATGTCCCCTTCGCTTCCCCCCGGTAAATAAAGGTACCTTATTTTTAAACCAAAAGGGAATAGTTTGCGGGATGAAGACTCTCCTTCAGCAACATTTATTGTTTTCTTTGGATTGCTTGTACTGGCTTTAGCCCTTTAAATTCTTCATTATTCATTTCGCGCAAAACTGAGGGCAGTCTTCTAACCCATTCTGTTTGCGAGAATTGTCAACAGCTCTCTGTGATACTGGTGGGAGAAAAGTCTTTCGGCTAACTGTTTGTTAAAGTTTTCAACAAAGCCTGGATCTGTGAACTCCTGAATCCCCTCTTTTAATGGTAACTCTATGTTTTAACAATAATTGATTCACTTGGCCTTTAAATTCTTTTCCATCATCAACTTGAATCATGCGAGGATAAGTTAGTGCCCTCGTTGGTATATCAGTTGTATAGCGACAGCAACAGCAGAAGCACTCTTTTGTGTTAATGGCTCCGCATCTTTGTATCTTGAAGCCATGTCAATGACTGTGAGTGCGTACTAAATCTTTTTCGTCTAATCCTATCAGAGGGTAAATATAGAAGATCCATTTGATGGGTTGTCGTTTGGAGTTGTGTTCACAAAGTGTGGTCTCTGTTTTCGTTTGGGCGCTGGTAAATAAATTGGCCAAATCGCTTGTTTAGATAACCATTCTTTTGCTGTTTGTTCACTGACTCCACGCTTGGCTTAGCTTTTTAATTGCTGTGATGCCCTTCCAATATCCTTTGCGAATAATAATTTTGTTCATTTTTTATTCAGCCAATATTAGTGCAAAAAAAATCACAAACGGTCAAGCCAAAGACAAAAACCCGATTTCTTGCATCTTTTTGTTTTCTGATGGATGATAAAAGTCACTAAATTTTTGGGTGGGGGCAATGCCCTCGATTGGTTTGCCTGTTACAAGATAATATGTTTTATTGCTTGATCAACATCTTAAAATGTGTAAGCTGCATGCCCCTGTTTTTTCAGTGTGTTATTAATAAAATCTAACTGCTCAATTCTCTGCTTTTCATAGCGATCTTGTGCTGCAGCAGTTGCCTCCACACTTTGTTATGTCTTTTCTCTCGCCTTCATCTCGCAGTTTACTAAATGCGTAATTACTTCCACTAAAAGCGAGCGAAATTAACCACAGCGCCGCCTATCATCATTACAGTGAAGCCATTTTTTATAAATGTATTTTTTCTTACATATTTATATTGCCCGGGAATTATTCCTTGCTTAACTAGAAAATCTTTCGTAGCAAACGAAGCTGCAATATAGCAATTAGCTTTGCTGAATCCTCAAAGCTAGTTTGCCAAGATCTCGGTTTTAATTCTTAACAAGCTTTTACCAAGCATTGAGTATCCTACACTTAGGCCCCAACAACAGCAGAATGGTAACAAGGTTGGTAACAGTTTTTTCGGTGCTCATTTTTATAAAAAAAAAATAATTATAATTTAATAAAAAACATGAACAGTGATGATCTACTACAGCTACAAGGCGGCCTAAACCTCCCGAACTTATGAAACCAAGTGAAAATCAAGCTATTATGCCCAAAAGGAGAGGCGGGTATTCTTTGGCAGCATGTGGGAAAACAAAACAGTTCCTGGGAACTGAATTCAGCATAGAACAGATTCAACAGATTTCGCCGCAAGACATTTAAAAGTATCATAACGGGTTTTGAAGCGCAGCGGGGGTCTAGAATGGTGAAAAGTGTGGGCAAACGGTTCTTAGTTTGTACACTAAACTATCAGAGATTTGCTCCCATTGATTCTGAACAAGATCTTACGTATGATTAACGCAAGACCCAGTTTAACAAAGTCATTAAGTCTCTAGGGTGTGATCTATACTACAGATTTGGAACATTGTTTCGCCTTTAAAATCAGGGGATTAATAACTTTTAATCATATAGATTTTATTTCCCTTCAAATGACCGAGCTGGAAAATCAGCAGAATCAGAAAACCTGAATCGGGTGGAGAAAGTAACCAAGCCAGAAAATCAGCAAAAAACCTGAATCAGGTGGAGACCATTAAAAATCCTGGGCGTGTTGAAGCAGGAAAAAAATTAGCAAGGGGAACAACAAAAAAAATTAATGTTACAGAATATAACTCATAATGAAAACATAACACCGCCAACGCCAGAACAAGTTGATTCAATGCCGCTATAAAAACTTCATGTGATTCAAGACCTACAGCGCCAAAGTCTTCATGGAATATTGAACTTAAACTGTCCCATTTTTGGCGCCATTGCTGCTGTTGGGGCAGTTATTACTGTTATAAAATATATAAACAATGGCAGCCGAAACAAAGCAATCAAAAAATCTGAACCGCTAAATACAGAAGACAACAGCAAACGCCAAAACCGTCAACAACAAAAGACATTTTGATTCCATTTATAATGCAATAATATTTTAAATTTTTTAAAAAAATAGATCATGGCGTATTATAAAATGAAAAAAGTCAATAAATAAAGACATGGAGTCTAAAAAGACATTTCCATAGACCAGAATTGTAATCAATGCGGTTGCTTGGGATGTAAGGCCTTCATTAAGATCTATGCAGAGAACGCTGAGCAAGACATCCTCAACAATGACACGTTTTTTGAGGCGTGTGTGTACTATATTAGACTCTGCTATTTAAGATAAAAACATAGATGTCTTTAACTCAAATAAGAACTTGGTTGTACTTAGAGAATGACTTAATCAAGAACTTATCAAGAACTTAAATCAAAAACTTATTAAGAACTTACTTAAAACTTGATCAAGAACTTATTAAGAACTTGGGCGACTTAATTAAAAACTTAGAAGTAACTTAAGTAAGAACTTGTGATAACTTAAGGATGACTTAAAGACAATTTGAGTAAGAACTTATTTTTGGGGTAACTTAAGTTAAAAACTTAGAAGGAATTTGATTGTGTGCATGCGTGGGGGGGGGGTGGGGGGGGGGGGGGTGTGCATGCGGGGGGTAGGACAAAACAAACAACAAACACAAACAAACAACAAACACAATAAACAGTCTAGGGTGGGTGGAGGGACGTGCGTGCGTGGGTAGGCCAAAAACACACAAACACCACTTCTTGCTTTGTGACTAAACTAGTTTGCCGCTGAGCTTTGCAGGTGTTTGCTGCGCTTTGAGGTCAGCCGTTCATGTAAAAAACGGCTATTATAGAAAGGGCTTGACGTCACCACAGCCTCTTGCTGCTAAAAATACCGTTCATGTATAAACGCTATTTATACAAGGCTGACTTCACCCGCAGTCCTCTTGCTGCAAAAATAGCCTTCAGTATAAACGGCTATTTATAGCAAGGCTGACTTCACCACAGGCCACCTCCCGCAACAAAGAGTTTCATTGTACTTCCTCCCCACACAAAAAAGTTTATACCACACCCCTCGTCTTTTCTCATCCGGGCTTGGACCGGCTTTTTGGCAGAGTTAGTGGTTTTTTTTATTTTTTTTTGTTTTTTTTGCAGAGCTTTTTGGCGGCTCTTAATCGCCAGTTAGTACACCTGTCGCTAAACTTTTGGAGCTTTTTGTAGGAATAGTGGCGCCACCCACACCCCACCCCGTTCTGTTAGGGGGTTACAAAGAGAACTCGATTTAAATTTTGCCAGGCGTTTCAAAAATCACTTTTTTCTGAAAGTACTTAGCGATCAGACTTCGTTTGGCAAACAAATCATTGATGCTGATGCTAAGGGTATGAAATTTTGGACAATAATAAAAAAGTTTGAAAGCTGCATCAGTTTTCTTGCATACGAGTCATCAATATCCATGTTTCTTCGTAAAAATGAACGCCATGTCTCATTGGGTTTGATTTTTGAAACATTGTTTGTGCCTTTTTCAAGGCAGTGACCCAAAACCATAGCATAATGATAGTTTTTTTTTTGCTAATTTCAGAAAAAGCACCATCTTGTAGAAATGGAATCATTTCCCCAAACCGTCAAAAGCTTATCAAAAACACAACATCTTTTCATAAAATTGCCCAAACCTCTTTCTAAATCTCTTTCTAAACCCAAACAAGCTTTCAAGGTAGTTGTGTAGTTCATCAATGGTTAGTTCTCGTTTTTTTTCTTTCTCCCCGCCTTCCAAAAACGCAATACTGCTTTTTGGTTTTAGTAGGTAAAAAACAGCGCCCACCTGAGTTTATATAATCCACCATAAGCCTGTGGTTTTGCATATATCCTCCATAACAAGGCGTTTTTCCCTTTTGTAAACAAAGCACGTCTGTCTCCATTGAAAGCCATGGCTAAAAGGGCCCGCCTCTTCCCGGGCGTAGTATGTTGACGTGGAGTCCCACGTGGCAGTCTAGAATATTCGCGAACATTTGCTGACGCAATAATGGGCAAGTTGCCCGGGGCGCATTTGGGCCAGGTAAGAGACGAAACGCAGTAACTCGCGAGGCATGGTTATATGATTTTTTGGCCACAACATAGGAAGACGCACAGTTGCAAAACGACCGCCCCGGCCTTTCGCTGTGTTCTATCTAGCCGTGCATACTGTGTGTGTGTATGTGTGTTGTGTGTGGGGTGTGTGTGTGGTGTGTGTGGGTGTGTGTGTGTGTGTGTGTGTGTGTGTGTTTATATATAA
The DNA here is from genome assembly GCA_018398815.1 of Conus ventricosus. Classification (NCBI taxonomy): domain Eukaryota; kingdom Metazoa; phylum Mollusca; class Gastropoda; order Neogastropoda; family Conidae; genus Conus; species Conus ventricosus. The sequence continues at coordinate 48,448,051 of CM031608.1, read as the reverse complement.
AGTTGTTTGCTGATTCATGTCTTCCACACAATTTAATCTATAAACTGTTGAAAAAGGGATTTGTGATTCAAAAACTTTTTCTAACTTAGAATCCACACTGTCTTCTAAAACTGCAGCTATATTGCCATACGCAAACTTACACCACCACAGCACTGGTGAAAATAAACACCCCAAGTGCTGGGGAGGTAGGCCCGGGAACTAGCAATAAAAAGCTTACACCCCTGACAGAGTTGCCAGTACTGAAAAGAGAGCCGTGGAACAGACACCGTTTGTATAGAACGCGTTCAGTCAAAGGCTGGGTTTTCCCTACTTACTCTATGGGCGTGTTCAGTCCTGGGTACTTTCCCTACGCTACTCTCTGAAAACTTTAGTAAATTGATATTAAAATGGATAAACCTGCACAGTATGTTTGTTTGTAGATAAAACGTTATTTTTTGTTATTGACGTCTTACTTGTCAGAGAACAGTAATATGCTGATTCTAGGTCACTTTCGCCCGAAAACCCGGTGGGAGCAAGTGGGGTAGAGTCGGCATATTACTGTTCTCTGAAGGAAATGTTGACTGATAAATGGAACTCTCTAGGGGTGTTGAATTTGATCGGGTAAAACCGTTTGAATTCCAGGGCCGATTCTCCCATTATTGCATGCTGTACCTTTTACAAAGACAAAGTGAGGGTCCTGCGTGCAAAACAGAAATTTAAAGGTACCCAGCTTTTTATTGGAGAAGACTTTTCCTTCAGAGTGAGAGAAATAAGGAGAAAATTATCGCCTCACTTAAAGTCCAAACCCCAACCCAAAACAAAAGGTTTCAATGATATATGACCACCTTGTCATTTAAGGAGTAAAGTATGGTCTAGATGACAGCGAAAATCTGGTCCCACTTCAATAATGGCCGGCGGCCCTGGGTTTAAGTTTATCTTATTCCAAACGTTTTAAGTGTAACAAAAATAAAAAGGACAAAACCCCACGCTGTCAGGGCAGAAAACACACGAGCGCAAAGATTCAGTGGTCAGCGAACCGTGGTGAGTTTAAACCGGGGTGCGACACGCTCGTGCAGGACAGGCATGGCTCGAACTTAGACAGCCTCGCACTTGGATGCTCTCACAGATGTCAATGTGTCAAATGAAAAATGGCATGCGGAATGTGTCGATTGATTGTGTCCTTGTGTTTGTAAATGATGATGATAATAATGACGTGAATACTGAAAGAAAGACCACTTCATAGATGATACTGTAAACAACTGTTCTATTTTATGTGATGTTCCCAAACACACTGCTCCTTGTAATATTGTTCATGGTTGCAACACGTTTAGGCTGCCAGTGATAATGACAGTGTGGTTAAAACTGCACTGTAAGTGATTGCGAAGTATGTCAGTAAATGTAACTGTCAAGGATGGTAAGTGTGTGAATGACAATGGGGCTGTGAAATGTAACAGACGAAAAATGACAGAGATCGGTGATTACATTGATGGGAATGAAACGATTGTAAAGATGACTGCATGAAAGGGAACGAATGGAAATAAAAGCTGACTAGTGGTTGAAAATTGTGCCCATGAAAATGAACATGAAAATAGTGGATCACAAACACGTAGTCAAGAAGCTATTTTGGGGAGGATAGTAGAAGTCGTAAGTCTGTGATTGTGGGGAATGTAAACCAGTTTTAAAACAAACTAAACGCGATGGTTTTTGTGAAAATAATAGTGAGAAATCAAATGAAACTGATGACATTCACTATGAAATTTTGTGCGAATGGATGGGCAAAGGTATGTGAGTGATAAGGATGGAATAGCTTTTTGAGTGAAAACTCTGGAAATCTAACAATCTTGTGAATACTGTATCCTTCTACATTGGAATGTGTGTGTCTTCTGTCGAAAATGAATGATGCAGATTTTGTTAACTTTGTTACATCCTTTGATTTTGTGTGTTTAGTGGAAACTTTTGTAGAAAATTTTGATGCTGGCAATTCAAAGATCATAAATTGTTCCTCAAACCTGCGGTAAAACTGGCAACGCAAGGGAGATGTTCCGGGGTATAAAGTCTTAGTTCGTAAAACTCTTCTTCTTGTTCCATCCGCTTGATTGTGGGTTATAAGTATTGTTATCATTTATGCTGGAAAAAATTTTTTTGGACTGAGTAAGAATGTCCTGCTTATATGTACTTATGTTCCCCAGACAATTCCCCATATTATTCATTATACGGTTACAACAGTGGAATAGATATGTTGGAGGGAAAGTGTCATGGAGAAATCACTGTGGTCGATGATTTTGATTTATTATTATGTGGTGATCTAAATGCAAGGACTTCCAATATTTTCCCTGATATTCTACATGATGGGGAACTCCACATTAACCATGTAAAGGATGTGGACAACAAAATACAGAGGTTTCTGAGGACACTGTATTTAATTCATATGGGAAAAAACTACTTAACATGTGTACTGTATTTGGGTTTTTATATTTACAATGGGGTATGTATTGGGGACCTTTAAGGTCGTTACACTTTTATTTCGGACTCGGGGAAATAGTGTTAAGACTACTTTCTATCATCTGGAACTTGTTTAATTTCTTGAAAGACCGTGTAACATTAAGATTCTTGAAAAATCGAATCCGATCACTTACCCCTTTTATTGCCATTCAAAGGCAAACAGAAAAAAATGTATTAACAGAAAACCAAGCATAGACAAGCTCAATTTATGACAAAATATTGTGGAAAGAGATGTATGCGGAACGATTACTAAAGTCCCATGAGCTCATATCATGTGCAGCAGAAACTTTATATGGCAGAAGCTTTATATATAGAGATGTGAATAAATCCCTTGACATGTTCAATCAGATTTTTAAAGAACAAGCTGTTGATATGAAGAGAAAAGTCTTGCTAGGGAAAAAAGGGCAAAAGAAGGAATGATTCGATCAAGAATGGATACGGGCAAGACGTGGAGTAACGGAGACCTGCTGAGAAGGTTTGAACAACATGGGTATTATACTATTAGAAGCCAGCTTGATGCAAGACGTGAATATAAGAACCTAAATATAAGAAAACAGAAAGATCAAAACGAATCGTTAGTAAATGAATTGGCAAACTCTGTAAAAAGTCAAAAGAACTTCTGGGATACAATGCACAAGATCTCGAAAAAGATCCCACCTTTAAAAAGAATGTAGAATGAATGGTATGATCATTTTAAAAGTGTTTTTGGAAAAGACAAGAAGAATAATTGATATCAACCACTTTGAAGACAATGAAGACAATGTACTGGGCAGCCAATTTCGAGAGCAGAAGTTTTACTGCCATTTAAAAACTAAAGAATGGGAAGTCAGCTGGGCCAGATGACTTAAAAGTGAGTTCTTAAAAATTCCGGGGAACCCGTTGTTTAATTTCCTAGTCTCACTATTAACTATTTATTTGAGAAAGGACTTTTTCCGAAAAATTGGACAAAATCCGTAATCATTCCTTTATATAAGAAAGGTCATGTCAAAGACGTTAACAATTTTCGAGGTATTTCCTTATGTGACATTAGTAGCAAATTATATAGTTCAATTGTTAATGGTAGATTACAAGAATGGATTACCCAAATGATGTTACCGGTGAGTACCAAGCCGATTTTAAAAAGGGGTACTCGACAATCGATCATATTTTTACTTTGCTTGCTGCTATCCAAAAGCAATTTGCCTATAATAGGAAGTTATACGTTGCTTTGTAGATTTTGAAAAGGCATCGATTCTATATCTAGAAGGGTTTTTGTGGCCAGTTCTGATCAAAAACGGAAATTTAAGGTAAGTTTTATCGTTGTGTTAAAAGCATGTATAACGAATAAAGGCAAAGTAAGGTCTGGGGGAACACTGCTATGCGTTGAACTGTACACGAGGGTCCCAAACAGGGGGATGTCTGTAGTCCTGTTTTGTTTTCACTTTTTATAAATGAACTGGCTTTGGAAAAAATTGAGAAAGGTCTTCATGAGTTAACGTTGATCTCAAAATTTAATTTATCCTACTTTTTGCTGATGACATTATTCTATTGTCTATAACATAGTGGGTTTACAGAGAAAAGTTAAATAATTTTTATAGTGCGCGAGTAAATTAGAACTGAAAGTAATATGAAAAAACTACATCATTATTTTTCGTAAGGGGGGGTATTTTCGGCAATGAGAAATGGCGTATGGAATGAGAGAGTACAAGTAGTAAATCGTATAAGTTTTCTTGGAATCTATTTCTCAACAAGACTCAGTTTTTAGTTTTGCTTGTCAAAGTATAGCTAATAAAGGGAAGAAAGGGGTTTTTCTCTTGCTAAATGTCTTATAAATTAGATTGCAAGCTTTCATGTCCCTTTTGTAAATTATTTGACTCCAGATTCAAGCCAATGCTACAGTATGGTGCGGAAATATGGCTTTTGAAAAAAAGACAGAAATAGAAAAAATACATTAATTTGTTGCATTGAAACGCTTTCTTAATGTCGATAGTCGAACACCAAATGATCTTGTTTTTTGTGAACTAGCGATATCCAAAATTTTCCTCAATCATACATGAAAATGTATTAAGTATTGGCTGAAACTGACCAGAATGAATGAAATAGGGTACCGTTTAAGGCATACAAAAATGTTATTAAATTAGATTTCATGGAAAAAGGACTTGGGTTACAAATGTTCGTCATTGTTTAAATTCTTATGGGTTTGCGTATGTCTGGACAACCAGGGTGCCCAAAATATATCAGGTTTTTAACATCTTTAGCAAAGAATTATTGATTGTAGATGGCAGGACTGGGATGATCACATATATACTAGTGACAGATTTGCACAGTACAGTTGTTTAAAACTACTCATTTGAAAGAACTGTATATTGAGCTAAAAATGAAAAGATATATAAAAAGTGAATTGACCAAGTTTCGATTTGGTGTGTCTCGTATTGCATGCCATTGCTTTAGATTCAACGTCAGAAATGAAAAATTGTTTACATGCCGTCTATGCAACACTGAAAGAAGATGAATTGCACTTTTTATTTTGCTGCCCTGCTCTGAATGATCTAGAGAAAAATTTATACAACTGAAATACTATAAGGCTCCATGCAATTTCAGGTTAACTTTAACTTATGTCGTCACAGAATGAGACTACAATGAAAAATTTAGCAATGTATATTTATCTGGCGCAAAAAAGGTTGAAAGTCGTTACTTCATAGAATGTTAGTTTCCAGTGTATACAATGATGAATCTTTATTTCGTTTATTAATTGTTGATTTGGTATATGTCACTGGCTTTCTCTCGCTTAGTTATGTGAACATCCCCCTTCAGTAAGGGCTTAGGCCTTTATCTGAATAAAATTTTGAGTCTTTTGAGTCTTGAGTCTCTCTCTCTCTCTCTCTCTCTCTCTCTTCTCCTCTCTCTCTCTCTCTCTCTCTCTCTCTCTCTCTCTCTTCTTCTCTCTCTCTCTCTCCTCTCTCCTCTCTTCCCCTCCCCTTCGATAGGAGGATCGCTTATTCCATATATCTGTGTGTGCTAACTCTTTTCTTCTTTGTAATCAATTTCTTTATTCTTGTTTGTTGTTTAAATCGTTTCCTTTTCCTTTTAAAGTCATCTACGCCTGAACTGTTAATGCATAAACTTTTAATGTTGTGAATATATGTGTGTTTGTTAAAAGTTTTGTAAGTTTTCGTCGCTAGTCATACTTAGTCCCTTAACGGGGCAAGGGCCGGATGAAAAAAAGCATGTGTTTGCTTATCTGTTACCCTTGGAAATAAAGATTATCATCATCATCATCATCATCTCTCTCTCTCTCTCTCTCTCTCTCTCTCTCTCTCTCTCTCTCTCTCTCTCTAAGAAGGGTTACTCAACTATTGATCACATGTTTACATTGCTTGCGGTTGTGCAGAAGCAGTTTTCTAACAATAGGAAGTTATACGTAGCTTTTATAGATTTTCAAAAAGCGTTTGACTCCATTAATAGAAATCTCCTCTGGCCCATTTTGACCAAAAATGGTGTTAAAGGTAAACTCCATAGATGTATTAGAAGTATGTATGATAGAGTAAGAACCAGAGTCCGTTGTGGAACAAAACTTACTGACTATATTAAT
>CM031608.1:48424499-48436999 GCA_018398815.1 Conus ventricosus | reverse complement strand
TAGGTCCCTGTTTGCCACCGATCTAGAGTGGTCCGGTGACCCTGAAGCTGATGGAGGGGAAAGGGACCACGTGTATTCCATATTCCGCCCTGGGAAAAAGAAAACGGGGGGGGGGGGGGGGGGGGGGGAGGGGAGGGAACATACGTCTTGCCTGCCCCGACTCGCCAATCCCTTAATTGCCATTGTTCTCAATTTGTAACGGCTCCCCCAAAGCCGGTGCACGGTGCGCCCAGAGTATGTTGTGTATGGGAAAGATTCAATCTCACAGCGGTTAAATATGGACAGGCTCCCTCCTGACCTTTGTGACATAATCTGGCTTGCATGAGGACGAATTGATTTTTTTTTTCTTTTTTTTTCAGTGGAAAGAAACTGATGAGACCGGGTCGTTTGGGAACGTTCTGATCCCCTTCCTTTCCCAACCATCCCCTTTCTCCTCTTCTCCCCCCTCTCTTTTTTCCCCCTCTTTTTTTCCAAAAAAAAAAAAATCTCCCCCTTTTTTCCCCCCTTCCCCCCCCCCCCTTTCCCCTATAAAAGTTTTAAATATGAAAAAAAAAGTTGCTCTAGGGGCCTTGGAGACTAGGGCCTTGCTGGAGGGTCTTGGAGAAGCTATTATTTTATTTTTTCCCCATTCACCCTCTCAAGCACATACTGTTAGTTAGGAGTTTCATCTACCACTGCAGATATGAATGCTTATCTCCCCCTATTTCTTCAATCTAAGACATAAGAGCAAGCTTTGTTTTAATTCAATATTTTTGCAGTCATTGCAACCCAAGCGCTCTGTAAGTTGCTGGAATGGTGCTCGGTACTATCTGGAATTTATTAGTTTCTTGTTTTTAGTCCCTGCGGATCATTCCAAGGCCCCAGCATTGTGTCTTATGGGATATCTTTTTATATTTTTTATCAGAAATATCCTTGTTTTGCTTTCTTGTTTTTTTGCTTTTGTGGCACCTTTTGGTTTCTTGAAAAAACATAACGGTCGTTTGAATGTTGCACCGCTTTCTTGGATTCTTTTCTTCCTTTTCCTAAAGCAGAGGAGTCAAATTACATTTCGCGGTCAGAGGAGAGAACCAAGTTTCGAAATATCGGTATATGACCAGAGAGTTAATGTAGTGAGTTTCCAGCATATGGAGGGTGTCTCCCCCCTTGGAGAGTGCTTGCTGAAGGTTCAATTGAGAATTTATTTTATTTTCCCCATTCACCCAGCACATACTTGGTAGCAGATTCATTCACCAGATAGAAGTTATCTCCCCACTATTTTTCATAAATTAGTGCAACTTTTTTATTTATAATTCAATTTTCTGCAGTCATTGCAACCCTTGCTCTCTTTTTTCTGGGCTCGGTCTTATACATGAATTTATATTCTGTGAGATTAGAGAGATACAGAGAGAGAGACAGACAGACAACAACACAGAGAGAGAGAGGAGAGAGAGGAGGATTCAAAGTTTTTTAAAAAACTACACGCACTAAGTGTGTTCATTTTTCCCTTATCGGCCTTTGGCCATCCACAGAGTACATGGCACAAGGCATGCGCCTCATCACTGACGCAATGAACCGTGTTCAGCTTCAAACTTGAAACACGCGTGAATAATGTCAGAAGAATTACTACAGTCATACAAACATACATACATATGTAGCAGACGCCTCTCAGGTCATGATATGCGGAAATTTGCCCCGCTGTCCATCCTATCTCCAATGCTGATAGTCTGATTGCGCGTACTTTTGTGATGATCCCCACACACGCAACACACACACACACAACACACACCACGCACTCACGCACAACATTACACACAGAATGACTCACAAACACATGTACATTTTACCGAAAATAACTGTTTTGATTGTGTGCGTGCGTTCAAGGGATCTAGCTCAGATAGTAGTACAAAATGTGTTTTAAATGAAAACGTTTCCTTCCACTCTGAAAACAACATGAGAAAGAGATTTGTAAGACATAGCTAAGAGATTATTTTACATTTTCAATTTCTCATGTCAAGTTCGTTACAGAATCGTTATTACAATTATCTCTTCTTCTTCTTCTTCCTCTTCTTCTTCTTGTTCTTCTTGCTCTTGTTCTTGTTCTTCTTGTTCTTCTTGCTCTTTTTGTTCTTGTTCTTCTTCTTGTTCTTCTTCTTGTTCTTCTTGTTCTTGTTCTTCTTCTTCTTCTTCTTCTTCTTCTTTCTTCTTCTCTTCTTCTTCTTCTTCTTCTACTTGCAGTTGTAGTAGTAGTAATAGAAGTAGTAGCAGATGTGGTAGATGTAGTGGCTGCAATAGTAGTAGTAGTAGTGGTAGTGGTGGTGTTGGTAGTAGTAACTATTGTTGTTCTAATTGTTGTAGTATTGTTCTTGTTGATGATGACAGTGTTGTTAGCACCACCATTATCATCATCATCATCTTCACCATCATCATTATCGTTATTATTATTACTATTACTATTATTGTTATTATCATTATTTATATTATGATTATTATTATTCTAATCCGTATTATTTCCCCGTTAACCCATCCCTCTTGTTGCAAAGGGAGACGACTGCAGACGGAAATCTAAACAAATCTTAAATAAATGTTAGCGAACCGCCAAGAGAAACGTGGACAAACGAGTCACAAGACAAAACACGACGCGTTTCGACTTCTTAGGTCTTTTTCGGCAAGACATAAACAAACGGGACAATGAAAATGAACGAATTTGTCACTTAGCTTAGATCTCTTCAGCGCAAGGTAGGCAGGCGTTGATTCAACAGTTTCTGAATGATGTACACTACTGGGTGTAAAATATCCTCTATTAGAACACATCCAGCACCAACATGAGTGTTTGTAGTACCTGTTTTATCACAAGAGACAAAGCAAAATACAGCCGTCTTAGAAATGGAAAATGTGCCATAACTGTTTGAACTTCTTGAAAGCTACCTTCACAATCGTCCATCCACACAACTGTTATCTTTCTGCTACCTCTTGTTACATTTGTGAGAGCAACAGTTTTACATGAAAGCCACCTGCCATGGCCAAGTGGCCAGCCTAACTCCTAGCTGGAAGATCATGGGTTCAATTCCAATCAGAGTCTTTCATTTGTGGGATTCTTCTGTCCCGACCAGCTCGTACCCACAGTTGAGTTGACTACGGGCTCATTCGGGACGACTGGTACCATGCAGTCAAGTTTCATCCACAAAATAGATGCATCTCTTACAGTGTGACTCAGATTTCCTCAACAACACTGCTGTGTCTGTATCTGTCGTGTCTGGTTGAAGCCAGAATATATTATGAAAGTAAGCCTAGACTACAGCCCTGTCATGCAGTCTCAGACCAGAACAGAAATTCATGGCGTCATCAAAGTCGTTCCAATTCTGTGGCCCTTCAGGACCTACTCTCATGACGACCTCAATTTGGATTATATCTCCACGGAATGTCCTCGATTTAGTTCTGTTGTGTCACCAGTGTTGAGACCTCACTCACACTGTCTCGTGACAAAGCAATCATTGTTGTCAGTAGTGGGCTTAGGAAGTGAATCCTTGATATGTTGGATCAGAACAGGCGCCACTAAACACCACCCAAGTGACACAACGGCAGCGCAGTGTCTCCTCTAGTGGGTAGTCGCGTGATGCCAGTGACAGGCAGAAGTGGCGGGTGTTGTCCTTTAGGGGAAGGACTGTGTGTTTTCTCCATTAGAATTATATAGTAGTTTTTACGTCAAAACTCACCGCTCTCTTGCTAGTGGCGGGAAGGAGCAACTTATCAGTCCTAGTCACCGAAAGAAACGTTTGATTTTTCTTGGACTGTTAAAAAATACTCAAGAATGGCCAGGGGTCATTCAACTTTGGCATACACACTTAGAAGTGCCTGTGCTCTGAGTGGACAGACAAAATTAGAAATATGCTCAGACATGAACTGATCTATGAACAACAAATAACTGACACAAGTGAAAAGCAATTTCACACACCAGCTTTGTTTGTGTATACAAGATTAAAACATACAAATTAATAGAACTTCAGTTGAACCAGACTGTCTTTACTTAGCTGGCTTCTCCTCACTTTCAACTTTTCATAAAAAGAGAAGGGAATGTTTGATAACTGAGTTAAGGTCTAGTGGGTTCACTGAGATTTAGCTCTTTAGATGGAGAGGTGTGTAGATATCTTTTCAGTTTCTGCTGGCTGGCCCACATTTTCCTGTGGACAGGGTGATCGGTTTGCTGGTCCACACGCCACATTGTAACTGGAGTCTTGATCCTGTGCTGGGCTAGTTTGGTGGACTTAACAGGATCCCACAGTTTGGTGGACTGAACAGGATCCCACAGTTTGGTGGACTGAACAGGATCCCACAGTTTGGTGGACTGAACAGGATCCCACAGTTTGGTGGACTGAACAGGATCCCACGTTTTATTCACACTACAGAACTTGGTTCGATCCTGTGCTGGGCTAGTTTGGTGGACTTAACAGGATCCCACAGTTTGGTGGACTGAACAGGATCCCACAGTTTGGTGGACTGAACAGGATCCCACAGTTTGGTGGAACTGAACAGATGCTCACAGTTTGGTGGACTTAACAGATCCCACAGTTTGGTGGACTGAACGGATCCCACAGTTTGGTGGACTGACCAGGATCCCAGTTTGGTGGACTGAAAAGGATCCCACGTTTTATTCACACTACAGAACTTGGTTCGATCCTGTGCGGGCTAGTTTGGTGGACTTAACAGGATCCCACAGTTTGGTGTGGACTTAAAGGATCCCACAGTTTGGTGGACTTAACAGCATCCCACGTTTATTCACACTACAGAACTTGGTTTGTAGATAAGTATCTGGGAGACCATTCACACTACAGAGCTTGGTTTGTAGATAAGTATCTGGGAGACCAGCTTGACGAGTCCTCGCACTTGCCCTCTGACCTTCGGGAACAGTGCGAGGTCTCAGTGGGCAAGGTAAGGCGATCGTAAATGTATCTGCCTTCATTTTTGGTCTCCACTTTAGTTCTTCTCTCAGATGTTAGGTGGATTTCGATAAGTAGTATGAGACAGTGCGAAACTGCATGACAATTGAAGGGAAACAACTCTACAATGTGGTCCAAGCTGAGATGAAGTCTGTATGTACTGGGATACACTTAGTCCAAGTACACGTGTTGATTAGAGTTACCAACTGCAAAGCATTAGCACTATCAACAGTTTTCATAAATCACCTTAAGAGATTTTGCCAGGTACTGGCAAAAAGTTGTGTTGTTAAAATATAGTATTTATCAATAATCTTAACAGATTTTATCACGTAAGAGCACTACATTTTACTGTTACAATAGAATACTCATTCATCATATTGATGATTTTTTTTTATCAAGTATTGGCTTAAAGTTGTACTGTTAAAACATAGAGCATAAATACATGCAATATATAGTCCCAAGACTTTGAAACTGAGCTTCAACTTACATTTTTCTAGGTTGATCAGGAAACTTGACATAGGATCTCAGAATAGGAAGACGAATGCTCCTTTCTCTGCACACACTAGTGTTAACTTTGTGGTGTGTGTGTGTGTGTGTGTGTGTGTGTGTGTGTGTGTGTGTGTGTGTGCGTGCGTGCGTGCGTGCGTGCGTGCGTGCGTGCGTGCGTGCGTGCGTGCGTGCGTGCGTGCGTGCGTGCGTGCGTGCGTGCGTGTGTGTGTGTGTGTGTGTTTAACGGAAGGAGGTCTGTGTACATTCTATGATGGAGCAGTGAACTGCTGAGACTTGCTCTCGTCTTTCAGTCACCAAGCTACCTATCATGTCACTAATACCTGTCTAACTAACTAACAGGCTGTCAGAGCATCAGGGCAGCTAGTAAAAATCATTATGGAAAAGAGGGGGTGGAGGTGCATGAGTGCAAGTCACCGTGGGGGGACGGTTGTAATCAGAGAGGAGACAGTCACATCTCAAAACCTGTAGTGTGACATGACATAGCGGGAATCAGAGATGACAATCTGTCAGATTCTGGCGTTCTTCAGCCTTTATGTTCATGAATGAAACCTTGCCATCCCACTTGCGGACACTCACAGCCATGAAACATTGGGCCTGTCCGTGGGATTTATGTGACAGAGCTAATACCATACGGAGATCAGTTAGACACTCTTTCCCCAAGAAGCCCCAGACTGACGACCAGCGCTACAGTGGCATCCAAATAACTAGCAAAAAACCTTTGGCCAGCCTGCTGGAGCATATTCAATTCCCTTCAAATCGTCAAGTTAGCTTGCTGTTCAGTGTTTGACACAAAAAGTTTGATTATAAACAAACTTAACGCTGGAAACTGTCCTCACGCCAACTTTTTCAACAGAATAGCAAACGTGGTAGGTGCTGACGCAGGCAGATATGGCAGTGCAACACTAGTTATCATCAAACATGTGAACAGCTGTCTATTATATTTTCAGATTGAACTGGTATTTACAGTATCCTTGGCCAAAGCAGGTGGGGGGGGGGGGGGGGGTTAAAGAGAGGGAAAGGGAAGCGGTGGGGGAGGGGAGGGGGCTACAGCCAAATGATCAGAGCGTTTCGCAGAGCTGACGGGTATGGGTTCGAGCCATATGTGGGGTCGAATTGTTATGGCTTGAAATGTCTTCTCCACCCAGCAGTAAATGGGTACCTGATTCAGTCCAGGGAGGGTTAATGGCGGCGGAAAGAGGGGGACGGGATTTGCCTTCCATCATGCTGTGCCCAGACACAGTGGACGTTCTGACACTGCAGACACACCAGTGACACGGAAAAAAAGCAAATTTGTGAACTGCCACACACAGCATATGGGTATTGAAGTTTCCTTTTCAGCCGCTCAAAGCACACTCTAGCGATAGGTTCTTTATGGTCTACACCACTCCAGCGATAGGTTCTTTATGGTCTACACCACTCCAGCGATAGGTTCTTTATGGTCTACACCACTCCAGCGATAGGTTCTTTATGGTCTACACCACTCCAGCGATAGGTTCTTTATGGTCTACACCACTCCAGCGATAGGTTCTTTATGGTCTACACCACTCCAGCGATAGGTTCTTTATGGTCTACACCACTCCAGCGATAGGTTCTTTAATGTCTACACCACTCCAGCGATAGGTTCTTTATGGTCTACACCACTCCAGCGATAGGTTCTTTATGGTCTACACCACTCCAGCGATAGGTTCTTTATGGTCTACACCACTCCAGCGATAGGTTCTTTATGGTCTACACCACTCCAGCGATAGGTTCTTTATGGTCTACACCACTCCAGCGATAGGTTCTTTATGGTCTACACCACTCCAGCGATAGGTTCTTTATGGTCTACACCACTCCAGCGATAGGTTCTTTATGGTCTACACCACTCCAGCGATAGGTTCTTTATGGTCTACACCACTCCAGCGATAGGTTCTTTATGGTCTACACCACTCCAGCGATAGGTTCTTTGTGGTCTACAAGATAGGACTGGAAACACGTCATTCTGGCGATCTGGTGTTGACAAAGGTCTGTTGTTCTGTTCCCTTCCTTTCATCCCAGAGTCTCTCTGAACTGCTCGGGGGAGGAGGGGATGGGGGATCACGGCGCCTGGTTTTTCCCAGACACAACAGATGACTTTGTCAGGCGAGGAAGGTACCAAACTCAGGAGCAGACGTATTTCCACCAATATATTTACTACATCTCGGAGCTTGACCCTTGTACTGTGTCACCATGAACGCCTGTCTTTCGACGCCTGCTGTGGGACAGCCTGTGTTGTTTGTAACACTGTTACTAGCATACCCTTGATGCCACTGAACCCTTTCCAAGACTCTTTCCGCCTCTGTTGAAAGAAAGGCACCCTGTACAAGGCACACGTTTCTGACACGTTTCCAGGGAGAGATACATTGTTGGGTATTGGTTTGTGTCACTAAAATAGGCAGGACATGTACCACAAATTCCTTTCTGTCAAATCTTGCGGATTGTGGACGTGCAGCCGTTAAATGACTGGTTTCATTACGACCTCTGTGACTGACACCAGCTGCTCAAATGAGAGAAGGGAAAGGAAGAGAGGTAGACAACGTCTACGGGCCTGAGTATCGAGCGTGAGGGGTGTGGGACGCGGTCTTTCACCTCGTCTTGTCCTTGGCTGGTCATTATGAAGTTATTAAACGCCTTCCTCCCTGGAAACTGTGTGCTCTCTCTCTCTCTCTCTTCTCTCTCTCTCTCTCTCTCTCTACGTGGTGACAGCCCTGATGTGGCCCTCTGCGGTCGGCTGGGCTATAAGCAACATTATCTTATCTTATCTTATCTCTCTCTCTCTCTCTCTCTCTCTCTCTCTCTCTCTCACGCACGCACGCACACACGCACACGCACACACACACACACAGAATTCAAGTAGTACACGTTTGCATCGCACAGCATATAAATAATACATCCATACTCACATGCATGCGCAAATTAGCATTCACAGGCTTCGTATAACATGTACAAACGTACTCATAGAGGAGTCATAAGTTTTAGGAAACAAACTGACTTAAAAAATTGAAACGTACCCATTTTCCTTTCAGGCTTGAACCAACCACACGAAAGTGAGTAACACACAGAGAGTGTCTGTCTGTCTGTCTGTCTGTCTGTCTGTCTGTCCGTCCGTCCGTCCGTCCGTCCGTCCGTCTGTCTGTCTGTCTGTCTGTCTGTCTATCTGTCTGTCTGTCTCTGTCTGTCTTTCTCTCTCTCTCTCTCTCCTCTCTCTCTCCTCTCTCTCTCTCTCTCTCTCTCTCTCTCTCTCTCTCTCACACACACACACACACACACACACACACACACACACACATACACGCACACACACTTGTACAAACGCACACTTGCTCGCGCACGCGCACACACCACACACACACACACACACACACACACACACACACACACACAGAGGAACGCATGCACGCACGCACGCATTCATGCACACACACACACACACACACACACACACACACACACACACACACACACACACACACACACACGCGCGCGCGCGCGCGCGCACGCACGTACACACAGGCAGGCACACGCAGGCACGCAGGCACGCACGCAACACACACACACGCACACGCACACGCTACGCACCGCACACCACACGCACACGCCACGCACAACCACACACAACACAATCAACACCCACACACCACCCCCACGCACGCGCGCGCACTCCCACTCACCACCAGCACCACGACCTCACCACGCACCACGCACGCACGCACGCACGCACCCACACCACACAGAAGACACCTACACCGCGCACACACCACGCGCCGCGCACACAGAGATATGTATACATTTATGCACGCGCGCGCGGGGCCCCACACCACACCCCCACACAACACACACACACACACACAATTATGCATAAATGGATGGATGGTGGATGGAGGGAGGAGGGATGGAAAAAACATATACTACATACATACAATAGAAGAGACACACAACGAAAAGAGAGAAGAGAGAGAGCGAGGAGAGAGAGAAGAGAGAGGGGAAGAAGAGAAAGAGAGAGAGAGACTGCGTTAGGTTTTGTATTAAGTGTGGTGTTGTGTGGTTGTTGTGGTGTGTGTTTTGTGTGTTGTGTGTGTTGTTTTTTTTTGTGTTGTGTGTGTGGTGTGTCTGTGTTCTGTGTGTCAGGTGCTTGAAGAAGAGAGAGAAGAAGACAGACGACAGACAGAGAGAGAGAGAAAAGGACAGAGACGAGAGAAAGAGAGAGAGAGATTTACACTAGTTTCAAACGAATTTCAATTTGGGATGCACGACAATGTGTGATGACTGACTTCCGTCAACACAGCTTTTCCTTTCTTTTTTTTTCGGGGAAAATCTTTCACCGAATGAGTATACTCATAATATTTTCAACTCACAAAAAACGCACGCACGCACGCACCCGCACGCCGCCAAAATAGGAAAAAAATCAAAATATACCGATTCAAAAGGAAGGTAAACTGAAAGAAAGTATAGATAGTTACAGACCTATTTCATTAACTTCTCATGTCTGAAAAACTTTATAAACATTGTTTTAAATAGAATAAACAATTTTGTAAAAAGAACAAAGTTCCCAACAAACCGGGCGGGTTTTCGAAAGGGTAAAGTGTATTGAACACTTGGCAAACTTACCACTCAAATTAAACATCATTTTTTCCAGAAGAAAATGTTTACTAGCAACCTTTTTGATATCACTAAAGCTTACGATCAATATGGCATTTTTCTTTTTGTTTTATAAACTTAAAGGTTGGTTTATCAGAACTTTAGATTTTTATTAAAAACTTTTTAGAAAAAAATAATTAGAACGAAGGAGGAACTCCATTTTACGGGAAAAAAATTACACATGATTCCTCAGGGTCTGTTTTTGCCCCTTTACTTTTTTGTATTTTAATGTACATTGCCCCTCAAAGATTGCAAAAAAAATAGAACTAGCCCCCAAATGCAATGACAATGCATATGGAGAAATGACATTTAAAAAAAAGTACATCTGCAGACACAAAATATAAAAAAATTCAAAAAGAACTAAATACCTTTTCGAAATACTGAAAATGGTTTGCAAAATCAACTGAAAAAACACACATTTGTTTTTTTAATACTGGACTGTCCATTTAAAAGCCTTTATTCAATCAACGGCATACCCATTAAATGTACAAAAATAGTTTTTAAATTTCCTTTGGGGTAAATTTAACATCAAGTTGCATGGATTTCCTATAGACATGTTCTAAAAAAAGCCGAAAACTTTAAATCTATTAAAAAATTTTAAGCAAACATGCTTGGGCTCAGACCAGTTACTCTTTCACCCCTTTTATGCACTGGTTTAAACAAAATTAACGTATGCCAAAAGGTGTTTTTCAGTGCACCCAAATACTTACTGAAAAAAATTTAAAGTTTTATTCCAAGCAGTAAGATAGCCAGGGACTACCCGTTCATGCCTCTTGTACAAACATCAGGCTGCTGGGGGTATTACCACTGGAAAAATGGGAACTGCATCCCAAATTTGTTTTTAAAGAATTTTACAAAAAACAATATAGGGGCCCCGAAATAAATATCAAATCGGGCACTGTTTTCCCAAAAAGGGGTAAAAACAATTTAATCCAAATGACTCCGAACATATAAAAATCCTCATTTTTGAATCCTCAAACAAACAACATCAAAAGCAAAAAGATCCATTGTGTCTCCTACCCCCCTGAAACGTACAGCACATTTGATATGAGCACGATAACAAGCTGAAATTCTATTTTTATTATCAAATAAAATGCATTTGCATGATCACATCACCATTTAAGATATACACTGCATGGATCATTAACAATAACATCAGGTGCAGCATAAATATCCTCAGGCTTAACAAAAGTCCATATACTGGGAAAGAACAAATTATTTTCACATGCGATTAACAGGCTGATAAACTATGGCCTTAAGTTGTTGTTGATTATCCCAGCAAAATTTATTTATAAGTTTTTCATGTTAGATATAAGTCGATTCATTACTGCAATGAACAGATTTTAGATAAATTTCGACCTGAAGAACAGAAATAAATATACTTGGTCCAATCATTTCCTCCAGTTAAAGAACTGAAGTAACATTTCTTTGGGTCCACTCCCAATGTGTTTAATTTTTTAATGAGATTAAGTAGTTCTCTCAGCAAAGATAAGATCAAAACATCTTCAGATTCACATTTTTAACTTGTCTATTCATGCAAGATTGTAACTTTGGCGGAAAAGTACAATTTTGCTAATTTTATTTGACAGAAAGAGAAACGGTGCATTGTTTACACGAAGGAAATAAAAATATTCAGATAAATTTTTTAATTTCATCAAAAGCATTTTGCGATAGACGACAATAATTTCCTTGATATGTAAAGGAAACTGGCATTGTTTTAAAAACAAAGTTTGTCAAAAATATGCATTGTAATATGTTCTAGAGCAAATATCGCTGATCAATTCTTTGTTTGTAATCAATGAAAAAATTCATTCCAATATGTCTGTACAGCCTATTCAAAATGTTTTCCTGTCAACAATGAAACATCAATATTTTCCTTTCAAATGTTTTCCTGTCAACAAGTGAAACATATCTTTTCTTTACACTTAGCTAAAAGTCCAATTGGCAAATACTTATAATAGATAGCAGTCAGTAGTGAGATGAGACAAGATTATATGTTTGTTTTTTTTTTTTTCTTTCTTTTCTTTATCTTTGATGAAGTGGATTTCTATTTTTGTGCTATAGTTGTAGATAAGGTTTTTTGTTTTTGTTTTTTGACTCGTTGTGTTAACCACACACACACACCCCCCCCCCCCCCCCCCCCCCGCCCCGGCCCCGATTTTTTTTCCGTCTAATATCACGTAATATGGAAAGACGTAAAACAAAACAACAACAAACAACACACACACACACACACCACACACACACACACACACACACACACACACACACACACACACACACACACACACACACACACACACACATAAGCATTATTACCTCACCTACACACACACACAACACACACACACACACACACACACACACACACACACACACACTCACAGGTGTTCGCGCGCGCACGCGCGCGCGCGTACGCAC
>CM031608.1:48407546-48412546 GCA_018398815.1 Conus ventricosus | reverse complement strand
CTCTTTCTCCTCTCTTCGTCTCTTCCTGTCTCTCTCTGTCTCTGTGTCAGTCTCTCTCTTTCTCTCTTTATCAGCTTCTCTCTCTCTTCTCTCTCTCTTCTCTCTCTCTCTCTTCTCTGTGTCTGTTTTAAGTATTCGCATCGAGAACTGCATACAATGTTAGTTTGGCGAGTGGTCATGTCTCTACTCCTTTAGTTAAACTGTTTGGTTTTGTCAGTATGTTTCGCTTTCGCCATGAATGCATGTTTGTCAGTCCTGGGCGTGAAGGTGAGGGAGTAAGGCGGAGAAAGAAGTGGTACGTATTTGTTTATTTATCTATTTGTTTATTTATTTATTTATTTTTTATTTATTATTATTTATTCATTCATTTATTCATATATGTCAATGTTTCTTTATTCATATATTTATTTCTCTTTGTTATGGCGTGATGTGATTATGTAGTCACATTATCCATTTGAGAGAGAGGAGAGAGGAGAGAGAGAGAGAGAGAGAGAGAGAACGTGTACTTAATGGACTTTACACAGGCCACGGGCGACAAATTCTTGTCCTTTTTTGAAACGAAAGAAAACGAGTGGTGGAGTTTGTTTCCGCTTGGATTTCTTTCATATTATTCACAACTCCCAAACACTGCGAGCGCTGGAATAAGAACTAGGCACCACAGGGTGGGCTGTTTGCCGAAGCGGTGGCCTCCCGTGGATGGTAACAGTTGATAAAATGGCGGCCTTCTCCCCCCCCCCCCCCCC
Source organism: Conus ventricosus (assembly GCA_018398815.1). Lineage (NCBI taxonomy): Eukaryota > Metazoa > Mollusca > Gastropoda > Neogastropoda > Conidae > Conus > Conus ventricosus. The sequence continues at coordinate 48,411,803 of CM031608.1, read as the reverse complement.
CCCCCCCCCCCCCCCCCCCCCCGTCTTTCATCGCCGAAACTACGTGCGCGGATTTGCTTTCCCTTTCTTCCCCTTACCCTGTCAATCTCCCCCCCCCCCCTCCCTCCCCCCTTTTCACTTTGTTTTTTAAGGAGGATGGCGAGTGGGGTGGGGTGAAGCTTGGGGGTGGATAGGGGTGAGGGTGGGTAGGGATAAGGATGGATGGGGGATGAAAGGAAGACCAAGGGTGTGGGGAAGGGGGCGGCCCTTTAGGTCTATTCCCTTTAGGTCTATTCCCTTTAGGTCTATTCCCTTTAAGTCTATTCCTTCCAGGTCTATTCTTGTTAAGTCTTAGGGATAGGGTTAGGGATAGGGTTAGGGTTAGGGTTAGGGATAGGGTTAGGGATAGGGTTAGGGTTAGGGTTAGGGTTAGGGATAGGGATAGGGTTAGGGTTAGGGATAGGGTTAGGGATCGGGATAGGGTTAGGGATAGGGTTAGGGTTAGGGATAGGGATAGGGTTAGGGATAGGGTTAGGGATCGGGATAGGGTTAGGGATAGGGTTAGGGATAGGGTTAGGGATAGGGTTAGGGTTAGGGAGGGTAGGGTTAGGGTTAGGGATAGGGATAGGGATAGGGTTAGGGTACTAACCCTATCCCTAAGACTTAACGAGAATAGACCTGGAAGGAATAGACTTAAAGGGAATAGACCTAAAGGGAATAGACCTAAAGGGAATAGACCTAAAGGTACCTCCCGTGGGGAATAAGGAAGAGAAGGTGGCGGGGGTGGGGGGGGGGGGGGAAGGATGTCTGTGCTCCCGACATTTCTTCTTTTAAATTGTTACCACATGTCGTCACCAACAAGGCCATCAGGCGCCCAATTCGAGAAGAGAAGTGATTTGCTCGTTCTGTTTGTTCGTTTCTCTTTTTTAACCTTTTTTTTTAAATTTGCATTCCACACACACACACACACACCACACACACACAACACACACACACACACACACACACACACACATATATATATATATATATATATATATATATATATTATATATATATATATATAGGGAAGGCAAGTATGTACAAAAAGAAATAAATAAAGAAAATCACCCCAAAAAATGTGAATTCATAAAACTATTATCTAATGCGAGAGAGAGAGAGAGAGAGAGAGAGAGAAGAGTAGAGAAAGAGATGAGAGAGGAGAGAGAGAGAGGAGAGGAGAGAGAGAGAGGAGAGAGAGAGCGGTGGAGGTATCAAGAAAAATCATGCTGACAGGGATGTTTTTCACATCATTATGTTTGGCAAAACATTGAAATCAGGCCTCTAATAATGCACAAAAAAGTGTTCATTTACACACTTCATCTTACACTTCTAAATCTATTAGCGCAACTTGTTTTTGAAAAGAAAAGAAAGACAAAAGGGTATAAATGTTGAACAGTATCCATCAATGGTCTGTATGCCAGCCATCTGGTCAAAAAATCTGCATGGTTTAATTTCAGATATGCAATATGTTGCTCGTTCTTCGTTTTCATTGCCCTGAATGTGGCTTATCTTGCCAGAAGACCTAAGAGGTCGAAACGCGTCGCGTTTGGTCTTGTACTTTGATTGTCCCTGTTGTTTGGCGGGCTCACTAACAATTCTGTTTGGAACATGTCGTCATCATCGTCGTTCAAATGTCGGCCCTGATGTGACTCTTGCCTTTAGGCCTGTCCGTTTTCAGCTTCATGTTGTATACGAGCCCAGCCGAGCCGACCACAAGGGGCGTCTTCAGGATTGTCATGCTTCCATCTCCCCCCTCCCCACTGTCGCCACCTCTCCCTCCTTTTCCGATAAAAAAAATGCTGGTGTGAAAAAGACAGAAACCAGCAGCACACGACCCACACTATGTACATAATTCATTACACGAGAATTGGATTTACTTGTTCTTTTTTTAAATGTCCTAAATGCTGTGTACCTGGCCTTAAGAAGACCCAAAAGGTCGAAACGCGTTGTCATTTTGTCTTGTAATTTAATTTACTATTGTCTAGAGGATTTATAACAATTTCTCTTTAATTTTCTGCCCAACCGGTTCGTACCCAGAGTTGCGTTTGCAAAGGGCTCAGTTGCGAAGACTGGGACCACACGGTTGAGCTGCATCCATTTAATGGATGTACGTCTGAGAGTGTTGCTCAAATTGCTTGGCCACCACTGCAGGTATCTGTACCTCTGGGGCCTGGCTGGCGCCGGGATATGTTATGAAAGTCAGCGTAGAGTATAGCCCTGTCATGCGGTCTCAGACCGAAATGAAAATCCGTAGCATCATCTTAATCATCCTCATTCTCATCGATCAGCATAAAAAAAAGTCGCAAAGTCTGTGGCTCTTCATGCCCTGCTCTCATGGTGACCTCACTTTCGATGATTTCTCCACGTCTGTGGCCTTGGTTTGATTCCGTCGGGGTCACCGTATTGGCAAATTCATGGGGGTTGTCGTTGGACGGACGTGGTGGAGCCCTCTGGAGGCAGAGTGCATTACACCGATTCCGCGACTAGGCAGCTATTGTCGTCAGTAGGGGGCTTAGTAGGCGGTATCCTGCATATGTTAGATCAGAACAGGCACCACTGAATACCACCAAAGTGACTCGGCAGCAGTGTAGTGTCTCTTCCAGTGAGTTGCCTCTTGACGACTTGACATTGACTGCTCCCTGTGGATTGCCGGTGCTGGGGCTGCGGCGCGCCGTACCGGGCTGTGGCTGTGGACGGGGGGGGGGGGGGGGGGGGGGGGGGGAATGAGCGGCGTGGGTGTAATGCCACTGGGGTGGCACAGAAGATGGGGTGGAACAAAAAAAAATCTTTAAAAAAATTCATTGAATGAGAGCTCAACTGCCTCTGTGTGGACGGAGACTAGAGGCTGTTTTGGATCAGATGGGTACCTCATCTTCTGCACATTCTGTGCTTTCCCTTTTTTTTCTTATCATTTTGTTTAAGTGCCATCTCGGAATCTTGCTCCAGTCTTCGTCTATTGCAGAGAACAATTTCTCTGCCAATTTCAAATACATATTGTTTTGAAGATCCATAATGTTTACATTTTCAAACCTCCTGAATTATATTCCGGTTCCATTGCTTTCCTTTTTAACTTTTTCGAATGCTTTCTGATTGCTGCGTTTCTTTTGCCAAATAAATTTATATAACATCGTTTTATCCTCTGCCGGACTTCGTTGGGAATATCAACTGACTTCATTGCAAAAACCAGCCGTCTGACTGAAAAGAGATTTGATTACTGTAAATTTGCCATGAATGCTGATGCTGATGTCGTTCCCTTTGACTCTTCGACACTTTCCCCGTCTTTTCGTGGTTCCGCGCTGACGGGTCCCTTTTTCATGTCATTCCACTGGACAGTTACAGTTTCTTCAGTTTAACGTCCTTCCACTAAAAGTGATATCAGACGATGTGTTGAAGTATATGGAATGTGCGTATTAACTCTGTGGTTGTTTCTTGAAAATGTGTTGTATGAATAAACATTTCTTATGATATGAGTTGAGATTGGAGATGGCCAGATACAGGGACAAAGTGTGGATGTGAGTGTGTGTGTGTGTGTGTGTGTGTGTGTGTGTGTGTGTGTGTGTGTGTGTGTGTGTGTGTGTGTGCTGTGTGTGTGTGCGTGCGTGCGCAGATGGTGTGTGTGTGTTGTGTGTGTGTGTGTGTGTGTGTGTGTGTGTGTGTGGCGCGCGCGCGCGTTTGTATATAAATGTGTCAATTTTTTCCGGAATTAGGCAAGCACGCTTCAAACTGAGTGTAGCATAGCAGCAAGAGTACTGTAAGTAATGCTGAGTAATTAACAATCTAATATTAAAGGATAGAACATCAAAGGTAAATGCCCACTGGGCTGTGTAACAAACATTTACAAACTGAAGAAATAAAAGAGTAGTCATTCAAAATCTTGGGCACAGATAACGGACTTGATCCGTCAGATAAACTACAAACGCCCGACTTACGATATAATTCCCTTGCTCTTGGACAATTGATTAACAGATGTCCTACTCCGAGTGTTTCTCCACACATGCATCTAATGTTTTTACAGAACTTTGTACGAAGGGAATTTAACCGCATTCTGTGCAGTAAACTTCTAATCTCTCTAGACAGAGAAGCAAGATGATTGTTTGATGTATAACATGATTTATTTCTGTTATTATCTCCAAACGGATTTTTGAATTTGAAGACCGGATTGCTTCAAGAGCAGATCTAGAATCAGCACATACTAGTACGTGACTGACATTTAGATGGAAATCAAGAATATAATTT
>CM031608.1:48402546-48405046 GCA_018398815.1 Conus ventricosus | reverse complement strand
TTCTGCGCAGAGGTTGGCCTGCTCTTCGAAGTCGAAGAAGCCCCTCTGACTGTTCTTGCTGCTCTCTGATGAGTTTGCACAGCTTGAAGATGTTTGGATGCGCCCCTTCACTCCTCCTGTTCAACTTGCTTTTTACTCAAGACCATGACAAGACCGTGGCACTCACTCGCACGGGATGTACAAGCAACAAACTAAAGACTACTCATACATGCCAAGTTCCCAGTACGGCGAACCGAAACTAAAGAGGACGGCGAAATAGCACGGGATCACCTTAACAAAAAAAATTGACGAATACGGCGATTTGACACCCATACGGCGAAACGGGAAACGACGAAACGGTACCCAACCGTCCAATCTTGCCCTCCCACTCTCTCTGTACTTTTCCCCCCACCTGCATGTCTATGTCTCTCCCTCCCACTCTCTCTGTACTTTTCCCCCCACCTGCATGTCTATGTCTCTCCCTTCCTCTTATATCTCTGCCCAATCTTGCCCTCCCACTCTCTCTGTCTTGCAGCACCTGTGTGTGTTACAGTGCGAGTTGAGGCGTGCTTGGTCACACACCTTTGTGTTCTTCTGTGCTAGCAAGTCTGGAGCTACTGGCTGAAGTCCAAACGTTCCCGAACACAGAAAGTGAAAGAAAAGTGATTCTTTACTGTTGTCGCTGTAAGACTTCGGCCGTAAGATACATCTCAAAAAAAAAAAAGAAAAAAAAAAGGAAGAAAAAGAAAAGAAAAAAAAAACGCCTATCTTGCGCCGAATTTGACCAGATAAGTGATGGTCGTTCTTCATTGTCACTGTCCTGAGTGTTGTTTTTTCTTGCCTGAAGAAGACCTAAGAGGTCGAAATGCGTCGAGCTTTGTCGTGTATTTCGTATGTCCATGTTAACTGGCGGAGTTATTTGAATTACCTTTTAAAACTCATTTCAAAAGTCTGTGAAGGGAGGAAAATGAAGAAGTGAAGAGATGAGCCAGACTGAGATGGTACCAAGAAGACGACGAGGGAACTAAGTCACAGAAGCGATGACGAAGGATCACAAACACCAACGAAGCTTGCGAGCGAACGACTCAACTGTGGAGGATACGACAACCACCAAGAGAGGCATAGAAAAGGTTCGAGTGTATGTCGACAAAGAGCGACAACAAGACAGTGAACGGGGACGGGTCTTTGCCTAGGGAGAAACTTCGTTCATTCACTTTCAACGTAACGCTGAAAAAAAAAAAAGAGTTAGAATTCTTTGGTAACAGGCGGAAAGTATTTCTGAGTTCAAGAATGTCTAGCTACAGGGCTACGTTGCATTCTACTGCACCAAGCAAAGCTGAAGTTTCCTCTAAAATCCGTCATAATACAAAGTGGGTAGAGGAAAGTTATTAACCAGTGAGAGGACTCTGGCGACAAATTTGTGTGATCAATCTAACCCAAGCCAAAGGCAGGCAGAATGTTCAATGTTTAGGGGGCAGTAGACATCACAAAGAAAAATCTCAAGATCGGGGAGTAGCAGGTCACGCACAGACTAGCAGACAAGGGCTGGTTCTAACAGAAATAACGAGACAACGTGTTGGTAGAAGGCAAGAGGAACAGTAAAGAGAGACGTGGTGGACAAGTTGACGAGACAACGTGTTGGTAGAAGGCAGGAGGAACAGTAAGAGAGACGTGGTGGACAAGTTGACGAGACAACGTGTTGGTAGAAGGCAAGAGGAACAGTAAAGAGAGACGTGGTGCACAAGTTGACGAGACAACGTGTTGGTAGAAGGCAAGAGGAACAGTAAAGAGAGACGTGGTGGACAAGTTGCAGAAAGAAGAGAACAGCAAGAGAATCCAGAAGACAGCCCAGCAAGACCAACCGGGCAATGGACCACGCTGGGAAAACGCAAGCCAAAGAAGTCTCACCTGGAATGAGACATGGCACGTGACACCTCTCAGAGTCAGCTTCCTCCTCAGATCAGTGTATGACCTGACCTCGAATTCAAAACTGGTGAAGTGGGGGGGGGGGGGGGGGGGGGGGGGGGGGGGGAACCAGATGGCCTTACAGTGGTAAGTCCCAACCACACGTGGAGTGGAACCGTTTCCAGCTCGAAAACTTTCTCTGACCATCCAGCAATGAATGGGTACCCGATTCAATTCAGGGGAGGTAAACGGCAGCGCAAGGAGAAGAATGAGCACCGCGCTCCATCATGCAGTGTCCAGACACTGTGAGCCTCCAATGGTTTGCTGACCCTACGACTAATATTCGATGGCAACTTTAACTTCTTTTTTTTTAATAGCTTCTCATTGTTAATTCAAAGCCCATCTTGCGCCAAATTCGGGAAGATAAGTGATTGCACGTTCTTCGTTTTCATTGTCTGAATATTGTTTATCTTGCCTTGTGGGTGGGGGGGGGGGGGGGGGGGGGGAAGTCGAAGCGCGTTGTGGTTTGTCTTGTAGTTTGTTTGTCCCCTTTGTCTGGCGGGGTTGTTATGATTTTCCTTTGAAAAATTTCTCGTTTTTTACTGAAAGGCCCGCT
>CM031608.1:48380628-48390628 GCA_018398815.1 Conus ventricosus | reverse complement strand
ATAGGAGGTTATGCATTAACCAATTGGTACCCAAGTCTTGGTTATGCGCTAGCAGCTGTTGTGTGAGTGTAGTGTGTAGGTGACTGTGTATTCCATTGTGGAATAATAAATAAGCTTGGCTGATAATAAACTGTGGTGTTCTCACCACCATGGGTGCATAAAAGAATCACAATAGCACCCCCAGTGCAGCAGCGAAGACTATAGGTAAATGCAACCAAATAGTATTATCAGCCAATTCGAAACTTTGATTAAATTGAGGTTATTTGTTTTTGTTTCTGTCCGGACTGTGTGTTTGTCTTTTGATCCGCCCATGCATCTTTGGGTGGATCCTCAGGCGTAGGCCTCAAAAGACTGTCCCCTACTATTTTATTAGTATATGCCATAATGTCTTTAGTTTTACAGCAACTTTTTTTCCTCCCCACCACTTTCGTTTTGGTTGGCATTTACTACTCTTCGCTGGCTGCTCTGGGGGTCTCTTGGTTTCTTTTTTGCTCCCATAGTGGTGAGAAACCACAGTATTATGGACTTGAGGGGTGTCTACTAGTTGCGCAGGGGGAGCGCAGACACAACCCAGCCGTGTCTACCTGATGAGTCCCGATCCAGCGGGCGAAAGGCCTCGGAGCAGGCAATACAAATTTATCTGCCTTCTAATGGGATTGCGATGATTTCCAGCTAGAGAGAGTTTTCAATGTCTGTAACATATTTTTTTTCTTTTAATTTCATTTTTCCAGTTTCTCCTATCTTCAAACCTCCCCTCTCCCTCCCCTCAAGTCCAAATCTTTAGCCAGACAGAGTTCAGTTGTTGGCCTGCGCATGTTTTTTTCCCCCTATTGATTGTTGCGTCTATGTATTGTTGACTTTATTCAAGTTTAAAAAGGCTGTGCCTAGTCTTGGAATAATAGTTACTCGTGTTTTGGTTTCTTTTGGAGCAAAAAATAACCTCACTTGTTTACTATTTATCGTTTACTGGTCCTACCTCATTTTCATTTCGATTTTGCTTGATATTAAATGTTCAAGCGGAGGTTATTTGTTTTTGTTTCGGTCCGTCTGTGTGTTTGTCTTTTGATCTCCTTGCTCTTTGGTGGATCCTCGGGCGTAGGCTCAAAGGACTGTCCCTACATTTTATATTATTTGCATAATGTTTTAGTTTTACAGTGTCATGAGTCCGAGCCCAAATGTCTCGAACGCATTTAGGCAAATTACAGAGTGTAGTTTTGCTGTTGTTGAGAGCAAGTTCCTTGGGTTGTTCAAGTGTGCGAACTCAGGCCATCACCAGAGGGGAATACCCAGGTCGTGTACTGAGGGAGGGGGAGTTGTTGGGGAGAAGTGTTTCGCATGTCCGAGGGATAGTGACAAGGAGTTGCAGACCCCTGCTGGTCCTGGGTAGAGGAGTGTCCAGTCGACCATGGCTGGCATTACTGGTTACTCCAGTGGGCCGAAGGGAAGGCGATCGTGTCAGGTGACCGTCACGGTAGGTGGGACCGTCTGCCTGCGGCAGTCAGTACAGCGACCATTCAGTCGTCCTTGTTCTGAGGAATGATGGAAGGCTTGCGGCCTATCGAGTGGTTTGCGCCTTGTTGTCTATAGAGGTGTAAATACTTTGAAGCATCAGTCATGGCTGGAAGAGAAGTCAGGCTGTTAGTACAATGGGTAGCTTCGGGGAATCGAACATGAGTTTGAATAGGAGGTTATGCATTAACCATTGGTACCCCAAGTCTTGGTTAGCCGCTAGCAGCTGTTGTGTGTGTGTATGTGATAGTGTGACTTGTGATTCCATTGGTGGAATAAAAATAACTGGGGTTTTTTGGTACAAATCGTCCCTGTGTGTGATGGTGTGTGCCAGTGATTCCATTGGTTTGTCCAGGTTAAACTTGGGTTCTCTCTTTCTTTGAGAACGATTATAAGGTGCTTGGAAAAACCAGGAAAGTGTGGGACTCACTTAAGGGAAAGTGAACTCGCCCGTCTTGCTGAGTTGCTCAGAAAATACAGCGTGAAGCAGAGGTTAGCTGTCGCCTCGTTGTCTCCTGGGTGGTGAAGTTATGAAAGTGGAGGTTTGCTGTAGCCTCGGAGCGACGACAAGAAGAATTGTTCTCCGTGTGGGGACGTCGACAGCAAGGACGTCGTCAGCCGTTTGGGAGCCTGACAGGAGCTGCCTGAAACGGTGGGGGTGTTTGCAGCCAGAGAAGAGTAAGACTGTGGGGAGAGGCCGACAGAGCCCGTTCCGTGGAGAGGTGAAGTACGGGTTGGAGTCCGGGAGACTGGGTATGTGCGAGGGTGCACTCAAGTACGTTGCCAGTGTGTCCCCAAAACTGGGATTGGCCATCGGCGAGGCACAAACAGTGTGGACTGCTTCAGCTCGTGTCGCACAGGGGGATGAGAGAAATACTGGTAACAAGGAATGCTGGGCAAGTTGTGGACGCTTTATTTGATCTTAAGGTTATAAGTGTGCAAACTGAATAGTGGATATGGTCTTTCCTGGCTAAGTAAGAGTAAATTGAAGGAAAGGGGATGCGATTTATGAGATTGTCTGTATGGGTTGTTTAACATTGTTGTATGATTTCCAGATAGTTGTGAGTGTAGTGACGGGTGGGGGCTCGGAAGTCAAGTTAAATAAAGTTGATTTTTTTCAATGAAAGTTATTGGTTTCCCGTCACCGTTGTGCGGGCCCGATGGAGTGACAGAGTGCGTGTGCCTATGCGAGAGCCGCATTTTGTTTGTGAACGCGTAAGATACTTCTGTCTGATAACCCTGCATCCCTGAATCATGAAAGCTTATTTAATAACGCGGGGGAGTAGTGTCGGAGACCCGTCACAAATTGGGGTGTCTGTCGTCCGGGATGAACATAAATGAGCCATAAGTGATTTTGGATTCTGGTTTTGTCAATTGCAATGGATTTGAAATTTGTGTAATTGTGGAAACTAGATATTTTTTCTTACTTGGAAAGGACTGTATAGTCATGTGGTGATGTTTTGATCTCTTTTTTTCATGGGATGGGCCCTTGTAATTATTTGAACTTGCTTGATTTGGTTGCTGTGAAGGTTGATGTTGTGTAGCAAAACTATTGATCGCTTATTTTACAAGTGATCGTGTGCCCCCCACCCCCCCCCCACTTCTCTCGCTTGTTACTGTGGTTGTATTAACTAGCTTGATCGAGGGTTAGATAGCGTCGAATGTCGACTGAAGAGGGTGCTGAGACAATGGGTCCACTGAAAAAGCTGGTCCTCATAGAAGAAGGAAAAGCTTTCAGGACTAAAGGGTCGGAAACTGAAGGCATATGTAGATGGAGAACTGGCCCGTGTAATCGAGGCTCAGAAAATACAAAGGGAACGGGAAGAACAGAGAGAAAAGAATAAAAGGTGAATGAAAAAGAGGAGAGGAGAAAGAGAACGGGAAAAAAGAGGAGAGAGAAAGCGAACGTGGAAAAAAGAGGAGAGAGAAAGGGAACGGGAGAAAAAAGAGGAGAGAGAAAGAGAACGGTGGGAAAGGGAAAAAGAGGAGAGAGAAAGAGAGACGGGAAAAGAGGCGAGAGAAAGGGAACGGGAAAAAGAGGAAGAGAGAAAGAGAACGGGAAAAAGAGGAGAGAGAAAGAGAACGGTAAAAAGAGGAGGAATGAGAACGGGAAAAGAGGAGACGAGAAAGAGAACGGGGAATAAGGTGGATGAGTGAACGGGAAAGAGAGAGAGAGAGAAAGAGGAACGGGAAAGAGAGAGAGAACAGGGATAAGTGGAAAAGAGAGGAGAGAGAAAGAGAACGGGAAAGAGAAGTGAGTGTAAGAGAGAAGATAAGGCAGTTTGAGTTAGAAAAAATTAAATTGGAAGAAAGAACGGACGGGGACGCAAACCTCAAGTGAACCTTTGCACCACATGTCAGTCCCTTGATCAATATGCCAAAGGTTCGATGATAGGTCGGTCCATTTAGAGGATTTCATTCGCCCAATTTGAAAGGATTGCCAAAGATCGGGCTTAACCCGAATACGGTGGGCCACAAATTATCTGGCTGCTGACACCCAATGCTAGGGATGCTTTTTTCTGCTTACCACGGAAAAACAGACAGATTATGAGTCGGATGCGCGATGCTTTGTTTCAGAGGTATCAAGAGTATCGACGATAGATATAGAAATTGTTCAGAGGAAACCGTTCGTAATCAGGTTGAGACGCACGTACAGTTTCTTTTTTCGGCCCTTAGGGCTCTCTTTGACAAATGGATAAGGTTAGGGATAATCGAAACCAAACTTTAGAATCTTTGAGGGAAGGAGATTGTTAAGGAGCAAATTTTCTCCACTTGTCGGAAGGTTCTCACAGTTTCTGGCAGAATCGGCAATTGAGGAAGTTTAGAGGAGTTAGTGAAAGTTGCAGACAGGTATGAATCTGACCATGGATCAGCGTAATGGGATGAAGCGGTTCGAACCAGTCGACCCGTAATGCCCAGACAACACAGTCAGGAGTGATTCACGCCGACTCCTACAAACAGGAGGCGAACGGCGCAGTTGAATACGCATTCTCAGTCCCATGGCAATCAGTTGGGAATCCAAGAGAATGTTAGAGGTGAAAACGCAACATGTTTTAAGTGTGGGACGAGAGGGTCATATTGCCAAGGAATGTAGCGGAGGGCGAATACACTCAGTTGTTGCTGTTGATACCTATTTCAACTGGAAGGTCAGGGTGCCACACAACCTACTAGGCAGTAGTAAACGGGAAGCCGGTGACCTGCTTTTTAGACACAGGACTGACTCGAGCGGCAATGGTATTAGTGCCGGTTTTGTCGAGTGAAGACAGAACTATACAGGGGGACAACCATCTGCGTGCGATCTGCTGATGGATAGAATTAATCGGCTACCTTTGGCCGTGTTCAAAAAAGTAGAGTCAGAGTTTGTCAGGACTACTCTCACTGCAGCGTGCAAAACAATCTTCCCTATCCATGCTTTGTTAGGGGGTCGGTATATCACCCCGAGCCTAGCCAGGCTGCCAGTCAAGTGCGGGAAAGCAAGGGCAGTGAAGGGTAGAAAGTAATAACAGAACGCAGGTTGGAGTGCAGGCGCCGCTAGAGTGGAGCTAGTGTTAGGCCATGTAGGTGGCCATGGTTGGTGGTGCAGTTGGACATGAAAATAGGTGTAGTGGCGGTGCCGTTGGCCGTGAAGGTGGGGCCGTGGTGGTGCGTGCAGTGGACCATGAAATAGGTCGTAGTAGCGGTGCCGTTAGGCCATGAGGGTGGCCGTAAGTGGCAGTTGGCCTGTAGGCCATGGTGGACGTAGTGGTGGTCAAATAGTTGGTGCGTTGGTGGGTAGTCAGAACTCAGAAATTTAAGGAGCACGGTGGCGGACCCTCAGGGTCGGGCCAACTTGGGGACACAGAGATCTGGAACTCAGCAGCTGGGGTTGGGGACCAGGGAGGCAGTAATAACGCAGGGCAAGAAGGTCGAGGCGTGACCAGCTATCGTTTAGGAATCCCAAAGGACAGTCAGTCAAAGGAGCAGATAATCCAGTTCGTCAGGAAAGGGTAAAGTAAAATAAGGTCAATCAAGTAATGGGCATAGGCCTTGAGCGGGTTCGAACCAAGGAATTTCTCAGAGAGAAGGAATAGTCGGTTCGGATAAGATGTCGTGAGGGTTCATCTCTTAACATTTTGAATAGGGAGATGATCGTCGTCGCACGTGAATGTGTGCGACAGCCAGTTCACGTGATCTTCGAACAACAGACCTGAGGCAATGAATGCAAAGGGGACTGAAGTTCACGGTTGATTTTGCCCAACAGGCTAAGAAGAAGGATCGCGCAGATTTCACGCGCTCCTTTAAGGACTAATATGTGTGGAAGGTGCGTGACTCTCTTGTAAAGCCTGGAATGCGCAAACTATCTGCTCCAGGTACTGTTGGCGAGCACAAAACGGCGTGTCAAGATTGTGAACACAGAAGTAGGAACAATGGTAGGAGCAATGCCCTACTGGCTGCCGCTGCTGTTGTGGTGGTTGATGAGCAGCATCTGTTACGGGAGCTACCGTGTAAATAATGTAGCTGGTGGTATGTGTTTATCTTTGATTTGCGTCCACCATCGTGGGGTGGGTTTGAGTCTTTGTTATTTGTGGTTTTTTTTTTTTTTTTATTATGGATATCAAGTTGATGTTGCTTTTGGTCATTGTCATTATGGTTGAGTGATGCTCAGGTGTTATGATTTATGATTTTTTGGTGGTTGATATTGTTTTGCCTTATGTTGTCTGTTCACTGATCGGTAATGTCTTATTTTGTGACTCATGTATGCATTTGAGTTGCATATGGGTTGTCGAGAGCGTGTGTGGGGCCACACGCGGAATTTGAATCTTGTCTTTGTGGATTGCTGGTACAACACGCCTGAATTGAATTTTGATGTTAAGTAGGCTGGGCCACACACCTGAATTTGGGTCTTGTGTTTAATCATGGTTGGCTAATTGGGAAGTGAATGGAAATGATTAATTAATAATTGTATGGGACATGCTGATAGCTAACGCCATTAGAGAGAGTTCTTGATTATATGTGGGCCAGTTTAGAGTTAAATGTTGTGCACAGTTGTTTATGAATGACCAAAGAGTGATCTATGGATTATCTAATTGTATTTATTGGTTTTAATTAGGTACTGTATCCATGTTAGAGATGTTGATGGAACGTAGATGTCTTGCGATGCAAGGGTAGTACTGTTATATCGACCCATGCAAACTGAGTTTGTTTTATCCACAATCTGAGAACATTCCGTCCTGGAGGGAATTGTTGCTTGGAACAACATTTCTTTAGGTTTCGGGGTGTCATGAGTCGGCCATATGCTTCTCGAGCATTTAGGCAAATTAAGGGTTAGTTTTGCTGTTGTTGAGAGCAAGTTCCTGGGGTTGTTCAAGTGTGCGAAACCTCAGGCATCACCAGAGGGGGATACCAGGGTCGTGTACTGAGGGAGGGGGAGAGTTGTTGGGCAAGTGTTTCGCTTGTCGAGGTAGTGACAAGGAGTTGCCGTCCTGCTGGTCCTGGGTTGCAGGACGTGTCCAGTCCGACCAATGGCTGGCTATCACTGTGGTACTCCAGTGCGGCCTGCAAGGGAAGGCGATCGGGTCAGGGACCGTCACGGGTAGGTGCCGTCATCAGGCCTGCAGGCAGAGTACAGCGTCCATTCTAGTCGTCCTTGTTCTGAGGAATGAATGGGAAGGCTCTGCGGCCTATCGAGTGGTTTTGCGCCCTTGTTGTCTATAGCAGGTAGTAACATACTTGAAGCAGCAGTCAAGGCTGGAGAGTAGTCCAGGCTGTTAGTACATGGGTAGCTTCGGGGAATCGAACATGAGTTTAATAGGAGGTTATTGCATTAACCACTTTGTACCCAAGTCTTGGTTAGCGCTAGCAGCTGCTTGTGTGTGTGTAAGTGTAGGTGACTTGTGATTCCATTGGTGTGAATAAAAATTAACTTGGGGATTTATTGGTACAAATCGTTTGATGTGAGTGTTGCCCAGTTGATTCCATGCGTTGAGCCAGTTAACTCGGGTTTCTCTCTTTCTTTGAGAACGAATATTAGGTGCTTGATAAACCAGGAAGTGTGGGACACTTAAGGGAAGTGAAACTCGCCCGTCTTGTGAGGCGCTCAAGAAAATACAGCGATGAAGCAGAGTGTTAGCGTCGCCTCGTTGTCTCCGGGGTGGGGAAGATATGACAGGGGAGGTTGCTGTAGCTCGGAGCCGACGACAAGAAGAATTGTCTCCGTGTTGGGACGGTCTGCAGCAAGACGTGTCAGCCTGTTGGAGCCTAGACAGGGAGCGCCAGGACAACGGTGGGTGTGTTTGAGCCAGAGATGACCTGTGGGGGGAATTAGAGGGCCGAACAGGAGCCCTTTCCGTGGAGAGGTGAGTACGGTGGAGTCCGGCGAGACTCGGTGCGAGGGTGCAACTCAAAGCTACGTTGCCAGTGTCCCCCAACTGGGTTTTGGCCAATCGGGAGGACACAAACAGTGTGGCAGAGCTTCAGCTCGTGGTCGCACAGTGGGATGACCGGAGATAAATGGTCTTGTCAACCAAGGAATGTGCAAGTTATGGACGCTTTATTTGCTCTTAAGGTATAAGTGTGCAAACTGAATAGTGGAATATGGTCTTTCCTGGCTAAGTAAGAGTAATTGAAGGTAAGGGATTGCGGATTTATGAGTTTGTCTGTATGATGTGTTACATTGTTGTATGATACATTAGTTGTGCTGTGTAGTTGACGGGGGTGGGGGCTCGGAAGTCAGTTAAATAAAGTTGATTATTTTCAATGAAATGTTATTGGTTTCGTCACCTTTATGCGGGGCCCAAAGCGAGTGACAGAGTGGCTGTGCCTATGCGAGAGCGCATTTTGGTTGTGAAAGCGTAATACTTCTGTCTATAACCCCCTGAATCCCTGAATATGAAAATCATATTTTAATAACGTGGGGAGTGTCGGAGCCGTCACATACCAGCAACGTTTTTTCCTCCCCACACTTTCGTTTGGTTGCATTTACTCTCTAAGCTGGCTGCTCTGGGGGTGCTATTGGTTCTTTTTTGCACCCATGGTGGTGGAGAACGCACAGGATTATGGACCTGTGGTGGGTCCTATTTGACGCAGGGGAGCGCAGGACACAACCAGCCGTGTCTCCTGATGAGTCCCGATCCAGCGGGGCGAAAGGCCTCGAAGCAGGCAATACCAAATATATCTGCCTTCAAAAGGGATTGCGATGATTCTGCTAGAGAAGAGTTGTCATGTCTGTAACATTTAATATTTTTTTTTTTTTTAATTTCATTTTTTTTTTTTTAAATTTCATTTTACCCAGTTTCTCATTCTTCCAAAACTCCCTCTACCCGCCCCTCTAAGTCCAAAATCTTTCAGGACAGTTCTGTTGGTTGGCTGCGCTTGTTTTTTCCCCACTATTAGATTGTTAACACGTCTATGTTATTTGTCTGACTTTATTCAAGTTTTATAAGGCTGTGCAGTCTTGAATAAAAGTTACTCTGTGTTAGGTTTCCTTATGGGAGCAAAACATACCCCACTTGTTTACTGTTTATCGTTTACTGTTCCCTACCTCATTTCATTTCCGGTTTTTTAAAAAGACAAATGAAAAAGGCTAAAAAAAAACAAATAAACATACAAACACAGTGCAAAAACGAGTGTGTTTTCTTTTTAACACACTGTGCAAAAAAAGAAGAAGAAAAAAGACAGGCACATTTTATACAAACATATTTTCTTCAAACAGCGATGCGAATGATCGTAGGATTTGCTGAATGTGTGAGGTTTTTGACCCCCTTTGATTTAACGTATTATGGTTGTGGTAGCAGACGCTATTCTACCAAGCTGCGCTCCGATTGGCCAGAGTAAGCGTCTGTTTCGATTGGCTGATAATAATATCACTTTGAGAACGACTGACGCTTTTGTAGCAGACGACCGGCATCCGTTCCTTCATTTCTTCCTTTGTTCGGTACTTTATGGAAGGAAAAGGTCTGTGTCGCCCTCCAAATTCAGCAACCAAGAATGACAAAGCAAGACCCTCCAGGTATGTTGAAATTAAGCACGAGCAGTTTTAATTTTCACCATCAGAGAGTCGATGACTTGAGAGCCGGATGTAAATTTTCCAAACGAACTCCAGCCTTTGGCTGTCCTAACACATCGAAGACGTAGCGAAACTTCCACCCTATTATGGAGTCCACCCCATTATGGTCCCTGTTCAAGTCCAGTCCTCGCCTTGAATAGTATTCATACCGAAAAGAAACATGCGCAAAACATGGGTCATGCAAAGACAATGTATTGTTACTGTAGAAAAAGAGGGACTGACAGACAGACAAGCAGATGGCCTACAGAGAGACATAAAACATAACAGTAAGCATGTTTGACACTATAGATAGAATGAAAACAACAGATCTCTCTCCCTCCCTCCCTCCTCTCTCTCTCTCTCTCTCTCTCTCTCTCTCTCTCTCTCTCTCTCTCTCTCTCTCACTCTCTCTCTCCCTCCCAGGTTCCGTGTGTGTGTGTGTGTGTGTGTGTGTGTGTGTAGGAGTAA
>CM031608.1:48375628-48378128 GCA_018398815.1 Conus ventricosus | reverse complement strand
AGAGATGGAAAGAGACGTGTGGAGAAGGAAAGAAAGAAAGGAGGGAGGGGAGAAATGAAATGGAAATAGAGAAAAAAGGGAGGAGAGAAATGGGGAGGGTGGTGGAAAGGAGTGAGGAGGGACGGGAGACAGCGGAAGAGGGGGAAAATGATAGAAAAAAAGAGAAGGGTGAGAGAGAGAGAGAGAGAGTCAGGCAGGCAGACAGACAGTCAAAGGCAGACACACAAAAAGGAGAGTGTGAGGAGACAGAGCAAGAAAATGAGACGGAGGGAAAGAGGGAGAAGAAAAGGGCGAGAACGATGGACGAAGAGAGGAGGAGGGTGGAAACATGACGAAAGAGTGAAAGAGATTGAGGTGGCGAGAATGCGAACGTTTTATTCAGTTTAAGGCCACAGCCCCATGCTAAAGGGGGGTTTCACACATGCATCGTACAACATTCCTAATACGTAACAACAAAATGTAGATATGTTACAAAAGGTCATGAAACAAAATGTAGATATGTTACAAAAGGTCATGAAACAAAATGTAGATATGTTACAAAAGGCAGAGTACATCAAGACATTACTGTCCGCATTCTCTTACTTGCTTCGTAAATACGCACGGCTAAGTTCAAAATTGTATCCTCATTCCCTGTCGATAGTAAGAGAATTAGCCTGAAATCACGTGGTTGGGTTAATATTTGGATTGAATACATTTTATTCTCAGATCGTTCAGAGCAGGACAGCAAAACAAAACAAAAATGTATTTCATCTTCTCTTGCTCTATTACAGAGTCGACATGTCAGTTCATTTCCAACAACATTACTATGCCTGAGGCGATGGCATGCGATGTCAGAATTTTGTCAGTGCACATTTGATAAATCTATTCATTTTCATCCCAATATAAGGTTCTAACATATGTGACGATTTCAAGAGTTTATACTGAGCAAATATATCACTGTTATACATATGGTCATGCCAGTACTGCCGAGGTGGCGAGAAAGAAAGAGGGAAAAGAGCACGAAGGAAGAGAGGATGCAGGACAGACAGACAGACAGGGACAAAATTGTCCAGAGACAGACACAGAGAAAAACTGACACGGACAGGCAGACAAGCGCTTGGTTCATCCTCTTCACTGTCCTCTCTGTCTGCAGAACGCCAGTGTGGGGAAGGTGTTCGACAGCCAAGGCCAGCGCTTCAATTTCACCTTGCACGTGATGGGGCTGAACGGAAACCACCACCCTATCAGAGAGGTGGGTATACAGCCAGAGACACAGACTGGGAGGATAAGCATCCACACTCCCGGCAGTGATATGGCAGGCTGTGATCAATCATCCATCCTTGTAGTTTTCTTTTTATCCTGACTGTGACCTGGGGAGTATTATTTTTATGTATTTTTTCATGCTGAGTGTAATCTGGGGAGTGTTGGTTTATGGTTTTTTTTTCATGCTTACTGTGACATGGGTAGTATTGTTTCGTGCACGTTCTGATGTTTGTTGTTTGTTTCGTCTGAAGAAGACACATTTGTCAAAAATGAACTTTCCTGCTTCGTGTTTTGTATTAAAATGAACGTTTCTGTCAACTTTCTTTGAACCTTCTTTGAATTGTCTTTTTTGGTTTTCAGTGTGCATTTTGGCCATTTTCAGTCGTGCTGCGGCCTGTCTCAGTCACTATCAAAACTGCCAGTTCCTCTGCCCATCTTAATGCGTTGTCGTTCTGGTGGTGTGGATAATGGAAGACAGTTTTCCCTCCCCGCCCCATCCCCTCTCCTGGGATGGGTTATTTCTGCCTGCCATGTTACTGTAGGGAGTGTGGATGCTGTGTCTGAATATAAATGACAAACTCGGTCAGTATTCCAAGTGAAAAGACTATTGCCATTTTTTTAAAGTTAATGTTAGTTCGTATATTTCGTCTGCTGCACCCGCTGCTATGTGAGTGCAACTTCTATAGGTTGGATTACATGCACAGGCTTGGGACGGTGTGTTGTGTGTGTGTGTGTGTGTGTGTGTGTGTGTGTGTGTGTGTGTGTGTGTTTGTGTGTGTGCGTGTGTGTGTGTGTGTGTGTGTGTGTGTGTGTGAAGAAATTTCCATGTTTAATGTGTGTGCCTTTGATTTCACGTGTGTACCAGCTGAGCTGATAGCGAAAGTTACAATGACATGGTGTTATTATTATCATTTTCATTATTATTATGAATATTTTCATCCTCATCATCATCCTCATCATCATCATCATCATCATCATCATCATCATCATCATTATTATTATTTTGTTGTTCTTGTTGCTATACTATCGTCATTGTTGTCATTTTTACCATTGTTGATAATTATTATCGTTGGTAGAACTACTGCTATGATTATTATTTTAAAAGTCGTAGTAGTGTCATCATCATGATCATTATCTTCGTCATTATTATAGTTATTGTTGTTAATGTTGCTGTTGTTGTTGTTGTTGTTGTTGTTGTTGTTAACCTCACTATGATGATAACGACGAAGATGATGATGATGATGACGACGATGACAAT
>CM031608.1:48346422-48371422 GCA_018398815.1 Conus ventricosus | reverse complement strand
GGAATAGCCGGGAAACCCATGCAGCGTTATGAAAACCCTCGCATGCCTGAGTGATGTATTCGTTAAAGAAGAGGCTTCCTCGACTTTAGTGAAGATGTTGATGCTCTTCTGTCTTGGTATACGCAAGGGGACCAACCACACCACACACACACACACACACACACAACAACACCACAACACAACACTACACATGCATACATACATATATACATACACGCTTTGCATGCACAAAAACACAATACTTTACAAAATAATACATACATACATACATACATACATACATACATACATACATACATACATACATATATAGTGTTGCTTATACAAAAGGTCATATCAGGGCTGTACCCACTGGGGGGTCATCTCACAGGTTCTTATAAAATATAAAAAAATTACATACATTATATATATATATATATATATATTTTATATATATATATATATATATATAATTTTATAATTATATATAAATAACATACATATAATAAAGAGAGAGAGAGAGAAAGAGAGAGAGAGAGGAGAGAGAGAGAGAGAGAGAGGAGAGAGGGGAGGAGAAGAGAGAGAGAGAGAGAGAGAGAGAGATCCGGACGTTAAATATTTGAACAGACAATGAAAATAATAAACCCTCGAATGTGACGTCTTTAAAGGAGAACTCTTAACTCGGAAATTTTATGGCTTATAAAAGGGGTGTGTGAACAATATATAAGGGGATCGTAATCTAAAGAGTAAGAACAAAAAGAGTGAAATTCCCTTAAAAAGTGCCAAGAATCAAACACGAAGTAAAAACAAAACAATAAAATACATATCTCTATGATATTACGGGAAATGATTGTACAGTTACAATGGAAAATTCGTACAATCGTGAGCCTATGGAGGACATTAGCAAGCTGAGTTTTAATGCGAAGGTTGTCGATAATATTTAGGTTAAAAAACTTTCACGATTATCTCTGAGTGATGGACAACACAAAACGAAATGTACTTCTTCTTCTTCTTCTGCTTCTTTACACAAGAGGCAAAATCAAAACACTACTGTAACAGCTCTGTATCTAAAGTTATGTATGTCAAACTTGATAATCTAAGTCTGAACTGTAGTCACATTTTTGAATGTGGATTCAAATCCAGTAACAGGTAAGGTTTTGAAAAAAGATGTTACAAACGTTCTGTATGTGTCAATCAGCTACTGATCTGATATATTCAGTCCATTTTTCCCAGTTACATTCTATTATCGTTGATAAACTCATGAATAAAAGGGTTTAAATACTTCCAACCCTTTGATTATACTAGACAAACCCAAAAACAATTCAAACAAACAGGTACGATTAGTGACACCCGATTTATTTTAACATCTAAATATATGACATACGATACGCTCTACCAGGTATTCTTTGCTCTTCCATTTGTGATACTTTAATCAATAGCGAATGCATTTGACAGCAGAATTTATAGATATGGGATATCCATTAGTTTCACCGTATATAAGATCATTTGGAGCCCTATTATTACTCTTAGGCACTTCTTGAAAAGCATAAGAGTGAACGGTTTCACACTGCAATCTAATACCACAATTCTGCCCCATATTTGTACTATAGGCTGAATTTGAGAGTCGAATACTTTCATAAATAAGACTAAAGAATTGTTATTGAGCATATACAATTTTTTTCATAAAACAAATCAACGCATTTTAAGCCTTACTTGCAAGATCCGTGCACCAAGAACAAAACTAAGTCGGGTAGAGAAAATACCCCTAAATGATTAAAAACATTGACAAAGGCATTATAAAACCATTGTTGGACACCTTTCTCTCGCACGCAAATACCTATTTTTTTCAAACAATATGATATTACTATTATTCGTGTTAACTTGTAACTGAAGTGTTTCAGACGCTCTTTTTTAAAACAAGACTAGCCAAAGAAGGTGCCTTTTAAATAGAATCAAACGCCCTTTTCAAAATCTATAAATGCAACATAAAATTTGAAATTGTAAGAAAACTGTTGGAAACATGTGATCTGGGGTTCGATATCCTTTCTTCAAACCGGCCTGATGTTGACCTGTTATATTATTTTCATCCATAATGCTGAAAAAATTAAGTAGTGGGGGAAGACATGTGCAGGTTATTTTCATCCATCCATTCTTGTATCGGTTGTTTATATCGTGCTGAAGAATTTACTGCTGATGTCACCGAGAAAAAATTCCTGTAGTTGTTAGGGTTATTGATGTACCTTTTGAAAATAGGCAGAATGACAGACTCAGTCCAATGGGAGGGAATATACCACTATCAAATAACTTATTGAAATCCTCTAGGAGAAACAGCACTACCTCCTACATGAATACTTTAAAAAATTCGCCAAGAATACCATCAGGACTTGCCGCTTTCCAAATTTTTTCGTTTTCTTATCGCCAACAACACTTCATCTTCGGAGATTGGACATGTTCTTGATTGCTTCAGGATCTTTTAAATGACGACTTTTTCTCAATACCTCGTCTGACAGTTCTTTTTGCCATTTTACACCCAGATCAAACCAGTCACCAGGTGCTTTAGCTTTGTTGGAAATGTACGCATTTTCATACATTCAGCACTTCTTCTAACGCAACCACTAAACATATCTACGCATCATTAACATCACTGTCATATAGGAGAGAGACAGAGCAAGGAGAGAGAGGAGAGGAGGGAGAGAGAGAGAGAGAGAGAGAGAGAGAAAGACAGAGACAGAGACAGAGACACACAGAGAGAAAGAGAGAGAAAAAGAGAGAGAGACATAGAGAAAAAGAGAGAGAGCGACAGAGAGAGGTCTACACTGCTTGTCTGCTATCCTCCAGGGAAGATCACGTTTCGTTCGGAGCTGGACGCTCTTTCGGTCTATGCAACACCCCTGTAGGGGTAACCACACACGGTGATCGGAAAGAAAGTCAACGGGGAAAAAAAGTCAACGGGAAAAAAGTCACGGAGGGACCCAGTCTACTCCCAAAACAGAATCGATGGTCTTTAGATTAGAGTAGGGCGAAGCCCCAGAGAGGACGAAGGACGAATGAACGAAGGCCGTTTTGGCCAATCGTGCTCACACATTCTGAGTTTGTCAACGTTGATTTTTTTCCTGTTGACTTTTTTTCCCACAATCACCACACAACAGGGGCGCTGTAGAAGCGTCCTAGCGTGAAGGACACTCTCGTTTTAGCCTGCCCCCGCTCGAAAAATTCCTTTTATTATTGACTTTGTCGTCTGCTAATTAGCATCACCCTCAAAAAAGGGGTTTTATTCGTGGGTCTGTTTTTCTGTTTGTTGTCTGTGTGTTTCCTTATTACAAGATAACGCTGAAACTACTAACCCGAATGAAGGAAACGACTTTTTCGTTTCGTTTTTTTACAGGTTTGGGTTTTTCTTCACAAGATTCGTCTGTGATCCGAATCTTTTTGAAGCAACGCTAAAGCTGAAAACATGCGTCTTATGCCTGGGAGCACGCGGGGAGTAGAGGGGAAACATGTGTCTTATTTCCTGGGAGCACGCCGGGGAGTAGAGGGGAAACATGTGTCTTATGCCTGGGGGCATGCCCGGGGAGTAGAGGGAAAACCCGTGTTTATGCCTGGGAGAACGCCGGGGAGTAGAGGGGAAACATGTGTCTTATGCCTCGGAGCACGCCAGTGGGGTAGAGTAGAGGGGAAACATGTGTCTTATGCCCCGGAGCACGCCGATGAGTAGAGGGGAAACTGTGTCTTATGCCCCGGAGCACGCCAGTGGGTAGAGTAGAGGGGGGAAACATGTGTCTTATGCCTGGGAGCACGCCGGGGAGTAGAGGGGAAACCTGTGTCTTATGCCTCGGAGCACGCCAGTGGGTAGAGAGAGGGGAAACATGTGTCTTATGCCTCGGAGCATGCCGGGGAGTAGAGGGGACACCTGTGTCTTATGCCTCGGAGCACGCCAGTGGGTAGAGTAGAGGGGAAACATGTGTCTTATGCCTGGGAGCACGCCGGGGAGTAGAGGGGGGCACCTGTGTCTTATGCCTGGGAGCACGCCAGTGGGTAGAGTAGAGGGGAAACATGTGTCTTAGGCTGGGAGCACTCGGGGAAAAGAGGGGAAAACCTGTGTCTTATGCTGGGAGCACGCCCGGGAGTAGAGGGGAAACCCGTGTCTTATGCTGGGAGCATGCCGGGGAGTAGAGGGGAAACATGTGTCTTATGCCTGGGAGCACTCCGGGGAGTAGAGGAAAACCTGTGTCTTATTTCCCGGGAGCACGCCGGGAGTAGAGGGGAAAACATGTGTCTTATGCCTGGGAGCATGCCGGGGGTAGACCGGGAAACATGTGTCTTATGGGCCCGGGAGCACGCCGGGGAGTAGAGGGGAAAATGTGTCTTATGCCTGGGAGCACGCCCGGGGAGTAGAGGGGAAACTGGGCTTATGCCTGGGAGCATGCGGGGAGTAGAGGGGAAACCTGTGTCTTATGCCTGGGAGCACGCGGGGAGTAGAGGGGAAACCTGTGTCTTATGCCTGGGAGCACGCCGGGGAGTAGAGGGAACCCTGTGTCTTATGCCTGGGAGCATGCCGGGGAAAAGAGGGGAAAGGAGTGCAGGCCAACAATTCTTCCTTCATTTACCACCATGACATAGCAAAGAATCCGATCAGGAGGGAGGAGGAGGAGGAGGAGGAGGAGGAGGAAGAGAGGTGAGCAGAGGAAGAAAGAAGGGGGTTAGGGAGACAGGAGGAAGAAGGGGGGGGGGGGCGAATGGGAGGGAAGACGGGTTTGTGGATTGGACGGAGAGAACGTATAAATGCCAATCCTGACTCACTTTCGCCCTCAAACCAGTTTTCGGGCGAAAGTGACCCAGAATTGGCATTTATACGTTCTCTGACAAGTAAGACTTCAAACTATGTTTTCCTAATCATTTTCGCGCATACAGTCATTTTTAATACCATCATTTTTGCGGAGACAGTCACCAACTAAAACTTGGCTGAGACACTGTGCGAACAACCCTAATTAGAGGGCTTGGGGTTTGTGGCAGGCAGTACCCTGGACGGATCCTATGACCTGTAATTATGGCGCCATAAGGTAGGGCTCACACACACTCACGAACATGCATACACACACACACACACACACACACACACACACACACACACACACACACACACACACACACACACACACACACATGCGTACACTCGTGGGCACACACAGACGCGTGCGCGCACGCATACACGCACACACACACACACACACACACACTCACTTGTTCGCATGCGCACGCAGACACACACACACACACACATACATGCACGCACCCACGCACGCGCGCACACACACAGACACACAGGCACAGACACACAGAGACACAGACAGACACAGGCACACACACACACAGACGAACTCACGCACGCATGCGCACACACTTACACACACACACACACACACACACACACACACACACACACACACACACACACACACACACACCCCACACACACACACTCTCTCTCTCTCTCTCCACAACAGGCCAAAAAATCAATACTGCTGCACCTCCTCTACCCCTCTTCCCCCCCCCCCCTCCTCTTCACCCCCTTCTTCCTGCTTAGCATTACATCAGCCTCCTACACCAACACTCCCGCGTGGCGGCGCTGTTCCCCAGCCTGGCCAATCAGCGAGTTAAGCGTAGCCTTATGGCCGCTCACGACTAGGTTAACCCCCACATTCTTCCACTGACTGTCGGGCAAGCACGACGCGTTTTACTGTGTGTGGGTGTGTAACCGGTTTACCAAAGAACAGAATTGTGTATCTTAAAGGTTTGTTGGCTCAAGGAAATGAAAACGTTGAAGGCAATATTGTTGACAAAGATACAGCCCGTTTTAATACGTGTTTGACTATTGATGAGATGGCTCCTTATCTAATTAAAAGGCGCTGCATTGTTGAAAGTCGGCCGAAGCAAAACAAACCATCACGCGTTGATTGTTGGGGGATGGCTTGAGACAGCTAAAGCCATGTTTAAAAAACATGGCGTTCATTTCTTAAGGCGGAGGTAAACACGGCTGATTTGTATGCTAAAAAACTTATATTTAAAACATTTTGCTGTTCTTCCCAAGTAAAAATGTTCTTAGTTTGTATCAGACTTGATTGATTGTTAACTACAGATTCAGTGTTCATGTGGCAGGCTGATCTGTGTATTAAGATGTGTATACTTTTCTACTTTTCTAATTCTAACCAGTTCATCTGCCTTCAAGTGTGCCCTTATGCAACTGAATGGCGATTTTTTAATGTTCTGGCAAACAAACTAGATAGGTTAGGGAGACCTTAGACATCTATCGTATGGAGAGGAGTAGTGTTGTTGGCCGGCACTATCTTCATATAAATGCTCCATAATATACAATGACGGATGTACTACTACTTGGCGATTAGAGCCGCCATAAAAGCTGGCTACAGCAGTAATGCTGTAACTCTGCCAAAGCCAGTTGCAAAGCTAGAGCCGTTTGTAAAGGGAGCAGCAGCAAACTAGGCCCAAGTGATTATATCGTTGATTCACTTGACCTGCAAAGCGCGGCAGCTGCCGCCAATGACGTCAGCACGGAGCACCTGCAAAGCTCGGCGGCAAAACTAGGCAATGTGATCATATATGATTATTGACTGCAAAGCGCCGGCAGCACAGCAAAGCTCCAGCGGCAAACTAGGCCAAGTGATCACATAGTTCACTTAGCCCTAGTTGATTGAGGTTGTTGCGAGCAAGACTCAGCTGTTTAGTCACAAGGAAGCAAGAAGTTGTCTAGTAGTTTCACTTCTTTGTTTGTTTGTTGGTGTTTGTGTAGTTTTGGTTCTTCCTCACGCATGCACACCCCCACACCCACCCACGCACGCACGTGTTCCCACCACCCCCACCCCCACCCCGGGTATGTTTTTTGTGTGTTTGTTTGTTGTTTGTCGTGTGTGTTTTTTGTTTGTTTTGTTGTTTGTGTTTTGTTCTACCCCACGCACGCACGTTACCCACCCATGCACGATGCACACTCAAGTTCATCCACAAGTTTCTTGAACTCAAGCACTCCAAAAGCATTCGTAAGTGTCTTGTACTCAAGATTAGTCCTCAAGTTAGATTCTCATTAAGTCGCATCCTCAGGCATTCACAAGTTCTTACTTTAGTTCATTCTCTAGTTACCTTAAGGTTGTAGTTAAGTTTTTAATCAAGTTGTTCTCAAGTCATCTCAAGTTCTTACCAGTTAACCTAAGATCAAACTGAAGTCATCCTCTAAGTACCATCAAGTTCTTTATTCAAGTTATCTTGTCGCAAAATAACATTACATTCTATGTTTTTGTACTTAAATAGTAGATGCTAATATGAGTACACACTCGCCTGCCAAAAAACGGTCATGCTGAGAATATCTTGCTCGGAGTTTTTCTGCGCGAGATCGGTTAGCATAGATCTTAATGAAGTTTCTTACATCTAAGCAACCACATTGATTACAATTCTGGTCTATGGAAATGTCTTTTGTATAGACTCCATGTCTTTATTTATTGACTTTATGTTGATTTTATAATACGTCCGATGATCTATTTTTATTAAAAAAAATTTATAATTAAGTTTTAAAATTGATTCCATTTGGAATGGATCAAATGTTGCTTTGTTATTGGCGGTTTTGGCTTGCTGTGTCTTTTTCTGCATTTAGTGGTTCAGATTTTTTGATTGCTTTTGTTTTTGTTGCCATTGGTTATATATTTTTATAACGTTAATAAAGGCCCCAAAACAGCAGCAATGGCGCCACATTGGCAACAGTTTTAAGTTCATAGTTCCATGAAGACTTTCGGCCTTGTATCAAAGAAGTTTTTTTTATAGCTGGCATTGAATCAACTTTGTTCTGCGTTGGCGGCGTTATGTTTTATTATGAGCTATATTTTGTAACATTAATTTTTTTTGGTTGTTCCACTCTGCTAAATTTTCTTCTGCTGTAAACACGCCAGGATGAGATGCTTTTCACTTCGGTCTCCATCGATTTCAGTGGTTTGTTTTCTGGCTATTTTCTGGTTGGGTTACTTTCTCCTCTGCTTCCAGTGATTAATCATCTGTGATTTTCTGCTCGGTCATTTTGAAGGGAAATAAAATCTTATATGATTAAAGTTATTAATCCCATGATAATGGCGATCCCACAGTTCTTCCTATAGTATAAATCACATCCTACAGACTCTTAATGACTTTGTTAAGAAACTGGATCTTGCGTTAAATCATACGTAAGATCTTGTTCAGAAATCTCCAATGTGGAGCAATTCTACTGACTAGTTTAGTGTCAAACTAAGCAACCGTTTGCCCCACACTTTTCACCATTCTAGACCCAGCTGCGCTTATACCTGTTATGTACTTTATAATGTTTCCTTGCGGCGTCATTGTTGAAATCTGTTCAATGCTAATTCAGTTCCGAGTGAAACTGGTTTTGTTTTTTCCCACACGCTGCAAAGAATACAACCTCTCCTTTTTGGGGCATAATGCTTGGCCATTCAACTTGGTCATTCATAAGTTTCGGGAGGTTTAGGCCCCGCCTTGTCGCTGTGTAGATCATCACTGTTCTGTTTTTTTATTAATTATAGATTATTTTATTTTAAAATGAGCCACGAAAAAAACTGTTCCAACCCTTGTATACCATTGCTGTTATTGGAGGTTAGTGTAGGATACTCCAATGTTGGTAAAAGCTTGTTAAGAATTAACAGCAGTTTGGCAAACTAGACTTTGAGGATTCAGCAAAGCTGATTGTTTTTATATTCATTGCCGTCTTCGGTTGCCACGAAAGATTTTATAGTCAAGTAAGGAATAATTCCAGACAGTATTAATGTTGTAATAAAAAAATACATTTATAAAAATGGCTTCGCTGTAAATGATGATAGGTGGCGCTGTGGTGAATGCGCTTGCTTTTAGCGGAAGTAATTTTCCGCGTTTAGTAAACTGCGGCGATGACGGCGAGAAGAAAAAGACATAACAAAGCTATGGAGCACTAGCAGCGGACAAGACGGCTATGAAAAAGCAGAGACTTGAGCAGTTAGATTTTATTAATGACACATGGACAAAACTGGGGCATGAGCTTATATTTTAAGATGTTGATCAAGGCATAAAACAATATTATCTAGTAACAGGCAAACGGTCAGACTTGCCCCCACCCAAATTCAGTGATTTTATCAACCAATCAGAAAAAACAAAAGTTGCAAGAAATCGCGGTTATTGCCTTTGGTATGACGTTGTGTATTTTGTTGCACATAATATTGGCTGATAAAAAAAAATGAACAAACTTATTATCGCCCAAAGGATATTGGAAGGGTATCACAGCAATACAAAAGCTAAGCCAAGCAGCTGAGTTAGTGAACAACACAGCAAAAAAAAATGGTTATCTAAACAAAATTGTTGCGATTTGGCAATTTTATTTACCAGCGCCTAGGCGAATTCAGAGAACACACTTTGTCAATACAACTCCAAAGACCACCCATCAAATGGACCTTCTATATTTACCCTCTGATTTTCGATTAGACGAAAAGATTTAAGTACGCACTCACAGTCGTGACATAGCTTCATGATACAAAGATGCGGAACCATTAACACAAAAGAGTGCTAGGTTTTTCTGCCGTTGCTGTTGCCATACAACTGATATATCAACGAGGCCCTTTAACTTCCTCGCTGATTCAAGTCGATGATGGAAAAGAAATTTAAAGGCCAAGTGAATCGCATTATTGTTTTAAAACACAGAGAGTTTACTATTAGAAGAGGATTCGGGAGTTCACAGATCACAGGTCTTTAGTTGAAAACTTTAACAAACAGTTAGCCGATAGATTTTCTCCTACCAGTATCACAGAGAGCTTATTTGACAACTCTCGCAACACAGAAATGGTTAGAGATTGCCCTCAGTTTTTTGCGGCAATGAATAATTGAAGAATTTAAGGCTAAAACAGTACAAGCAAGTCAAAGAAAAAACAATAAATGGTGTAGGAAGAGAGTCTACATCGGCAAACTATGAGACATTTGGTTTGAAAAGTAAGGTATCCTTTACTTTACCGGGGAAGCAGAAGGGGACATCGCATCAAGGGCAAGCTCGATTCCGGTTTGGAGTGTTGATCCATATGAAATAAAAAGAATTAGTAAAAATGAGATCCCCCCGTGTATTATTTACCGAGAAACTGACACGCAACACAACAGCTCCTCAAAGATCTTTTGTGAAGGAAGTAGCTGCCAGATAATCCCACCGGACACAGTTCCAGTTGCTTAATTAATGTATAGTAAAATATATTTGATGTTTAAAATGGCAAGCTTGAAGGATGAAAGTGCAGAACGAAAAAGAATCGGTAAAGGAAGAGACCTTGAAAATGATACGGGAATCATTTCATGCGTGGTAATGCTCATTGAAGGAAACATTGTCGGGGATTAATCAATGCATGGCTATAATCATCAGGTCACCTACAGACTCAAACCCCCAAATTGGGAAAATAAGAATATCTTGAAATAATAAAAAATTCGAACGCTTCAAGCAAATATGATGAAAGATTTAAATGGGTATGGATGAAGCTGTATGATTGATTCGCTTATAATAAAAGTTGGATGAAAAATAAACCCCCCTGTTTATGCGGTCTCCAGTGCCGAATTTGCATATGAAAACATGGATTAACAAAACAGTTTTTGTGTTTGTGCTATCTATCGCCTTCTTTGTTACAACGTGTGTGGATTCATGTGTTAGATCGCAGTTTTACGTTGTCATGATGAAAAGTTTATTAGCAAAACAATGCCTTCTTTGTAGTTGTCATGTGATAATGTTGTGATGCACAACGCCCCTCTCCAGCTGCGTGATATTCCCTTTGCGCATTTTCTTAATGATTTTCTCCTGGCTCGAAAATTACTGTTACTTTTTTGACCTTAAACCAACAAACTCCTTGATCACCTTTCCAGATAATTCATCCTTCTTCTTTTCCTAAAAACCTTCTTGTTAGTAATTGAATGCAAGGCGAATCTTTAGGGGTTATCAGGATGTATCATACCATCCCGCATGTCCTTTAGCTACTTTCCATTTTCCATGTTTCTTATATAGATGGTCGTTCAGTGAGGAATTATCTATAAGACAAAACTGTCTGTATCTGTGGTAAAGTACTCTGGACTCAGGATGCGAGGGCTTAAAGTAGTCATAAAGAAACTCTATACATCAAAAGCTTTGTAATTCTAAAACAGTTTAAAACCCAATAAATACAGGTTTGTCTAATTTGACTTTCTTTTTTTTCGATTATTTGTATGCCAAAAGCTGAATCATGAAATCTTCTGAAGTCCTGATAATTAGGTTTAGAAGTTAGCTTAATTGCTTCGTTCTCTCTGGTGACCAATCTCGACATCTTTGCGTTTGTGCGGATTCTCATTAGTCTTTCCAAAACAGCTTGTTGGTTTCATCGGTTGAAAAAGATCTTTTTCTGGATGCATCTGGATTTAGTTCTGAGATCAGTGTTCTTAATGATGTATGGTTTCATGAACTGTTTGATCAAAAGCTTATTATGCGATGAACTGCTGTCATTCAAACCTTGTCTTAAATAAAATTGTAGGAGAGTATGTAATGACAGACATAATTTTTTTTGCCAGAGATAGCACAAGTTTAGGTGGTTCTCTTGGATTGTCTTTAGACTTTCTGTGCTAATGGGTAGTCATTATGTAGGTCTGGAGTTCATGAGGATATTCTAGTAACTTCTAGAATGTATCCCGCTGTTGTATCAGGCGTTTAAACTGCCCCCAAACCACTTTAATGCCTTTTGAATATTTATTGGATCGCCGCTGGTGTACATTTTCAAGTTGCGTAATGGAAGTGATTGCGCTAGCCCTTCCCAATACAGATTGTTTGCAATTCTAAATTACATAAGATAGTTAGACCTTTTACTTGGATCATAGTCGTCCAAGTATTTGTTGTTTGCTTTACAGTAATGATGCGACGCCATATAATTCTCCACCGCAATCGTTTGTCAATCATCTGAATATTGGTAGGTCAGACAATAATCAATCTGTACTCCCCCGTCCCTTTAAGGATACGCGTCCCAACTCATCCGGGGCAGAAATGTAATGCGCGGGATCCAGGCTTATAATGTTTCAAGCAGGTCTTTCTGTAATTTTCAGATGTCCGAACCAAACATGTATCAGCCATCAATGTTAGGAGTCATGATAGTCTCCCATTGTTTTACACTTAACTTCTGCCACGCATTCTTGAGGCATGCTGGTAATCAGAGTCACTGGTGTGCTTTCCTCTTAAGACTAGAAAAGAACGCGCCTTTAGGAGGAAGTGTCTCTCGTCAAACCGTTCCCCATGTTCAGTACTCATAAGGGTAAACACCCTTTCTAACAAGCGTTTAGGGGGGCCTCAACCGGGGTGGAAGGTCAAAATATTCTTCCGTTATTGGGCAGGACTTTAAAGACATAGCCAGTGACTCTATATGAACCCAATTTCATGTGCTTGCATAGTAGTCATAAAAAGACATGTTATTTAAGTG
This sequence comes from Conus ventricosus, assembly GCA_018398815.1. Classification (NCBI taxonomy): domain Eukaryota; kingdom Metazoa; phylum Mollusca; class Gastropoda; order Neogastropoda; family Conidae; genus Conus; species Conus ventricosus. The sequence goes on along the minus strand of CM031608.1, from coordinate 48,358,967 downwards.
AAACACATGTATTATTCTGATGGACTGTGCGATGACATGACAACCTAAGGAGATAGTCTACTGCTTTCATTATAAGGTGAGAGTAGTAATCGCATTGTTATGAAAGAAGATGGGAAGCTTCATGTTTAGGATCAAACTTTAGTTGAGATTGCATTTTGTTTTGTGCGCAGCTCCTCTGAACTTTCCGCTAATGTGATTATGGTCTCTTACTGTCGGATTCTATGCGTCTGTATGAGTGGCTAAACCGCAAAGCCAAACAAGTGTGGTGAGTCATATGTTGTTGGTTTCAGGCGCCATTTATGATGTAGATTAGTTTTGATTATTGATCAGCGTTACGCACTTGCTGCATGCGTTTTAAGAAGTATTCTGCAGCATCGGGCCTTCTATACAATTCTGGTTTTCGTATGAGCGCCATTCCGACCTGACAATGATGAAAGCAAATGACAAATTGTGAGTACTCATTAAGACTGTTTTTCGAAGTTTTTGTGGCGATGGCCTTCATAAGGAAACAATGAGCGATTCGAAGTCTGCGTAAACACGTATGACTTGTTTGCCAACCGTTTCCAGTCTTAAAACTAACTTTACTGCCTTCTGGGGGGTAATTAGTTCCGTATTACAGTCAATGGGCCGATTACATTGTTTCTTATGTGCGCTTTGCGGTTGAGCGGGTGGTAATTCTTGTTAAACATTTTGCTGCGAATCTGGTGTTTATGCCCAATTCTTTGAAAGCAGCTGCATTAGTTTACTCTTGGTCGAATCATTGTGTAATGCGGTAGCACCGCTGGCGAAAGGCATCAGTAGTAAGTCAGGTTGATTTTTGCTTCTGGTTCGCAATCGTTGGAAGGGTGTTCTTGGACTCTTTTATCGGCTGTAGATTTGTTTCTCATCCCATGTGTAGATATTGACAGTTATTGGTTTGTTTTGCTCTTCAAACTGATTCAATTTGGTTACACTAACAGGAAAGGACACCACTAAGTTAAGATCATTGATGTACGGGTTGATAGTTAGATACTCTCTCTGCGTTTTTAGCAAACGTGATGCAGCTTGCGATGGAACACACACATTAAAACATTTGTTGATCATGTATTCCTTATGTTTAGACGGCTCTTTTCGCTACAATGTGGAGGAATTTTAGCGGATGTGATGCGCCGTTGCACAACTATATCTGGCGCATACTTAGACTGTTTTAATCTGATTCCTCTAGACGCTTCGACCTGCTGACCAAACAGAGCTATCATTTTGGCTTCTTCTAGCAGGGGCGCGCAAGCTGGGTTCAAACTGGGTATAGCAGTTTCGTCTGTCCCAACGGGTGTTAATAAGTCATTTAGAGGAAAGAATAGTCTGTTGTTTAGTCGAGACCCAGGACTTCTTAGATTTTCTTCTTTTATGTTTACATTGTCGATTAAACAGCTAAACATTACTTTACATGGCGTGGCTCTATTGTTCGTTTGGCCGAACCTTGAGAAAGGCATGATACAAACATTGCCTGTACGTGTGTTGGGTCAAATACTTTCTAAATTCATATATTCGCGCGCTCTTGATAACGCTCTCTCTCAAGCATTCCTTCAAAACAATTCGTTTGTCTTATATATATTATCCATGTTGAGTTTCTTATTTAACTCAAAATATTTATTTAAATTAAAAAAATCAACGGCTTAAGCAGAATCAATATCAACGGTCTTTTTGTGCTTGGACTCATAAATAAAGTATAAACAAACGCTTCTATGTTTGTTTACTGTGAGCTGTTTAGACAGTGTTTAATGTCTCGTTTTACTTTTTTTAGCCGCATTCCTTTTTTATCTGCTCGGGGGTCTGGCTGTTGAGAGAAAAAAACTTGTCTCTTGCCTTCTGTGAAGATCAACTTTGGTCTTTTGTAGTCATCAAAAATCGGTCTGTATACGATTAAATTCTTCATCCGTGAGTGTTTGAGTGTAACAAGCGCGCTTTATTTTTGTCAGTTTTTAAAAGAAACTAAGTTTAGCCGTTTTTAGTTGAACCATAGCTGTGGGGATTTTGGGAGTTTAGTTTTTAATTTTTTGCCAGCCGCACTTACAGCTAATGAACACTAGATGAGGCAAAGACAAACTCTAGAGGTAGAAGACGGGGGGCGCCTATGCCCGTGCTAGAGTCCAACACTCGTTCTGTGATGATAGGCACTTATGTCGATGTTCAGTTAATTAACATTATGTACAGCATTTAAGGCGATGCAGAGAATAACTTCGTGTGGTTTTGCTGTATTTTTGAAAGGTCTTGCTCTAGTTTTTGTGCATTTGATTGTAATGTTGGTTTAAATTGACGGTTTTTATGTTTGGGCTTTCGTACTATCTTTCTTTTGGCGGCCGCTGTAGGCCACATTTGGTATAAACCTGAACAGAAGCATGCTTTTTTTTAAAATATAATAATTTAGATATAGTACACTTTTATATCTGCTATTTTTAATTTTCAGTGCGCATATATAATAAAAACAATGTACATTAGCGGTGTATCAGCTTCTTCTTCTTTATTCAATGTGTGTTTATTATCGTCTTCTATCAGTTTCCGTCTTCCATGTAACTCATTATCCTTGTTGAACCTTAGGTAAACCATAAGAACCAGTATTTCGTTGTTAAATAATCATCAAGCCTAACATTGTGAAGATGTGTAAATCGCTTTAGACGCAAGGTCAACTGTTGGTTTTTGCACCTCCGCCCCCAAACGTTTTCTTATTTCTCAAAATGTGATACAGGTTTAAGCCCGCTAGCGTAGATTTGGTTGGGAATACCTCAATCGTACATTGTACTTTCGTTATTTTTGGATTCACAAATTTTCACCTCCTCTTTTGAACGGTTCTTCATCTTCGCACAGCAATTAAAATGCCTTTAAGTGAATGTGCTGCAACTACTAAAAACTAAAATTCCATAGAGTGTCTGCCATGCTTTTGGATATGTTGAATGATGGACGCACGTTTTCTCGTACATATATTACTAATTGTGATCATATTGGTGTCAATAGCTTGGCTAAATTAGAGTTGCTAACAACGTCAAACTCTAACGAGATGTCCAGAAATGCTGTTACTTTGCTTCTGGTGTCTGTTTGATCTGATAAACACGCGTTAGTATTCGTAAAAGTTAGTTCATTATGACAATTGTCTTTTTAATGCTTCCTTGAAAGTATGGCGCATGCGCCTGTTTAGAAACAAACTCAAAATCTAGGATATGGGAAAAAGCGATTTCAATACGCATAATTTACGTATGCATACTTTTTACCGTCTTTAGTATCTGCGGCTGCCTTATTATATGTTTTAGTGTCTTCTTCATATCGATTCCTTGAAACGCAAGATGCAGCCCTTTCATTACCCGGTGAGCCATAGATTCGAGTTAAGTTAAAAATAGTCGGATTGGTGTAAAGAAATATTTCTTGCCGCCTCAAGTTTTATTAGATTAATGTTTTATTATCGCGGAGTTGCGCCCCAGATTCTGTATCTCTGTCTGTTTGGGTCTGTTGTGAATGCGAGTTCTATTTTGAAAGTAAGACGAGCAGAGCCTGGCACAATTCTAATCAATCTGCTCCTAGGTCTGGAAATTTGAACAGTAAGAATTTGATCTGAATCAATAGTGATGATATTATTTGGAACAGATAATATTCGTTTATTCCTTTCACGCAAGGGGCTCTTTCTGTTTTATGGGAGTCAAGAATCGAAGGATATGATTTTGGCATTTTTTATAAAAACAAAATAAAAAGTTAATTATTTTAAAAACTATGGCAGGCATTCTGAGTGTAGATTTATGATTGTGTTTCTAGATTCTGGAGACGACATGAGTGAAATGGCTCCTTTGGTACACTATCGCTCGGGCTTCTTTGGTCGTGAATTAACAGAAAGTACGGTCAGATCATTATACCCAAGTTTAGGCCAAGACCTCCCGAATTTATAGACCCTAATGATTTTGGAAGTAAAAGATGACCATTGTTTGGAGGGAGCGACAAGGACAACTTGTTAAGCTTACAACTAAAATAGAACCATCAATGTTTTTTAGCCGTTGGGTTCAATTTAGGAAATAGACTCATGCGAGCGGTACAAACTCGGCCCTTTGCGCTTGTTAGGCCAAATTAAGGGCTGAAGAGGCAGTTTCTAAAATTCATAAATCACACTGCAAGAACGTCCGACAGAGTAACAGATTGCAAACAGGAGAACTTAAAGAATTTAAATCAATCAGCAGGTGAATTATATATATGTATAGAAGCAGCTAGTTTTTCGCAGAAAACGCGTAAAGACTATACACGAACTCACCGCTACATGCGAGAACTAAGGCCTTGATCATGCTTTAAGAAACATCAGAGGCGAATTAACAAACAATTTAGCAAAAAATAGTGAACTAGATGGGCATATAAAAAAAAAAAGAGAAAAGAAGAAAAACTCGTATGAGGACTGATGACGCAACTTAGGGCCTGATATTAAAGTAAGATATAAACCCCAAAAGACTAAAAGATCTTGAACAGTGAGATCTGCAAGGACTAGAAGTGACGACTAACTACCGAGGACCTATACGAGACTCAAGTGAATAGAATAAGAAGAAACTATCGAAAAAATTTTTTTGATATTGAAAGAGCGCAAGCTAGGCAGAACGAATAAGAACATTGTTTAGAGAGCAGGGAGTCACATTGGCAGCGTTATAACTGCCTTAGGATTTGCAAAAGTACACTGGTGATGGCTATTACAGGCGGCTGGGTGAGTCAACAGTTCTTACTCCGCGACGCATCGCTCTCCTATCTCCGCTGATAATATGGGTTAAAAAACAGTTTTTTTGGGGTCATCTGCAAGTGTTATATAAAAAAAATTAGTGGTAAAGCCGGGACGCTTTACCAAGAATATTGGGGAGTATTGTCAGCTTGGCTTTTGTCTATGCAAGCAATGGTAGTTGGCTTTAGGGCGAGCTACTAGGACATTAGTTCTCGTACTAGTTGGGTTACTATTTAGTAGATTAAAGACCAAGTATAAATTCCTTATGCTGGTTAACTACAAGATGACAATAGCTGCGTGTTTCTTTTTCATATCATGGTCGCATCGCGAACAGAGTCAGCGAGGCGTTTGCTGAGTTTCAATGGACTTTGGGCGTTTGGCTTCGGGATTAGATGAACTTAATCTTTGGGCGTTTGTTATGGTTTGGAATATTACGTGCTCTAGAATTTATGTTGTTTGTTCCCAACTTCTGTTCATAGCCTGCTATAAGAATTTTCATTATTATAGTTTTTTATTGTACTCCTATCTGGAGTCGCTGAGGTCAGAAGGCAGCATGTATAAAGCAGTGCCAACAGCAAAGTCTACTTTCGATCTTGGTATTGTAAAGCATGTAGGTACCTTTGAATACTGGAAGGTAAATCAATGTAGAATTAATGGCGTCCTTAACTTTGCTAAGTATTGTTTTGTGCGTCAAAGCCAGTAGAAGGATCAGTTATGCTTGATCTTGCCTTTGTGCTTGCGGCACCTAGCAGAAAGCCAAAGCGTAAGTACGAGTAGAGTCGTTTATTCGTTATTTCACCGCCCTAGTTAAGCCCTTAGAAGTGTCTAGATAAAATGTTGTCCATGCTGTTTTTCTGCTCTTGCTGTAGGGACCGGGTCAACAGTGTGCCAAAAAAGAAGATTTTTGAAAGGAGGAATGTCAGTCATAGTTATACTTCTGTGCGTGGCCCCGAAAATAAAGGTCGCCTAGGCCATGGATGTATGATCCAAACTTTTGTCTAAAGGTGTCTTGGATGTTTAATATTGAGATTTTTTCGTTATAAATCCTTTCAAAAGCTTCATGTCTATTTGTTGCTGAGGTGGATTAAACGGTTTGTCATTTGGGTAATGGAGCTGTGCAGTTCAGTCAAAATACGTGCTGAAGGTTGTAATAGGAAATTGAAATCTGTACACCTGACCTCACAAAGGATCATGGTGATTTAAATGATCAGCATTCGCCACTTCACACCGTTGTATGCGCAAAACACAGCAAGAGTTTTCTATCTGGTTCTGATTAAAACTGCTCGGTGATCTAAACACGCTTTCTGTGGTGTGGTCGTTTTCAATAAGGGGGGTTAAGATATCTGTAATGGAGTATCACCTTTTTGATGAAAAGAGGAGTCTGGGCCAACCAGCATGTCAAGTTATCAGTGTTATATTTTTAAGTTGTTTAGTGCGGCCACAGAATTAGTTTTGCTCGCAGAATATTTGAATGCACTCATTTTTAATTTGTTTTAAAAAATGTTTGTTGTAACAAGTAACACGCTAAGACCGTCGCTTGTTTTTAGAACATGTTATTGATAAACAATTTGGGCGTCAAAACGGTCGCGCTCCATGAAATATTCTACAAAGTTCGGTATGGTTTAATATAAGGAAGCAAGGAGAATAATACGGTTCTAAGTTGCAAAATCAGGGACAAAGTTAGCCAGTTAAATCAATACTGATGTTTATTAGGGTTTGCTCACTTGAAAGAAGCATGTGGTAATCGTTAGACCATTACTCTCGCAAACTTTACAAATCAAATCTGAAAACAATGTTATCATTCAAGCTGGAGAAGAAGGATAGGTTTGATCTATGTTTGATAAAGAGCTAGCTAATAATGTTAGGCTCTTAGACGGCTTAACAAATTATAGATTTAGAGTTACACCACAAAACTACTTATGGGGGGGTAAAGTCTCCGCTCGTCTTGCATTACATTCATTACTCTATGTTTCATTTGGATGAGCTTAAGCACTGATGAAAAACTTAGATGATGGAAGGGCCGTCTACTGTTTTAGAGCTCTTTCCATCAGGGAAAGCTGTGCATATTGCGATTATGAAAATTATACAATTCCCTTAATTTACAGTTTTTACACGATTAGTTTGTGGTGAGGGTCGGATATTTATATAAATATCGCAGACAAGCAGAAAAGTTGTGAAATGTGATAACCTGCACCATTGTTTTGGAAATAAAATTTTAAGTTGTTCTAAAAAATGTGGTGTGCCAGAGAACCAGGTGTTAGATTTAGAGCCTGTAAGGTGTATTACCTTTAGAATTAAACAGACTTGCAGGACGTTGCGGACTTTGTACCGAACGCGGTGAGTTAGGCACTTTGTATGGTTTGAAGTACACTAAAGATGGCGAATTATTATAAACGCAAACGAGGTGGTGGCGACAACATAAAGGTTCCTAAACTCTAGAACATTCTGCGATATTAGAGGCAAATATGTTGGCAGTAAGGAATATGTAAATTAGGTTCGCGATAAACCTGATGCAAATGGCACTTAAGAACCATATTAGATGGGGACATAAAATTTGATTCATAAGACCATTTACATTTTTTAGCCGTCAAAAATGTTTCAGAAAGCATTAACTTTGGCCCTTTACATGTAAGTCTTATGCAGGACGACAATTGTCGGATAAGAAATTGAAATTAACGCCAGTATGGAAAAACGCGTGTACATCCACCACAGAAAAGAAAAACAGTTGTAAAAAAGCCTTCTACAAAATTACAGTTTTTCCAAGTGGAAAATTTAGGAGAGTCAGTTCACAATAATAATATTTGAATTTCTGTCTGTAAAGATGTGGAGAGGGATGGGGTTGTGGGCGGTTAGTGTGATGACTGTTTATGAAAAGGAATAAATATATAGATGGCAATATTAGAGTTAAACGCCTTAACGTTAGGCTACCATTCGTCGTTGCTTCACAATGGCGAGGATATTAGAAGATCAAAACAACATAGCAACGTAAAATCAATGTTGACTTTAATCTGAAACTAGAATCTTATAAGAACTATAATTGGGATTTATATTACTCTTTAGGCCTTCTAGGGATTTATTATACTGAAAAGTTTTGCGGAGCGTTATGATAAAAATAAATAATGGATTAGATTTAAACTCTGTGTATAAAAACTATGGTGCAGGATAAATCTTATGCGGCAAAAAGATTCATGTCCTCCATTGCTCATTGATTTGTGGGCAGACTGGTTGTGGAACTACAATATTTATCCTCGACCAGTTACAAAAGTTTATCGTTATAATTTTAATCTTTTTGTGGTTTTCCCTGTCCAACACCTTACATGGAACAAAGCATATCATGATAGAAAGGTTTATATGGACAGATGATGACATATATGTAGTTAATGCTAGCCAATAACTGAGTGTGTGTTTAGAACAGTTTTATAGACTGTTTGAAGGAACGCAGACACTATTTTTATAGATGACTGTTCGCAGAAGCGACATAGTTAAAAAGAGAAACTCTTTGTCGAAACTAGCTTTCAGCAGGAAGACATGCTGGGATTAAGTGTGTGGATTTTATGCCGATATAATTCACTCTGGGTTTTAAAAGACTTTAGAGAACAGTTAAAGACTGTAGTTTTATATCACATGAAAGCACAGAGACTCATGTGAAGAATGTTTGCGCGCAAAATGATTGTTATTGAAAATGACAGGAAAAAACACAGAATTAAGCAAAATTAAATCTTCGAAATGTTTAGTAAATGAGTATTGAAAAGGATAAACCTACACAGTCTGTTTGTTTGTAGTATTCGTTATTTTTGTATTGAAATGAGGAATGTGTGATGGGGGGGATTATCAAAGAACAGTTGAGAACAGTAAAAGACAATCTCCTAGGTCGCATCCGCCCGAAACTAGTTGAGGGCGGATTTGTGAGTTAGGATTGGCATTTTCTACTGTTCTCTGACGGAGTTGAAAAACAAAATGAAACCCCACACGCACGGTGCCGATGAGACACCGAACTTGTGTTATGAATTAGACACACTCGTCACGCCGTCAATTTGAGCCCCCAACCCACCCACACAACCACCCACACACTCAAAACACCACCCACACCCACACCCACACACACACACCAAAATATATATATATAATATATAAATATATATATATTATATCTATATATATATATATATATATATTATATATATAGATGATATAAACAAAAGAGCTAAAATGATTTTAAAGTGCTCGACCTGGAGTGAGAACATTTGGGTCAATGATGTTAAAAGGAAGGTTAAAACTCAAGGATTTTTAAAAATCGACAAATTGTTTCTAGGCGGCGTTGCGCTGTCACATCAGGATGGTCTCTGTTTGCCACGCCGATGTTATATTGCGTGTGGGTCACGTTTGGCGGTTGTTTGCCACAGTGCGGGTTGATGCACGTGTTTTTTTGGGCTTTCAGGTTTTTGTTTTGGGATGTGTTCACTAACAACGATTTCCATTTTATGCCTTGCAGTTGTTTACTATTCGTTTTGGTGTTTAAAGTTTTGCTAAGAGTGGTTTGCATAGTTATTAAACCATTTTCAGTTAACATAGGTTGCACCTTTTTGATAACAGGGCTGTATGGTGATGCTCTTTTTTATGATTTTCCAGGATATATTGTAGCTTGTTGTGAGTCTTTAAGTTTCCCGATATATTTGCTCAGTTTCTGTTTGGTTTTTATATTTTTCTTTATTGAATGACTGTTTGTGTTTTCATATCTGTTTTTGAAGTGGTTTTCAGTGATCCCTATGTATGTTTCTTTTTCATTTTAGATGGTTAACAGTGGCCTGGTTGTATACAATGTTGTTGTGGAGACATTTATTGTTAGTGGGCACTGCTCCTTTCTCGTGCAATTGCAGATTTCCTTCTTCACCCTTCTTGCTGTGATGTTTTCATGTTGTTGGATGCCGACAATCAGGTTTTTGAGGTGGGCATACATGAGTACTGATAGTTTGACAGTGTTTTTGTTTAAATATTTTTGGACAGTTTGTGCTCTTTTGGAATGAAGTTGTCGGATTTTGAAGAATTCTTTCCCTAGTGTTTGTTTTGAGTTTCCCGTGTTGGGGAGTTATACCATATGATTTTCTTTTCTATTTTTTCGTGCTTTTATTTGTGTTTGTTGTCCGGGTTGTATTGGAGTTGTAATTGTATCCCACTTCGTTTGTAGTGCCTCCTGAGTATTCACTGCTGCATTGTTGAACACTCTCTCATTGCATGAAGGTTTGATTGTCTCTTGTTTATGCCATGGGGTATTCTTTAATAACAGAGTGGATGGTTTCTTTTGGTGTGTACATAAGAGGTGTATCGTTGGGTTTCTTGTATGGGTTTATAGATATGGATGTTGGAGATCCAGTGTTATGTCTAAGTAGTTCACTACCTTTTTTGTTTGCTTCAATGGTGATCTTTAAAGTTGTGTTTTGGAAGATTTTGCATAGTACTTTCTTCATGTTTTCGATGGTTCTTGGGGTGTTTGTTAGTGCAGCAAGCGCCATCATCTTGTACGTCCGACTTGTTTTCCGAGTTTTTTCTTGCTGTTGGACAGCAAGATTAGTCCGACCAGTTACATGTTTCTTGCACATCATACTGAACCCATCCGGTTAAGTCGAAAGTTGAGTTTCTGTTGGTTTTTTGGATCCAGGTTTCATTTCGGCTGTGTAGTTAATGTTTTCTTGGTGTTGGAGAATGATTTCCATTTCTGACCTGTTATGTCTGTGTGGTTACTGGCAAACCTTCAGGGCTTTGGAGAGTAGTTCCTCATCTATGGTATGGGTAAAGTTAACTTGTCAAATGTGATAAATTTCTGTATTACTTTGTTTATTGAGTTTTTTTTTTTTTTTTTTTTTTTTTCTTGTTACGTTGTAACCATTGGATAACTTCGTATGTGTTCTTCCAGAGGTTGTAATCAGCGTTTGATTTTATGTCCTTTGTTATTTGTTCCAGATTTTCTTGTTATTTTGCCTAATTAGATTTCGCATGGTTTATTAGTCTGCATGTTGGTTGTTATGAAAGTTGGTTGTGGTCTTTGAGTGTTATGAAAGCTCTTTTGTGCTGGCGCTTCTATTGTCACTTAGGTCTATGCGCTCTGCCAAGTTCTTTATCTTTTGTGTGGATATCTGTCATGTATATTTTTGTCAGACTTTTTTGTAGTTTTTCGGGATGTTTTTGTCAGGAGTTGAGAATTTCCTTTGGTTCCATTTTGTAGTATGTAGTTTTGTCAGCTTTTTTGTTGACAAATATATTTTTGTCATTTTGTACTTGTTTTATTTGGTTTTTTAATGTTGTTTGGCACTCGTGGTAGAGTTTTTTAATTCATTATTGGTTATCATTCTTTTCCTTTTGATCTTAACGCGTTTTCACAGCCTTCTATGACTGGTGGTGATCGCCATGATTGATAATCGTAGGTGTTTTTGTCCTCTTTTTTGGCATTCGGGTTCAGGAAAAAGATGCTTTCCATCTGCCATATTGCGTACGAACTTTTCGGTTTGTTTATTAATCTTTTTAGTAAATGTGGGTTAGAGAACGGGTACGTTTTTTGTGTCTGCCTAAATTGATTTCCTCCATTTACAAATCTTTCGGGCCACCGTGTCAACGTGAGGAATGCAAAAAAAGCGGACCAAGAATAACACCTACGATTTCAAAATCATGGCGATCACCACAGTATATGGACGATATGAAACGCTTTGATGATCAAATGAAAAGAATGATAACCAATATTGGATTAAAAAAATCTACAACGATTTCCAAACAAATTAAAAACCAATAAAACAAGTACAAAACTGACAAAACATATTTGTGAAGGCTGACAAAACTAGCAATTACTACAAAAATGGAACCAAAGGAATATTCTCAAACTTCCTTGACAAAAACCTCCAGAACAACTACACAACAAGCTGCCCCAAAATATACATGACAGTATCGCCATAAAAGGCTACAGAAACTTGCAGAGCGCATAGACCGTTAGTGACCGGATTGAAGCGACCGCAACAAAAGAGGCTTTTCATAAACACTCAAGGACCACAAACCCAACTTTCATAACAAATCAAATGCAGACTAATAAACCATCGAAATCTGAAATAGGCAAAATAAGCTAGAAAATTCTGGAAAAATAAACAAAGGACATAAAAATCAAACTTGATTACACCTCTGGAAGAACACATACGAAGTTATCCAAATGGTTCAAAAAACTTCAATAAACAAAGTAATACAGTATTTATCAATTTGAATAGGAGCTTATTACCCTCCATAGATGAGGAATACTCTCCAAAGCCCTGAAGTTTGCAGTAACCACACAGACATAACAGGGGCAAGAAATGGAAATCATTCTCACACAAGAAAACACCTTACTACACAGCAGAAATGGAAACCTGGATCAGGAAACCCAACAGAAACTCAATTCGACGTAACCATGGGTTCATATGATGGTTTGCAGAAATTGAAACTGGTCGGGACTATTCATTGTGTCCAACATCAGAAAAAAAAAACTCGGGAAAAAAAAGTCGGGACTGTACAGAGCGGATGCCTTGCTGCACTAACAAACAACCAGAAAATCGAAAACAAGAAGAAAGAACTATGCAAAATCTTCCCAAATCCTCACTTAAAGATCACCATTGAAGCAAACCAAATAGGTAGTGAACTACTTAGACATAACACTGGGTCTCAACATCCATATATATAAACCATACAAGAAACCCAACGATACAGCCGCTTTTTGTAACACCAAAAGTAAACTCCACCATCTGTATTAAAAGACCATACCCCATGGCATAAACAAGCGACTATCAACCTGTCATGCAATGAGAGAGGTGTTCAA
>CM031608.1:48338922-48341422 GCA_018398815.1 Conus ventricosus | reverse complement strand
TCTATGAGTTGTTGACACAACAACAAGATTGTTTTCAGGTGTAGTTGAAAACATCAAAAGAATGTTCTCAGGTGTTGTTGGGACACATCGCAAGAAGACTGATCTCAGGGTGTAGTTGTAAACATCAATAACGATTGTTCTCAGGGTAGTTGAAACAACCAAGATTGTTCCCAGGAGTAGCTGAAACATCAACAAAGATTGTTTCTCAGGTATTGTTGAAACTCAACAAGATTGTTCCCAGGTGTAGCTGGAATACAAACAAGATTTGTTCCCAGGTGTAGCTGAAACATTCACCCAAGATTGCTCTCAGGTGTTGCTGAAACATCAAAAGATTGTCCCAGGTGTAGCTGAAATAACAAGATTGTTTCCCAGGTATAGCTGAAACTCAACAGATTGTTCTAATGATGTTAGTTGAAACAACAGATTGTTCTGGTGTTGAACCCAACATCACCAACATTGTTTCCAGGTGTAGTCTGAACATCAGGCAAGTTGTTCTAGGCGTAGTTGGAGGATACAAGAACTGTTCTCAGGTGTAGTTGAACACACAGCAGATTGTACTCAGGTGAGTTGAAACATCAACATGGATAGATCTAGGTGTATTTGACACAACAAGATTGATCTCGGTAGTTGTTGAAGCATCAACAAGATTGTTCTTCAGGTGTATTTGAAACAACCCGATTGTTCTCTGTGTGTTGAAGCATACAAGAAATTTGTTCTCAGTGTTGTTGAAAACTTCAAAACAAGATTGTTCTCAAGTGTAGTTGAGCATCAACTAGATTGTTTACAGGCGTTTGTTGAAACATCAACAAGAATGTTCTCAGGTGTAGTTGAACCACATCAACCAGATGTACTTAATGTGTTGTTGACACATCAACAGATTGTTCTTGGAGGTGTTGTTGAAACATCCAACAAGATGTTCTCAGGTGTAGTTGACACAACAACAAGATTGTTCTAGGTGTTGTTGAAACATCAAACAAGATTGTTCTCAGGTGTTGTTGAAACAACAAGATTGACTTCAGTTGTTGTTGAAACATCATCACAAGATTGTTCTCAGTGTTGTTGAAAACAACAACAAGATGGTTCTCAGGTGGAAGTTGAAACAACCACCGAAATGTTCTCAGGTGTTGTTTGAAACATCAAACAAGATTGTTCTCAGGTGTAGTTGAAACATCAACAAGATTGTTTCGGGGTGTGTTGAAACTCAACAAGATTGTTCTCAGGTGTAGCTGAAACAACCAGAATGTTCTCAGGTGTCTGTTGAAACATAAACAAAATTGTGTTCTCAGGTGTTGTTGAAACATCAACAAGATTGTTCTCAGGTGTAGTTGAAACATTTCAACAAGATTGTTATCAGGTGTTGTTGAAGCCTCAACACGATTGTTCTCTGGTGCTGTTGAACGTCAACAAGATTGTTTCTGAGGTGATGTTGAAACATCAACAGATTGTTCTCAGGTTGTGTTGAAACAAACAACACAGATTGTACTCGGGTGATTTGTTGAACACATCAACAAGATTGTTCTCAGGTGTTGTTGCACAACAAGAATTGTCTCAGTGTTGTGAAACATCATCAACAAGATTATTCTCAGGTGTTGTTGAACCAACAACACGATGGTTTCCCAAGTGTTTTAGAAACACCACCGAGATTGTTCTCAAGTGTAGTTGAAACATCACAAGATTGTTCTCAGGTGTAGTTGAAACATCAAAAGATTGTTCTTGGGTGTAGCTGAAACATCAACATGATTGTTCTCAGGTGTAAGCTGAAACAACCAGATTGTTCTCAGGTGTAGTCGAAACATAAACAAAATTGTGTTCTCAGGTATTGTTGATAACATCCAACCCAAGATTGTTGTCAGGTGTAGTTGAAACATCAACACGATTGTTTCAGGTGTTGTTGAACATCAACAAGATTGTTCTAATGTGTAGTTAAAGCAACAACGATTGTTCTAAGGTGTTGTTTGGAAAACTCACGATGGGGGGGGGGGGGGGGGGGGGGAGGGAAGGGGGGCGGTTTGTTCTCAGGTGTAGTTTGAAAACAAGATTGTTCTCAGGTGTTGTAGAATCAGATGTTCGCAGGTGTTGTTGTTGAAACAAGATTTTCTCGGTGTAGTTGAAACATAATTGTTTCAGGTGTTGTTGAAACATCAACAAGGATTGTTCTAGGTGCAAGTTGAAAAAGATTGTTCTCTGGTGTTAGTTGAAAAACATCAACACAGAATTGTTCTCAGTGTAGTGGAAACATCAACAAGATTTGTTCTCAGCGTGTTAGTTGAACACATGAAACACGATGTTTAGGGTGTCGTTGAAACATCAACAAGATTGGGTCTCAGGTTAGTTGAAAACAACAAGATTGTTCTCAGGTGTTGTAGTTGAACAACAAGCTTGTTCTCCGTGTAGTAGAAACATCAACAAGGTATGTAAATGGAAATCTGTGCAAAAGTGTATGGCCAACCAGCCACCGTGGCGATGTGGTTAGGTCGCAAAGCGGCTGGATGTGTGGTTC
>CM031608.1:48324600-48328822 GCA_018398815.1 Conus ventricosus | reverse complement strand
TGTAACGAATGATAGTCACTGTCATGTAACGAATGATAGTCACTGTCATGTAACGAATGATAGTCACTGTCATGTAACGAATGATAGTCACTGTCATACAACAGAATGATAGTCACTGTCATGTAACGAATGATAGTCACTGTCATGTAACGAATGATAGTCACTGTCATACAACAGAATGATAGTCACTGTCATTACAAATGATAGCACTGATTAGAACGAATGAATCATTGTCATGTAACGAATGATAGTCATTGTCATATAACAGAATTTTGTATTCTGTTTCTAAACCCAGTTTCTAACATGTTCTGACACATACGTCACTTCCTGCTCAGTTCCAAGGATTTCGTTCCTATTGAATACATGCATTTCTCGGGTTTGTATTTGTACGTAACATCTTCTAGAAAATACTGGGCCACTGGCGTGGTTCTATCTAAACCCCATATATATTAAATGAAGTATTTAGCAAAGCAGAAATATGATCCAGCATATCATCATGTTTGTATATTTTCATCATAACTAAACAGAACAATCTATAAGTGAAATACTTCTTCTGTTGGAATACTGTATGCATAACAGAAATTTCACTAAAAAGTAACATGAATTGCCTTCCTGCCCAAGACGTATAGCACAGATAATCAATAAACTTAGGTTAAACACATGGAACACAAAACTCTCTCCTGATGTTAGGTGTAATATGTGAGGGGAAAATTTCTGTCCATCATATACTACTAGACCGCCCAGTTTCAATTGGCTATACAAATTAAAGTAAAGGGCTATACAAATTAAAAATTAAACACAAAAGAACTGAGCAGGCTTCTTGTATTGTTATCAATTCATCTAATTCCTGAATTACCTTCGTCCAGTCTTGGTAAACTGAACACAATGCCTAATGTCCACTTCCTTAACTTCCTTTTCTATATATAGATCCTCATAAAAATGCTTTATTTCCTTCTGTATATCTTTCGTTTCACTCGGTGTTGCATCTCCGTTAGTTACTGCCTTAAGCATTTGTTTGCTGACAAAAGGTCGGTTTTTTCCCCACATTACGAAAGCTCTTCGTAACTCCCTCCCCCCCCCCCCCCCCCCCCCCCCCACGCCCTCCTGCAGTGCCCACTTAGCTTTCAATCTCAATACAGTTCCAACAATATTTTAAAGTCTCCCAGTCCATCCTTTCTTTCTTTTAATTGTTCCATGACGTCACTACTATTCGCTGATAATTCTTTTTCTATTTCATCGATTTCGTGCTTTAATGTTTTCTGTATTTTCTTATTCCTTTTCTCTCTGATGCTCACTGAAATTGCCTTTGCCCTTATTTCTATCAATAATACATCCAAAATTGATTGGTCATTTCTAGTTAACTGCATTTCGGTATCCGCCACCTCTCCTGTATTTTTCTCATCCATCAGGTGAAGCAGCACACTGTTCTTTGACCTCTGTTATTGTCTCTTTGACTAATTCTGCATCATTAGGATCTCTGAGCAATCATGATTTAACTTACCACGAAACTCTGTAATTCTGTTCCTTTGTTATGCGATTTTGGATAGCAACAAACAACAACAAACAAACAACAACAACAACAACAACAAACAACAACAACACAACAACAATAACAACAGCGATGATGATGATGATGATGATGATGATGATGATGATGAGATGATGATGATGAATGATACTAATAATAATGACAGCAATAATAATAATGGAATCGTTGCTTCGATAGCCATGAAGAATATCAGAATGTTTATGCCCAGTAATAACTAAACCTGAAACTAGGAAGCATCATGCGGGCTCTGCTACAAAGGTGTTGGTCCTCTGTACATGTCTTTGAGAGCTGGGTTAATGTCTTTCCAAATATCAGCACCTCGGAAAGTCAAACATCACGTCAAGAACTGCCTTTCAACCTTTGTGTTCAACGTTTATAGACAGAAATATTGCCTATTCGCACTTTATTGTGATTTTTGCTTATTTTCGCTTTTCGATTGTGATTAATAATAAATTAATTTAGTCTTTTCTTTGTACATTGTTTAATTTTGTTAGACTGACTATAAGACTTCCTCGAGCCTCGGTATCTTGCTCAGGGCTCGAGAGAGTGTGTGTATGTGTGATATATATATATATGTGTGTATATATGTATATATATATATATATATATATATATATATATATATATTCTTAAAAATTCCATTTCACTTTTGTTATATATTTTTAAAATTTAAGAAAACTGTTCTTCACTAAGTCCACAACTAACTGCAACATGTCTTTAACTTTGGACACATGGCCTTATAAACAGGGACTCCGTATAGGCTATTTGAATATCAACAACTCAAGAAATAAAAAAGACGATGTCGCAACTATTCCCCAAATAACAGTGGTAACAGCTTTCATTTATTTTGTTTTGCTGAATCCCGTTTGTCCTCAGAAATAACAGATGCTGATATGAGCATACCGGGATATGAAGACTTAATCCGTGTAAACCTAAAAGTACAGGCCTACTTGTGTACCTAGCATCTTCATTAAATAAATAAAAATAAACTGTAAAAAACTAAACAGCCTTGAAAACTATGGGATTGAATCTGTATGGACTGAAATCAGTATGAAAAACAATAAACCACTTATTATAGGATTTTTATACAGAAGTCCATCTGAAACTATGGACTGGCAAGATAAATTTCATGTTCTCATAGATGAAGTAACAATGCTAAGCTTTGAAACTATTATTTTTGGAGACTTTAATATAGATTTAATGAAACCAAAACCCCAAAGTGGCATCAAAACTACACCTTTTACGGTCTTGAACAACTTGTTGACATACCAACCCGTATAACTGAGCAGTCAAATACCTGAATAGATCACATTTATACAAACACAAAAAAGTCCATCATTGAAGTATGCTCTCCGCCATGTGGATGTAGCGATCATAATCCCGTTTGTCTGACGTGGTTCAAAAACCGAAATAAAAATTCCAAAAGTAGGGCACAAGATTATATATTAAGGAGCTATAGAAATTTTAAGGAAGAAGATTTCCTTTCAGACCTTGCCACAGCACAATTGGAATATATATACCAAATAAGAGATCCTGATGAAGCAACTGAATTTTGGATTAACACATTCATTTCTGTGTACAACAAACACGCTCCATTCATAAAAAAAAAGAGTCAGACAAGAAGCAAAACCACCGTGGATAACAAAAGAAATAGATATAGAAATTAACATAAGAAATCAGTTAAGCAATTCCGGAACAAATAAAGAATTCCGTAAACAAAGAAATAAGGTAAACTCAATTAAACGTAATCTAAGCGTAATTACTTTCAAAAGATGTTAATTTCTACAAAGGATTCACGTCAGATTTGGAAGGCCATTAACATGTTGTATAATAAACAAGTCTCAAGAAATCAGGAAATTATCACAGATGTAACTGCAGATCAATTAAACAACCATTTTGCTAGTATCAAAGAAAAAATTATATCACATGATAGGTCCAATGAAAATGACCTTGAGCATTTAAAACACTACCCTGATTTAAAAGATGTTAGCTTTTCCTGTACCCTCCAACCATTGACTGTTATGGACTTTAAAGTAAAAGTATTTCATCTTTAAAACAATCGGGTACACGCAATTAGATGGTTCAGATGCAAAAATACTAAAGATTTTCGTGTCCAATAATTACTGATACACTAACGTATTTGTACAATTTATGCATAGAGAAACAAACCTTTCCCTTGAAATTTAAGGAAGCTATAGTAATTCCACTTTATAAATCTGGTGATAAGTCAATTCCATCAAACTATAGACCAATTCTATTTTATCTGCTTTATCTAAACCTATTGAAAAACACTTGCAAAAAATACTATATTCTTATCTTACTAAAAACAATTTACTCCACGACGATCAGTCTGGTTTCCGTAAAAATCATTCCTGCCATACAATCCTTGTACAGCTTATTGATAGCCTCTTATGCAGTATAAATGAAAATAAATTTACTGGTATTCTTTTATAGACTTTGAAAAAGCTTTTGATGTAATAAATCATTCTCTCCTGTTGCGTAAACTGGAACTCTACAAATTAACTCCAGAATTCATAAATCTCATGTCCTCATTCCTATGTAATAGGAAACAATCAGTAACAGTCAACAATAACACGTCAAATTTAATGTCTATCAAATATGGAGTACCACAAGGTTCTGTATTGGGCCCTCTACTGTTTACTGTCTACGTCA
>CM031608.1:48294600-48319600 GCA_018398815.1 Conus ventricosus | reverse complement strand
GAAGGAAAGTGAACAGATTGTGAAAGGGGGAAATGAACAGATTGTGTGAAGGAGTAAGTGAACAGATTGTAAGGGTGAAAAGAAAGATTTTGGAAGGATGAAGTGAACAGATTTTGGAGGAGGAAAATGAACAGATTGGAAGGGGGAAGTGAAAGGAGTGAAGTGAAAAGATTGTGTGAAGGGGGAAGTGAAAAGATTGTGAAGACTGAAGTGAACAATTGTTGAAGAGGAAGTGAACAAATTTTAAGGACTGAAATGAAAGGACTGAAGTGAAAAGATTTTGTGAAGGAGTGAAGTGACAAAGTAAGGGTGAAGTGAACAGATTGGAAGGGTGAAGTGAAAAAGGGGGAAGTAACAGATTGGTGAAGACTAAAATGAACAGATTGTGTAAGGGTGAAGTGAACGATTGTGTGAAGGAGTGAAATGAAAGGGGTGAAGTGAACGATTTGTGAAGGACTGAATGAACAGATTTTGAAGGATGAATGAACAGATTGTGAAGGATGAAGTGAACGATTTTGAAGGAGTGAAGTGAAAGGAGTGAAGTGAACAGATTTTGGGGAAAGGGGTGAATGAACAGTTGTGAAGGAGTGAATGAACAGATTTGAAGGATGAATGAACAGATTTTGAAGGGGTGAAGTGAACAGATTGGAAGGGGTGAAGTGAAAGGACTGAAATGAAAAGATTGTGAAGGAGTGAAGTCAACAGATTGTGAAGGGGGTGAAGTGAAAGGACTGAAGTGAACAGATTTGAAGGAGTGAAATGAACAGATTGGAAGGAGAAGTCAACCGATTGTGAAGGAGTGAATGAAAGGATGAAGTGAAAAGATTGTGAAGGAGTGAAAATGAACAGATTGTGAAGGGTGAAGTGAACAGATTTTGAAGGAGGGAAAGGGAAAAATGGAAGGAGGAAGTGAAAGGGCTGAAGTGAAAAGTTGTGAAGGATGAAGTGAACAGATTGTGAAGGAGTGAAGTGAAGATTGTGAAGAGTGAAGTGAAAGACTGAGTGAACAGATTGTGTGAAGGAGTGAAGTGAAGGAGTGAAGTGAACAGATTGTGAAGGACTGAAGTGAACAGATTGTGAAAACGGTTGTAAAACTGAACAAAGAAGATTCATCATGAACGAGATGTGAACACATCATAAACAACAAAAATGACCAGTTGCCAATAAAATAGGCACAGTTATTACAGGAAGGTGATCGTTGAAACAAGAGAGTGAAGAGACTGTGAATGAGTGAAGTGACCATCTGTGAACAAAGAATGTGATTGTTTGTGAACAAGGAATCAATCGCCTGTACACGATGAATTTGAAGAGATTGTAGAACTGGTGGGAGGAAGATCGTAACAAGGAAATGTACAGACTGTAAACCCAGAGAATGGACATGCAACAAGGAATGAGCAAGGAATGAACAACGATTAGCGGACAGCACTAGGAAGTGAACGCATTGTGAATAAGGGATGAACAGATTGTGATAGGGAATGAACAGATTGTGAACGATGAAGGAACAGAGTGTAAAAGGAAATGAACGAGTGTAATAGGAAATGAAAAAGAGTGTAAACAAGGAACAGACAGGTGTAAACAAGGCGATAACGGATGTACAACAAGAAAATGAACAGTTGTAAACAGGAAATGAACCAGAGTTAAACAAGGCGATGAACGGATTGTACAACAAGAAAATGAACAGAGTGTAAACAAGGAAAGGAACAGAGTGTAAACAAGGAAATGAAACAGAGTGTACAAGGAAATGAACAGAGTGTAAACAAGGCGAGAAGGATGTACAACAAGAAAATGAACAGAGTGTAACAAGAAATGAACAAGTGGAAACTAGGAAATGAACAGACTATGAACAAGGCGATGAACGGATGTACAACAAGAAATGAACAAGTGTAAACAGGAAATGAACGAGTGTAAACAAGAAAGGGAACAGAGTGTAAACAAGGAAATGAACAGACTATGAACAAGGCGATGAACGGATTGTACAACAAGAAAATGAACAGAGTGTAAACAAGGAAATGAACAGAGTGTAAACTAGGAAATGCACAGAGTATGAACAGGACAGTGAAACCGATTGTAAACAAGGAAACGAACAGAGTATGAACAAGGTGATGACAGGATTGTAAAAAACGAAAATGAACAGTGTAAACCATGAAATGAACAGAGTATGAATAAGGCAATAAGCAGATTGTGAACAAAGAAATGAACAGAGTGTAACAAGGAATTGAACAGTGTACGAACAAGCCAATAACATTATGAACAAAGGGAAAAGAACAAATGGAAACAAAGGAATAAACGGATGTGAATATGAAAATAAACGGATTATGAACAATAAGCAAACAAACAAAAAAAGACCGTCAATTAGGAAAGCACAAGGGAAGTAAATAAACTTGTGAGCCAGGGATTGAACGGATTGTGAACAATAGAAATAAACAGACTTAGAGAAGAGAAGTGAACTAATCGTGAAGAAGGGGAGGTAAACAGATCGCTCGCAAGGGAAGTAAATCGATTAAAATCAAGGGAAATAAGCAGATCGTGAATGAAGGAATGAATAAACCCGTGAACGAGCGAATGAACAGACTGTGGACAAGGGAATAACCAGGTGATTTATAGAGAAGGGGGGAAAATAGATTCTGCATTGATCGTGTTCCTCTGTCGCCAGTAGATGAGTATGCTGCATGTATGTATGTATGTATGTATGTATGTATGTATGTTTATGTATGTTTATGTTATTTATGTATGTATGTATGTATTATGTATGTATGATGTATGTATGTATGTACGAAGTTAGGGTGAAAGATAGGTAGGCAGGTAGTTGAGTATTCTTTGGTTTCCGAAGCTGGCCAACTCAACCATATTCACCACTGGTGTACGTATAATAATAAAACTTTCACGAACATGTAAGTAGAATATGTCAGCCGTAAAAAGAAAAAAAAAACTTGCTTCAACTATCTCAGTCGTTCAGCGATTTCTCTCCCCCCCCCCCCCTCCCCACACACACACTCTTTTTTTCTTTTCTTTTTCTGTGCCCCTCCCCCTTCCCCTCTCATGCCAACCCCCCCCACCCCCACCCCCACCCACCCACCCCCTCCATCCGGCTCGTGTCTTTCACGATTCACTGACAATTATTCACGCTTCACAGATCCACCCACTCTGGGTTTGACCCTACTGAGGTCTTCAACCTGAGCTCTGGAGAAGACGTAGCAACCATGGCGACCAAACAGACATTCACCCCCACCACCCCACTACTCTCCACCACGATGGCGAGCAACAACACCACCTCAGCCAGCTCCAAATCGTGGAAGCCACCGGCGTGTGGAAGGCCGCCTTCACCAGCGTGGAGATCGGCAGTTCCATGGAAGCCGCCCTGATCCTGTCCTCCAACCTCCTCCTGCTCCTCCTCATCGTCACCTCGCCTTCCCTGAGGCGGCAGCTGAGGTACCACCTGGTGCTGAGCATGGTGGTGGCCAACCTGGTGGTCGGCCTCTTCAGCTCGCCTTTCCTGGTGGATTTAGTTGTCCGTGGGGACTGGGTCCACGGCTGCTACTTCAACGTGATCAGGACTCTTCTCACGGTGTTCGTGCAGAACTTCGTGTCCATGTGGGGTGTGGTCCTTCTACCGCTGCACTACCTGGCTCGTCTGGTCCGCTACGAAGGTCCTGCCTGGCTGGTGCGTCTGCCTTCCTGGCTGCTGAGGTCTGCGCCGGCGCTGATCGTGGCGTCCCATGGATTGTGGGCACGGTGCTGCAGGTGCCTCTGGTGTTCATCGGACTGCATCCTCACGCCTGGGTAATCTGGAGCGAGACTCGCTGCCCAATCATCTTGCAGACCTGGGCCTCTGCCCTCCTCACCTGCAACTGCTACGTCGTCCCTGCCATCATCCTCGTCGTTCTGAGCGTCCTCATCCTCGTCCGCTACAGAGACTCTGGCACCAGCAGAGGCGGGGATGCCCACCGCCGCGCGGAGATAGGGAGCTTCGCTGGTGTCGGCAGAGAAGGAGGAGCTGGAAAGCGGGAGTGTGCACGTGGTGACGGCGCTGCTGTCGGTAGTGCTGATGGGTCCGGAGCACGTGCTGTACGGACTCCGCCTGTACTTGTACCTCGGCAGCCGCGCCACGTTGATCAGCTCCGTGTTCGCCATGCTGCTCAGCGAGTTGCTTCCCTTTGTGCTGGCCGTGCTGTGGCTGCTGATGTATGCAGACCTCAGGGAGAGGATGATGGACATAGTAACGTCACGCCTGCCCCTATGCGCCACCTGGTGTCGTTGCTGCAAGTCCCCGCCCCGGGCCTCCGGAGCTACTTCTGTAGCCCCTGTATCTTTTCGAGACTTGCGAGATGAGTAGTTGTCCCGGGGGGGGGGGGGGAGGGGTAGGGAGGGAGGGGGCAGCGGAAGTAGGTGTGGCGGAGGGGGGGAGGGGGTGCTAGACGGGAAGGGGAAGGGGAAGGAACTGGCAGCACACTTACGCGACTTGTAGTTGATCTTCGTTTGCACGACTCACGTCTTTGCGGCCACTCTTTTTGCATTTGTACATCAAGACTGAAAATATGTTGAACACAAACAAACAAACAAACAAACAACAAACAAGCACACAAACACACAAACAAATAAACAAACATACAAATCCATACAGAACCCCTTCCGTTGCTCAGCGTTACCAAGGGCCCATAGCCGGAGGGAGAGGGAGGCTGCGCTGCGCATCTGGTATGTTCAGGACAGCCACCAGTTGGCGTGCAGCGGGGAAATTTACTTCCGGTTCTCCACAGATCAACTTTGTGCCACTGAAATCGAAAACTGTTCGTGCTTGATTGATTCAACATGTCGGGAGATTGGGGGGGGGGGGGGGGGGGGGGGGGGGGGGGGGGGGGGGCGTGATAAAGGGTGTGTAGGGAAGTTGCCCTTCTTGGTTGCACGACTCAAAAGGCACCAGCAAACAAACGCCTTGCCCTCCATAAGACAACACACTGAGATATGACGGAGAAGACCATATGGATGACGTGTTGTCTGCCAAAGAAACCTCAGTGGCTTTGAACTCTGAACTCTGGCTAATCAGAAAACAGGTCGTTAAGTAATAGTCTGCTACCACAACCATAACACATTTAATGATGAGAAAACACGCACACGTATGCACGCACATACATGCACGCACGCACGCACGCTTACAAACACATCCACGCACGCATGCACGCAAGCACACACACACGCACACACACACACACACACCACACACACACACACACACACACACACACACACACACACACACACACACACACACACATTCACGCACGTACGCAAGCACACACACACACACACACACACACACACACACACACACACACACACACACCACACCCCACGCACGCACGCACGCACGCACGCACGCACGCACGCGCGCACGCACGCGCGCACGCACGCGCGCGCGCGCAGGGCCAATCCTATGATCAGTTCCATCAACATCTGAACAAAAACGTTTGTCGAAAACGCACTTGTCTTCTTCTTTCTTTGTGTCATGTGTTTGCAAAAAACTGCCGTTGTTTTGCACTCTGTTTGTATATTTGTCAGTATTTTTCCTTCGTTTTCACGGCATTGCAGTTCATTGTTTGAAAAAAACACACAGAATTTTTTGCACTCTGTTTCTATATTTCTTCGTAGTTTGCCTTCGTTTCAACGGCATTGCAGTCTCTTTCACTATTTTGGTCATAATCTTACAATGACAAACAATACTACAAAAAGACACATTTGAAAAGGACAGCATGTATCCATACTTCACCTGCGGGTCTAAACAGGAAAGACTTTTCAGTTTTCTTAATTTGTAAGTATTTTGCACCCCCCCCCCCCCTTCCCCTCAGCAAGATATTCAACGCACTCCTCCATACTGCAAATATTATTACCGGAAGTAACTTTACCACACGCCTGTCGAAACAGCTCTGTCCGGAAGTTAACGAAAGACCCAGTGAAGCGTGTTTACCGCAAGTTGACTGTCTGTCTTTCTTCCTGGGTTTGCCCAGCCCTTACCTCCTGTTCAATGTTCACCGACGAGCTTTCAGTCGGATAATTTGTCAGTCTTGCTGTACAAATAACAAGCAAGAAGAGTAACTCTTGTTTCCACGGTAAACTCATTGCAGGCCCCATAACTCCAAATGAAAGCTGCTTATGACACCACATTGCCTTGCAGAAATGACACCACCACAGAGCACACAGAACACACAAGGAGACATCCTCTTACCCCCACATTGTAGATTTTCTGTTGACTGTTTAACTGTTCCCTGCCTCGCCTTTGATGTACGAAGACGTTAGAAGCATCTTCAACGCTTTGAAATGCTGGTGACTTTTTCAGGACCAAATTGATATCCATTGATGGTCAGCGCAACTGCTAATGGCAAGTCACAACGTCGCAAACTTTGAAATGACCGTATGAACCCAGCAATAAGTCTGAACAGCGTTGAAAACAGAAAACGTGCTGATGATCAACGAAAGAGACTCAAGCTGACAAGCTACTTTTCATTATCGATTAGAAAAACGAGCGTCATGCAGTTACGATGTTTTCAATCCTTTATTGCAAGCTTCAAAAGTCTATGGATGATCAAAATGGAGCGCACTAAATATTTGCATGAAACAAGGTTCCACAAACAAAAGGATGTGCTTTCTATTATTAGTGTGGGCACTCATTCGTTTTATCAACCATCGCGCAAGCGTTGAGTCGTGCAAAGGATACGTGATCAGGAAAGAAGGAGGGGGCAACTTAAATACGCTACATAGTATGCGCTGTTTGCCGTATCATCTTTACAGGTTGCAGACATTATGATCTGAATGGAATTAAATACAACGTCTGCCATGATCGTCAACAAATCGTGCATGGATGCAAGAACATGCAACCACAAAAGCACGCACGTTAGTTTACACCATGCTGCTCAAGCATGCTCTCTCTCTCCCTCTCTCTCTCTCTCTCTCTCTCTCTCTCTCTCCTCTCTCTCTCTCTCTCTCTCTCTCTCATACACTCTAAGCACGCTGGCACTCACTCATGCAGGTACATGCAAACCAGTGTGCGTGCGAACGCATGCATGCCCACACGAAGTGCACGAGTGGATACAGTATTCAGTGGCAAAACAAAATTTTGTTCCCATGATGATGGCATTCCACTTTCAGGAATTCGTTGCTTTGGGGATGAAGTGTGTTGTGTGTGGGGGGGGGGGGGGGGGGGGGGAGAAGAGAGGGGGGGAGTAGACATAGGTGGTTGGGTGGTGGCATCTAGTTTCCTCTGATCACACACACACACACACACACACACACACACACACACACACACACACACACACACACACACACACACACACACAACACGCACGCACCACACACACACACACACACACACACACCACACACACACACACACACACACACACACACACACACATACACACACGCACGCAACATTGTTTACACATCATGAACGTTCCTTCCTTGTTGTATCTATTTGGCATACACACCGTCTCTCTGTCAAATGAGATGAGGCGCCTAACAACACAAAACTGGAATCATCTCATGGACTATACACGTTTTTAATCATGTGGATGTGGATGTGGATGTGATGTGCACAACAATAGAGTGTAGCCTGTCATGTCTGTATTCATTCACGGTCATAAGATTGTAGGTCACCATTATCATATTAATCCCACGCAAGCTATCCATGTATTCATTGTTTGAAACTGCGAGATGTTGAATATTTTGCTTATGCTTATTACGTAGAGCATTATAGTTAGCTTCAAAGTGAAGTGACTGCAGGCGGAAATTGAAGCAAATCTTAACAATAATTCTTAGTGAGTCCGCAAAAAAATAAAACAAGGACAAGCCCCATCAAAAAAAAACAAAAAAAAACACGACGCGTTTCGACCTCTTAGTGTTCTTCAGGCAAGATAACCGACAGTCAGGACAATGAAAACGAAGAACGAGCAATCACTTATGTTGTCAAATTCGGCGCAAGATGGGTGTTGACTGAACACCATATCCATGGTGAACTGTCTGGGTGATGTTAACGATGTATTTGTTTGTGTGTCTGGGTGATGTTAACGATGTATTTTTTTGTGTTCTGGGTGATGTTAACGATGTATTTGTTTGTGTCTGGGTGATGTAACGATGTATTTGTTTGTGTGTCTGGGTGATGTTAACGATGTATTTGTTTGTGTGTCTGGGTGATGTTAACGATGTATTTGTTTGTGTGTCTGGGTGATGATAACGATGTATTTGTTTGTGTGTCTGGTGATGCTAAACGATGTTTTTGTTTGTTGTCTGGGTGATGTAATGATGTATTGTTTGTGTGTCTGGGTGATGTAATGATGTATTTGTTTGTGTGTCTGGGTGATGTTAACGATGTATTTGTTTGTGTGTCCGGGTGATGTTAACGATGTATTTGTTTGTGTGTCTGGGTATGTTAATGATGCATTTGTTGTTTTGTCTGGATGATGTTAATGATGTATTTGTTATTGTGTGTCTGGTGATGTGATTGATGTATTTGTTTGTGTGTCTGGGTGATGTGTGTCCTGGGTGATGTTAATGATGTATTTGTTTGTGTGTCTGGGTGATGCCAATGATGTATTTGTTTGTGTGTCTGGGTGATATTAACGATGTATTTGTTTGTGTGTCTGGGTGATGTTAACGATGTATTTGTTTGTGTGTCTGGGTGATATTAACGATGTATTTGTTTGTGTGTCTGGTGATGTAATGATGTATTTGTTTGTGTGTCTGGGTGATATTAACGATGTATTTGTTTGTGTGTCTGGGTGATGTTTAACGATGTATTTGTTTGTGTGTCTGAGTGATGTTAATGATGCATTTGTTTGTGTGTCTGGGTGATGTTAATGATGTATTTGTTTGTGTGTCTGGGTGATGTTAACGATGTATTTGTTTTGTGTCAGGGTGATGTTACGATGTATTTGTTTGTGTGTCTGGGTGATATCAACGATGTATTTGTTTGTGTGTCTGGGTGATGTTAATGATGTATTTGCCCTGATCCGATCCCTCTTCTTGACATTAGGTTCCAGCACTATTGAATTTTCAAACACTGTTCGTGACCTTGGTGTTCTCCTTGATAGTGACCTCTCAATGAAACAGCATGTCACAAAAACTTGTCAGTTAGCTTACATGGAACTTAAACGAATTGCTGCTATTCGACCCTATCTCACTGAAGACCCACAAAAACTCTCGTTTCATCATACATCCTTTCAAGGCTAGATTACTGCAACTGTGTCCCTTGGCTGTCCCTCAACTGTCATCCAACCCCTCCAACGTGTACAGAACTCTGCAGCCCGTCTCATTGCAAATCTCCTAGACCCAACCCTGCAGCCCTCTCCTGAAAAAGTTGCACTGGGTCCCCGTTGAAGAAAGAATTAAATACAAATGTTGTTGTCTCTGCTTCAAGATTTTCACTGGCGATGCCCCTGCCTATCTTTCCGATCTCCTTCAAGTATATGTCCCATCACGAACGCTCCGCTCCTCCACCGACACCAGGACCTTCCGCTTTCCCAGTTACCGTCCCCATCGTAAACAGCATGGGGAACGAGCTTTCTCATACGCAGCTCCCAAACTCTGGAATAAACTCCCTATGACTTAAGACATTCTCAAACCTTTTCTTCCTTCAAAACCTCCCTGAAACCCCACCTTTTCAAACAATACTAAGAAGACAGTCATTACCAGATAGTTGATTGACTCTTGTTGCTTCTGTGGATCGCTTAGTAGTTTGTGTTTGTTGCGGCTGTTGTGTATTGTGTGTCTGTGCGTGAGAGTGTGTTGTGCGCGTGGGAGATAATGGGAGAGAGCCTTTTTTTTCATTTCTGAGCCGTTTTTTCATGCATTTTCTTTACATTTAGCAATTGTATTTTTTCTGCCTTTGTAAAGCGCCTTGTGCCGTGGAAGGCGCTATATAAATCCCCATTATTATTATTATTATTATTATTTGTTTGTGTGTCTGGGTGATATTAACGATGTATTTGTTTGTGTGTCTGGGTGATGTTAACGATGTATTTGTTTGTGTGTCTGGGGGATGTTAACGATGTATTTGTTTGTGTGTTTTCATTCAACACCCACCTTGCGCCCAATATGAGAAGAGAGGTGATTGCTTGTTCCTTCGTTTTCATTGTCCTGAATGTTGTTTATCTTGCCTGAAAAAGAAGATCTAAGAGGTAGAAGTGCGTCGTGTTTTTTTCTTGTACTTTGTTTGTGCTTGTTTTTTGGCGGACTCATTAAGAATGATTCTTAAAAATTATCTATCTGTCTATCTCTCTCTATAATATATGTATATGTATATATGCATGTACATATAGACGGAAACTTCTTTTTTGACAAAATCACTTGAGCTATGTTAACGATGCATTTGTTTGTGTGTTGTTTGGATAGTTGTACATTGCACTTTGAATTAATTGCTTTGTACTTACATTGTGTTGTTGACGGTGACTTTTTGATTTTTTTTTAACGACATCGGTGTTTTGTGTGTGCCCTTATCTTGTGGGTGTAATAAATTTGTATTAAATTCCAGCCACGTGAAATACAAACAAGATTATGAAGAGTACAATTTACACAGTTGGTGAAGGCAGGCGGTGACTGCTTTTGCTTTTGTTTTTGTTTTTGTTTTGTTTGTTTTTTCTTTGCTCATCCCCCTCCCTCCCTTTTTCTCGCTGTTTGCCTCCTCCCTCCCCCCCCCCCCCTTTTTTTCTTTTTTAAAGTGGGTCCTCTGTCCTCCTGTTTTTTCTCACTTTTTTTTTTCTTTATCATTTGCTTTCACCTCATAAATCTGTATGTTCAATATCCGATGGACGTTTTCATGTGAACTTTAATGTGTTAGTGTTTGAGACAGAGCGTGTGGGTTGCGGCGGAGACTGTTTGCCAACGATCACACTATTTGAGCAACAGAGTTGTGGAGAATAATCATCTTGTATTTAAAACAGAAGAAAAGTCACACAGAAAGAACAGCTGCACAAAGTCCTATTGGCCATCTGTATCCGGCAGGTATCCAGTGTTTACCATGCGTGCACCATTCACAGGATATATAAATGCTACATTGTATTCCTCCCTATGTCTTTGTTTAGTCTGACTGGTTCGACTGAGTTGGGAATTTTTCTCGTTCTTCTCTCTTGTTCTTCTTGTTCTTCTTCTTCTTCTTCTTCTTCTTCTTGTTCTTGTTCTTCCTGTTTTGTTCTTCTTGTTCTTGTTCTTGCTCTTCTTATTGTTGTTGTTGTTGTTGTTGTTGTTGTTCTTCTTCTTCTTCTTCTTCTTCTTCTTCTTCTTCTTCTTCTTCTTCTTCTTCTCTGTCTCTATCTCTGTCTGTCTGTCTGTCTGTCTGTCTGTCTGTCTCTCTGTCTGTCTGTCTGTCTGTCTGTCTGTCTGTCTGTCTCTCTCTCTCTCTCTCTCTCGCTCTCTCTCTCTCTCTCTCTCTCTTCTACTTCTACTTCTTCTTCTTCTTCTCTCTCTCTCTCTTGCCCCCCCTCTCTCCCCCTTTAGCCTCTCTCTGGCTGTGTCAAGGGCCAGTTCGGATGACAGAATCATATTACAATTTAAGGAAAGCTTTGGTTCGAACAACAAACAAAACTGACATTCAAAGACTGAAGGTAATGATAGACTAATCTAAAATCATTCATTTAAAACCATGTTGGAACCGGGGATGTTTTCTTTATTTTCGTTTTCTTTCATTGCAAATGATAAAGAAGAGAAGATAGGGCAAAGTTTAGATGAAGAGGACATGGTCTTGGTCAGACACAAAACGCTGGTCCATGGCTAGGGAACAGAACAACTGCGCCAGTCTCCTCCGGTGAGTTGCCTCTTGACGACTTGACATTGACTGCTCCCTGTGGATTGCTGGTGCCTGGGTTGCGGCGGGCCGGGTCAGGCTGTGGCTGTGGACGGGGTGTCGGAATGAGCGGCGTGGGTGCAATACCATTGAGGTGGCACAGAAGATGGGACAGGGGGAAAAGCACGAAAGAAAGAAAGAAAAGAGAGACTGCGCCATTATGCGGTCACACAATGGAAGATAAAGTATACCCCACCCCCACCCCACCCCAGTATTGATCTCTTGCAAATGTTCTCCGAAAATATTTGTTCTTCAGTGTAACTCATACAGAGCCTACAAGAAAGTGGTATAAGACACATTCTATGAACGGATAAGTACGAATATTATTGCGATTATTGAATGTTGGACTAAAGCTATTAATGAATGGAAAAAGAGATGAGAAGATAACCATACTTATGTTGTAATCTAATTTTCCATGTCTTTTTGTTTCATTTTAGTTATCTATTTTTTTAATCACTGGATGGTCATAAGGTCTCCGCCCCCCCCCCCCCCTCTCTCTCTCTCTCCTCTCTCTCTCTCTCTTCTCTCTCTCTCTCTCTCTTTCTCTTTCTCTCTGTCTCTCTCTGTCTCTGTCTCTGTCTCTGTCTCTCTCTCTCTCTCTCTCTCTCTCTCTCTCTCTCTCTCTCTCTCTCTCTCTCTCTGTGCGTGCGTGCATGCGTACATGCGTGCGTGCTTGCGTGGTCGTGTGTGCGTGTGTGCTGTGTGTGTGTGGTGTGTGTGTGTGTGTGTGTGTGTGTGGTGTGTGTGTGTGTTGTGTGTGTGTTTGTGTGTGGTGTGTGTGTGTGTGCGCGCGCGCGCGCGCGAGCGTGCCTGCGTGCGTGCCTAAATTCGTGCCTCTGTGTGGTGTGTGTGTGTGTGTGTGTGTGGTGTGTGTGTGTGTGTGTGTGTGTGTGTGTGTGTGTGTGTGTGTGTGTGTGTACTTCAAATTCACGCTGTCTTTGATAGACTTTCGATTGAAAAAAAGACTGTACTGCGTATTTACCTCCTGAAAAAAACACACACTTTAATGCCAAGCAACAAAACACAGCGAGTTCTTTTCTGCTTTAGCAAAAGTAACGTGGACTACGGGAAGACGTCGTGAAACACACTAAACTCAAATAAACTGCGGTATCAATTTACGGAAAACAAGAAGTTGTATGACTGTGGATTTTATGACTCCTGTTGTGTTCTTTTCATATTCAGCCGCTTCAAAAAAGGAACGTTTGACGAACAAAAAAGGAACTGATTTGAATAGTGAAATTTCATGACGAATGATTTAATTAATTTTGGTTTGAAGTGAGATCACTTCAGGCGGAAATTGAAAGAAGTTTTAAAAGGAAATTTAAACTAAATCCGCCAGAAAACAGGGACAAACAAGTGACAAGACAAACACGACGCGTTTCGACCTCTTAGGTCTTCTTCAGGCCACTTAATAAACAACGTTTAGGACAATGTAAAACGAAGAACGAGTAATCAATTCTCTTCTCAAATTTCAGCGCAAGATGGGCCTTTAAAATCTTGATTAAATTAGTGATATTCAGGATTATTTGAAGCTGATTCCTTTTAGAAAGAAAGAAGTTTGAGGAAAATGAGGGCGAATACCATTTACACCCCCTTCCGTCTCTCCATCGTCCCTCTCTCTCTTCTCTCGGCAGATATGACGTCATTACATCAGCACCCAGCCCCGTCGACCTCCTCGTCATCAAGATCGTTGGCTTCAACAACGTCATCAGTGGAGCTCCACGCCAGAACTGTCATCAACGTCAACATAGAAAAAAAATCATTCATCACCATAAGAATTCAGATAAACAAATGGTGAACAGGGAACACTCGTAACAGACTTTCTGTTTGATCTTGTTCTTGTTCTTCTTGGTTTTCTTTCTTTCTTTTTTTTTTTAAAAGATTTTCTAGCCATTTAATCATAAGTCTAATTTTATCACCATTCTCAGCAGACTTTCCTGGCTGTTTTCAGCTGCATTCATTAAAAAAAAAATGGTAAGAACTGACGCACTGGTCAGGTTTAGTTGACAGCAGATAGTATGTCTTCTGCAGCATTTTGAAATTATTCCTGCTGTATACAGCGTGTCTCGGAGGGAAAACTGTAGGGGGGCACATGAATGTGACAAAAGCCATCCACCCACGTGATGAATGAAGCCTCTCTGTCTCTTATGATCGCACTGGTGAGAACGGCGAAGGAAGCAAACTTGACGGACCCCGAGCTTCACGGTGACGGCTGCCTATCTCAGACACCTCACAATGGAAGTCTGGGCAACTTCAGCTGCGCAATCTGACTGACGTGCTGCTGGAACGACTCGCTGGAGTCCGTCTTCGAGCTGTCCTGACGCTGGCCGCAGTCCTCGGAATCCTGCAGATCGTCTTGGGCGTCGCCTTCAACGTTCTGCTGCTAGTTTCGCTGCTGGGAGACAGAGAGCTTCGCCGTGACGTGCGGAACATGCTGGCAGCCAACCTGGCGGCGGCGGACCTGTTCGCTGCCGGGGTGTTGCAGCCCGTGGAGGTCTCCCGGAATGCGGGGAGATGGAGTCCGGCTGTTACCCTCACATCCCCCTTCCACTGCTCTACTTCTTGCCTTCATTTCGTCACCCGGGGGGGCTGGTTAGGACTCTCTTCTTTCCTCTCGGGGTTCCCCCGGGATATCCCTCGACGTCTTTTCCCGCCCCGGCGGTCACCACTCCATCGGGTGGAAGAGAGGGTTGGCGGGGCGGGGGGGGACGACTCCCCTCCCCGGGGGGTTTCTGCCCGTCCAGCCCGGTCGCTTCCCCGGTCTGCACCTTTATAGCACGTAGGAGTGACCACAGGTGGACCCATCTTCGTCCCTGGGCTCTGCTGGCCTTAACATCATTTTTCTTCTTCTCCCGGGGTTCCCCGCCCCCCTCCCCCACTCCCCGCCCTCCGTTCCCGGGAAGGAGAGGGGGGGCGGAAACATCACTAGGGCCCCCCGGGGGAGAGAGCAGGGGGGCCCCTCAAGACCCCCCCCCTGGCCTACCGGGGGCCCAACCCGTGGCCCCTTCGTGCGGGGGGTCCCGTCCGCGTCCGTGCTCACCAGCACGGGGGTCTGCCCTTGAGACGCACGGCCCACTGGGGTTGATCAACGCTCTTCCGGGCTCAGCGAAACCAACCGGTCGTCTGCCGCCGTTATACTCCCCCCCTGGGGTCAAGGCGTGCCCCACTGCTGCCCGGCGTTGCGGAGGGGAAAAAAGGGTAAAGGGGACCACCTCGGTTGATCCCTCCGTGTCCACAAATCGGGCCCCCTGCACAGGGGAAAAGGAACACGAATTTCTTTATTAAATTTAAAAGGCCAAAGCCCGACACTGAAGGGGGGGGTTTCATAAATGTGCCCTAACTTTCCCAAACGAAACCAAAATGAAAAATAAAAAAGTGTAGACAGTTACAAAAAGTAAATCACCAGACACTTTTGTCCAAATTCCTGTTTGCTTCTAGGCATATTCAAAAGGGGGTTTTCTCACCCTTGTCGATAGAAAGAGAATTAGCCTGATTTACATGGTTCGGGTAATATTTTGGGTGGAATAAGTTTTATTCTAAGATCTTTAGACTGGCAACAAAACAAAAAAAAAAAATTTTTTTTCATGTTCTCTCGCTCTATTACAGAGTCGACATGTCAGTTATCATTTCCAACACCATTACTATTACCTGATGAGACGGCATGCGATGTTCCATTTTGTCAGTGCACATTAATTGATAAATCTGTTCATTTCTATCCTAAATATAAGGTTCTACATATGTGTCCGACACAGGAGAGATGGAAGTGCCGGAGACTGAGAGGTCTCCTTTGAAGTGACTTCTATGATTCCACATCCTCTAGAGGGGATATTGCACACAGGGATAACATCCCTCGTGGGGATTGGGGCATCCTCTAGAGGAATTGCACACCGGGATAACATCCCCGGGGAGAGTGGGGCATCCACTAGAGGGGGGAACCTTGCACAAGGGATAACATCCCCGGGGGAGTGGGGCATCCTCTAGAGGTGATAATTGCACACAGGGATAACTCCCCGGGGAGGTGGGGGCAATCCTCTAGAAGGGATATTGCACAAGGATAACATCCCCGGGAGTGGGGGCATCCTCTAGAGTGGGAATATTGCACACAGGGATAACATCCCCGGAGGGAGTGGGGCATCCTCTCGAGGGGGACATTGCACACAGGATAACATCCCCGGGGAGTGGGGGTGGCGCATCCTCTAGATGGGAATTGCCCACAGGGATAACATCCGGGGGAGATGGGGCATCCTCTAGAGGGAATTGCACACAGGGATAACCTCCCCGGGGGAGTGGGGGCATCCATCTAAGGTATTATTTCCCACCCAGGGATAACATCCCCGGGTGGAGTGGGGGCATCCTCTAGAAGGGATAGTGCACACAGGATAACATCCCCGGGGAGTGGGGGCATCCTCTTAGAAGGATATTGCACACAGGGATAACATCCCCGGGAGTGGGGGCATCCTCGAGAGGGGATATTGCACAAGGGATTACATCCGCCCCGGGGGAGTAGGGGCATCCTCAAAGGGGATATTGCACACCCAGGGATAACATCCCCGGGGGAGTGGGGGCAATCCTCTAGAGGGATATTTCACACAGGGATAACATCCCGGGGAGTGGGGCATCCTCTAGAGGGGATCTTCCACACAGGGATAACATCCCGCGGAGAGGGGGAGTGGGGGCATCCTCTAGAGGGGATATGCCACACAGTGAAAACATCCCGGGGGAGTGGGGGCATCCTCTAGAAGGGATAAATTGCACACAGGATAACATCCCCGGTGGGAGTGGGGCATCCTCTAGATGGATATTGCACACAGAAAAAACATCCCCGGGGGAGTGGGGCATCCTCTAGGGGAATATTGCACACAGGGATAACATCCCCCGGGAGTGGGGGCATCCTTAGAGGGTATATTGCATCACAGGGAAACATCCCCGGGGGAGTGGGGGCAACCTCTAGAAGGGATATTTCACACAGGATAAACATCCCCGGGGAGTGGGGGCAACCTCTAGAAGGGACATTGCACACAGAGATAAAAAACCGTCCCCAGGGGGAGTGGGCATCCTCTAAGAAGGGATATTGCATCACAGAGATAACATCCCCGGGGGAGTGGTGGCATCCTCTCGAGGGATCTTGCAACCCAGGGCTAACATCCCCGGGGAGTGGGGCATCCCTCTAGAGGGGATATTCCACACAAACGGATCACATCCCCAGGGGAGTGGGGGCATCCACTAGAGGGGATATTGCCACACGGGATAACATCCCGGGAGGAGTGGGGGCCTCCTCTAGTTGGAGATATTGGCACACAGGGAAACATCCCCGGGGAGTGGGGGCAATCCTCTCGAGGAATATTGCACACACAGATTACATCCCCGGGGGAGTGGGGGCATCCTTAGAGGATATTGCACACAGGGATAACAACCCCGGGGGGAAGTGGGGCAATCCTCTAGAGGTGATATTGCACACAGGATTACATCCCCGTGAGAGGCGGCATCCTCTAGAAGGATCTTGCACAAGGATAACATCCCCGTGGATTGGGGGCAATCCTCTAGAAGGGCCAATAGCACACAGGGATAACATCCCCGGGGGAGTGGGGGCACCTCTAGAAGGGATATTGGCTCACCCAGATAACATCCCCGGGGAGTGGGGGCCATCCACTAGAAGGGATATTGCACACAGGATAACCATCCCGGGGGGGGAGTGGGGGCATCCTCTAAGAAGGGGATATAGCACCCAGGAAAACAATCCCCGGGGGAGTTGGGGGCATCCCTAGCAGGGATATTGGCACACCGGGCTAACATCCCCGGGGGGAGTTGGGGGCATCCACCAGAGGGGATATTCCACACAGGTATAACATCCCCCGGGGAGTGGGGCATCCTCTAGAGGGGAATGAACCCAGGGAAACATCCCCGGGGGGGAGTGGGGGCATCCTCTAGAGGGGATATTGCACACCAGGGATAACATCCCCCGGTGGAGTGCGTGGCATTCCTCTAGATGGGATATTGCACACAGAGCTAACATCCCCGGGGGGAGTGGGGGCATCCTCTAGCGGATATTGCACACAGGGATAACATCCCGGGGGGAGTTGGGGCATTCCTCTAGAGTGGAAAAAATCACACAGGGATAACAATCTCCCGGGGGAGTGGGGCATCCTCTAGACGGGATATTTCACACAGGGATAACATCCCGGGGAGTGGGGGCATCCTCTAGAAGGGACATTGCACACAGGATAACATCCCCGGGGGGAGTGGGGGGCATCCTCAAGAAGGGATATTGCACACAGGGAATTACATCCCGGGAGTGGGCATCCTCTAGAAGGGATATTGCACACAGGGATAACATCCCCGGGGGGAGTGGCATCCTCTAGAGGGGATATTGCACACATGGATCACATCCCCGTGGGGAGTGTGGCATCCTCATAGAGGGGATATTTCCACACAGGGATAACAACCCCGAAGGTGAGTGGGGCATCCTCTAGAGGGGATTATTGCACCCCATGATAATCATCCCCGGGGAGTGGGGGCAGCCACCAGAGGGAAAAATTTGCACACATGATAGCACCCCTGGGGAGTGGGGGCATCCTCTAGAGGGATAAATACACACAGGATAACATCCCCGAGGGGAATGGGGGCAACCACTAGAAGGGGATAATTGCACACAAGGATATCATACCCGAGGGGAGTGGGGGCATCCTCTATAGGGGATATTGCCACAGGGATAACATCCCCCGGGGAGTGGAGATCTTCTAGAGGGGATATTGCACTCAGGCTAACATCCCCGGGGGAGTTTGAGCAATCCTCTAGAAGGGATATTGCCCACAGGGATCAACATCCCCGGGGGAGTGGGGTCTTCCTCTAGATGGTATAATTCCACACAGGGATAACATCCCCGGGGTGGTGGGGGCATCCTCTAGAGGGAAAAATGCACACAGGGATAACATCCCCGGGTTGGTGGTGGAGCCTCCTCTAGAGGGGATATTGCACACAGGGAAAACATCCCGGTGATTGGGGGCATCCTCTAGAGGGAACATTTGCACACAGGGATAACATCCCCGGGAGTGTGGGCATCCTCTAAGGGGGATAATTGCACACAAGGATAACATCCCCGCTGAGTGGGGGCATCCTCTAGAGGGGATATTGCACACAGGGATAACATCCCGGGGGAGTGGGGGCAACCCTCTAGAGGGGATATTGCACACAGGGATAACAACCCCCGGGGGAGTGGGGCAACCGCTAGAGGGCTATTGCGCACGGCGGGATAGCATTCCCCGGGGGGAGTGGGGGCAACCTCTAGAGGGGATATTGCACACAGGATAACATCCCCGGGGTGAGTGGGGCAAAGGGGTCATACCTGCACTACACCTCGACCACCTTAACGACAACATGTTTAGAGGAGCGAACACGGACCGTTTTTTTTTTTATTCATGTCGGACGTCAGCGAGGATTCGAACCAGCAAGCCTTTGAATAACGAACACGCTGCTATGTCCACTTAGCCAACATGCCGCCACTTGACCTTGGAAGTTCTTTTGTTTGTGTGTGGTGAAAGAAGTCCATTTTATATTCGTCACAGGCACGCTCACTAAATTTATTGTATTGTATTGTGGTTTTGTATTATTGTATAGTGTTTTGTGTTTGTGTTGTGCTGTATTGTATTAATTGCTTTGCATTGCATTTGCATTTGTATTGTTTTGTATCGTGTTGGTCGTATCGTAATCGTATTTGTATTCTACTTGATGCCTCTGTATCTTTTGTATTGCATTAATATCGTATTGTAATTGTATGTATTGCTTTCACGGGTATGGTATGGTGTGCATATCTTAGTATTATTGTATGTATTGCGTTGTGTTGCATTGTGTTGTGTTGTATTGTATTGGGGCGTTTTGTATTGTGTTGTATTGCATTGTGTTTCATTGTGCTGTGGTGTGTTTTATTTCATTGTGTTGATTGTGTTGTGGGTGTTGATTGTTTGCGCTGTGTTTTTGTGTTGTATTGTAAATTTCGTGTGTTGGTTGTATTGTGTTGTGTTGGTTTGTATTTTATTACGCTGGTTGTATTTTGTTGTATTGATGGTTTTGTTGCATTGTGTTGTGGTGGTTGTATTTTGGGTTTTTTGTTTGTATTGTATTTTGCTGGTTGTATTGGGGTTGCATTGTGTTGGGTGTGTTGTATTGTGTTGTGTTTCATTGTGTTGCATTGTGTTTTGGTGTGTGTGTGTTGTATAGTGTTGTGTTGTATTGTGTTGTGTTGTGCTGTGTTGTATTGTGTTGCATTGTGTTGTGTTGTGTTGTATTGTATTGTATTGTATTACGTTGTGTTGTATTGTGCTCTATTGTATTGCGTTGTGTTGCATTGTGTTGTATTGTGTTGTTTTGTGTTGTACTGTGTTGTTTTGTGTTGTGTTTTATTGTATTGTACTGTACTGTGTGTGTATTGTATTGTATTGTATAGTAGTGTATTGAACTGTGTTGTATTGTATTGTATTATGTTATGTTGTGTTGCATTGCATTGCATTGTGTTGTATTGCGTTGTATTGTATTGCATTGTATTGCTTTTTTTTAATTGTATTTTATTTTATTTTATTGTATTGTATTGTATTGTATAAGAATATTTGCACAACCGATTTCTCTAAGTCAAATTCGAACTGCTCTCCTTTTTGAGATCACATCCATATGGTATGATGCGGCCCTGTTTTTTATCTGTCAGCGGATCTTTGTGTATCCTGGTGTGTGTGTGTGTGTGTGTGTGTGTGTGTGTGTGTGTGTGTGTGTGTGTGTGTGTGTGTGTGTGCGCGCGCGCGCGCGCGTGGTGTGTGTCAAAAATGTGCGTGCGTGTATGCGTGAGCGCGTGCGTGTGTGCAAGCATATGCGTGCTTGCTTGTGTGCGTGTGTGCGCGCGCGCGCGCGCGGTG
The DNA here is from genome assembly GCA_018398815.1 of Conus ventricosus. Classification (NCBI taxonomy): domain Eukaryota; kingdom Metazoa; phylum Mollusca; class Gastropoda; order Neogastropoda; family Conidae; genus Conus; species Conus ventricosus. Next base: position 48,298,873 of record CM031608.1, on the reverse strand, counting down.
TATTACGTTTGAAAAAACATCCTTACGGAATATCGAATCTTGTATAGGACGTTTGATTTTCCTTTTTTTTCCTTTAAGTTTACTTTGCGAAATTTATTATATGGGATATTAATTGTTTCTTTCTTTCTTTCTTTTTTATTGTTTTTTACATGTGTTGCGCATTTCATACAATGTATGACTTGTTTTTTGCGGGATCTGCGAGGCTTTTCGTCAGTCAGATTTTTTTCCCGAATATGACCGGTTTTATCCCTTTTTTATGTACATCTTCTGTGCCACCTCAGTGGCAGCTCATTCCTCCGCTTATTCCGACACCCCGACAATAGACAGAGCCCCAGCGATCCACAGGAGAGTCATGTCAGCGTAAGTGCAAGCACAAGAGTGAATCACCTGCTTCCTTTCGGTTGAGCGGCCCTGTTTTATTATCAGCGAACTATTGTGATAACCTTATGTGTGGTGAGCGTGGTGGTGGTTCCGCCTGGTGCAACCATGTGCGTGCTGTAATGCGAGCGCGGCGTTGTCAAGCATGTGCGTGCCTGTTGTGTGCGTGTGAGCCAAGCAGGCCACGACGGGAGGGATTGGTATTACAGTTTGAAAAAATTTACGAAATTATCGATCGATGAATAGACGGTGTGATTTCTAGATTTCCTTTTTCCTTAGAGTTTACTTTGCGTAAAATTTGTTATGAGGATGATTTAATTGGTTTCTTTGCTTTCTTTCTTTTTTATTTTTTTTTTTTTTTTTTTTACATATGTGTTGCGCTTTCCTACATGTTATGACTGTTTTTTTGCTATGATCTCAGCTTTTCGTCCAGTTCAGATTGTTTTGACCCTGTATATGACTCAGGTTTATCTCTTTTGTTATGTACCTTCGTCGCACCTACCTCAGTGCAGCTCATCTCCTCTGTTATATCCGACCCTCCCGACAATAGACAAGCCTCATGCGCATCCTACAGGGAGCATCAATGGTCAAGCCGTCAGGAGCAACGCACTAGAGGAGACACGCCTTGCTGCTGACCTTCGGTTGTGTATGCAGGGACGCCTTGTTTGATCCAATAGTATGCAGGACACACCTACTGTAGACGAACTACTTAGTTGCGGACGTCCGCGTGTTAGTGATTCACCCTCCCAGGGCGACACAGTCCTCCTTAGACTGCCCCCCATGTGTAGCTTGGCAGTACCGTAGTGACTCCACCTTGGAACAAACCAGGCCAACAGACCCGGAGAGGAACATCTGAAATTATAGTCCACCATTGTGTGAGCAGGTAAAGGGCCACAGTATATGAAACTTTTTTTAATGCTGAACGTATGAGTTAAGTGAGCACTATGATGATGATGCTACGGACTCCTCATTCCGGTCTGATTGTGTTGTATGCTTTGGCATGACTGTAACTACCATCTTCCTGGGTGCTGAACTTCTATACATGAGACTTTGTGTGTTTTGGATTCTTGGGCGTGTTATACCCACCTTCCTATGTGTATGCTATGGAACAGTCCTCTGTTAGTGACTGCCATCCTTCCTGTGTGTATGCTATGGAACAGTCCTCTGTTAGTGACTGCTGTGCTTTTTGTGATTTTAAGTAGCGTGCAAGTGTGATTTTTATTTATTGAATTATATCGTCATGCATACGTGTATCACCTCGGCGTCTCATCTCTTCGAGGAGTCTGGAGTCTGCGTGAATTTTTTTTACTCTGAAGAGAACATCTTCCCTGCTCAGGTTTTCTCACGTGGGAATCGAACCCAAGACACTTAGATCACGAGACCAAGCCTTTATCCCCTGTGCCAACAGGCCCCTGGTATAAAAGGTTTGCAACATATTTTTTAAAAGTTGCACGAACATTGGTATTTGTCGTTTGAAACAATCTTTCCGTAGCGTATATATCATTGTATGGCATTTACTCAGGCTATCTCGTGTGTTGCATATTAGCTTTATGAATTTTATTAATATATTAATATATATAAGACATTTAGTGCTTTCTAGCAAAAGCCTAAGGTTACAGCAATAACCCTAACACAACTACACACACACCCACTACCACACAACACACACAACACACACACAAACTAACACACACCACAACTCACCCACACAGACACACACACACCAAATCACACCACCACGCACCCACAAGGCACGATAGGTGCAGAAAAATAGTTTTGAAGGAGTTGTTTTAGGGACTAAGAAGAAAGATCCGTTTGAGTTCGGAGCGAAGGGAGACTGTTCCGCAGGAAGGAGCCTGAAAAGTAAAAGAACGTTCCCATGTTCTGGCCCGAAAACGGGGTCTCTCTCAATGCGTGTCAGAGGAAGCGAAGCTGTCTAGGAGTAAGTTAGAGAGAGATACAGGTTATGAGCCATCTAATGCCTGTGAAAGAGCAAGAAAGTTTGTCTGATGTTTTTCACAGGAAGCCAGTGCAAAGTTTAAGCAAAGGGAAACATATGGTTATCGGAGATTTCGAGACAAGGCAGCAGCATTTTTTGGACTTGTATTTGATAGAGATTCTGTGGACACAGCAAAGAGAATTACAGTAGTCAAGTCTTGAAAGATGATACAGCAAAACAAGTCTGTGGCTTTCAGCAAAGGTGGCGCACAGAACTGATTCGCCGAAGCTCCAAGTAGCAGGCACGGCAGATAGAAGAAATCTGAATTTTGAAAAAGAGTGTCTGATCAAGTACAACGCCTAAAAAATATTATTATATATTCGTACTTTTCTTTAACGTGGCATTGGTAAGAAAGAATGTTATAATATAGCACATGTGTCGATCCCTTACGCTAAACAGCTGACCGTGAGCTAATAGCAAAACACTCCTTGAGGATGTAGCCTGCTCATTCTTTCCCCACAGCCGCACGAAGGGCACGTGTTGTCCGTCACACCAGCTAGCGCGCCTTCTTCAGCAAAATTCCCGCACACTGGAAGAGACTGTTTACTACTGGCATGCGGTCCTCTCTCTCTCTCTCTCTCTCTCTCTCTCTTCTCTCTCTCTCTCTCTCTCTCTCTCTCTCTCTCTCTCTCATATGATCAGGATAGTGTTGACAATGCACTGACCCCAGTTTTCATTGAACGCGTATAAAGCAGACAATAGCGTGGTATGTTTTTTGTTCATCAGGTGGAGGAGGGTGTATTGCTGGTTTCATTTCGGAAACTCGTTTTTATCTAAAAATACCTTTTCTTAGCGGTGAATTCCGTATTCAGGATGCATTTGTAACCACTCAACACATATTTGTGATTTGTCGACAAAACTGTCAAACAGCAAGGCAAAATGTGTCAAACTGCAAGGCAAATGTGTCAAACTGCAAGGCAAAATGTGTCAAACAGCGAGGCAAAATGTGTCAAACAGCAAGGCAAAATATGTCAAACAGCAAGGCAAAATATGTCAAACAGCAAGGCAAAATATGTCCAACAGCAAGGCAAAATATGTCCAACAGCAAGGCAAAATGTGTCAAACAGCAAGGCAAAATATGTCAAACAGCGAGGCAAAATGTGTCAAACAGCGAGGCAAAATATGTCAAACAGCAAGGCAAAATATGTCAAACAGCAAGGCAAAATGTGTCAAACTGCAAGGCAAAATGTGTCAAACTGCAAGGCAAAATGTGTCAAACAGCGAGGCAAAATGTGTCAAACAGCGAGGCAAAATGTGTCAAACAGCGAGGCAAAATGTGTCAAACAGCAAGGCAAAATGTGTCAAACAGCAAGGCAAAATGTGTCAAACTGCAAGGCAAAATGTGTCAAACTGCAAGGCAAAATATGTCAAACAGCAAGGCAAAATGTGTCAAACAGCGAGGCAAAATGTGTCAAACAGCGAGGCAAAATGTGTCAAGCTGCAAGGCAAAATGTGTCAAACTGCAAGGCAAAATGTGTCAAACTGCAAGGCAAAATGTGTCAAACTACAAGGCAAAATGTGTCAAACTGCAAGGCAAAATGCTTCATTTAGGACTACTGTATAGCATACAGTGCTGCTGTTAACGTGGGGTGGTGGTGGGGGGGGGGGGGGGGGGGGGTCATAAACGTATTAAAGTATACGATATTAGCAATTTTTTAAATCCGTAAGTGGCACATATTTGGGATTGTGACCATTAGTAAGATCAGACAACATACATGACACACACACACCACCACACACCACACACACACACACACACACACACACACCACACACACACACATGCACAGACATATATAAACAAACTGTATACACACATCATGCACACACGCACAATACGGACGCGCCAGCGCATAACTAGCACACAACATTAGCCCGTGTCCCACACACTCATAC
>CM031608.1:48287100-48289600 GCA_018398815.1 Conus ventricosus | reverse complement strand
GCAGATTTGTGATCGGTTTTGACTAGAGTTGGGACATGAGAGAAACAAAGAGAGGAGGAGAAGAGAGGATAGAGAGGAGAGAGGAGAAGAGAGAGGAGAAGAGAGAGGAGGAGAGGAGAGAGGGAGAGAGAGAGGAGAGGGGAGAGAGAGAGAGAGGAGGAGAGAAAAGAGAGAGGCAGAAGCACAGAGAGACAGACACAGAGAGAATAGAAGGCAGATTTGTGGTCGGTTTTGACTAAAAGTTTGGACATGAGCTAAATACTCCCGCCGATATTTTCGTGCGCACTCGGCACTCATTCGGGACATTGTGTAATGCGAATGAACAACTGACAAAAACAAGGAAAAGGTGAAAAGGGAAAATGGTTGGAGGGGACGCGGACATACACAAGAAAACACTGTACAAAAATAGGCCTGCATGTTTAAACAGTTGAAACTAACCGAGGTTTTTATAACATGGGTTGGAGAGATCATTCACCTTTCCCTAATCGCCGTGCAAATCATGTTTGATTGTTGTCTCTCCAACATTAGTCATTAAACAAACAGAAAAAAAAATCAAACGAAGAAAGTGTTTTACCATCTAAAGAAATACTTAAAGGGAAGGAAGAAACGTAGAAGGAAAAGAAAAGAAAAAAAATGAAATAATCACCGACCTGTACAGAATCGCAGACTTGCTGTCAGTGCTGAGCTTGACACTGGTCATAAATGCATAAAATCCCTTTCAATGCCAAAGTAAAAACAACAACAGAAAAAAACAAAACACAAAACAGAACAAACAAACAACAAAAAAACGATGTCACCAACTAACTAGACTCGGTGGCAAAGTCAATTTCCACACCGCAAACCCCAAGGGACGCAACTGCAAGAGTTTTTTTTTTAATTTTTTAAATTTCCTTTTAAATTAAACACGGGAGAAAAAAAAAAGAGGAGACAACTCACTGCAGACTCTTTCATCATTCGGTGTCAAGATAGACCCACCAGTCTTTGTGGAGAAGGGATGTAAAGGAGTTTTTTTGTCACCTGACAGATTGTAAGGAGAAGGTGGGTGGGAAAGGGATGTAAAGGAGTGTTTAGTCACCAGAGAGATTGTAAGGAGAAGGTGGGTGGGAAACCCGGGCACAGCTGAAGGAAGCCAACATTCGACATCACTCTGTGACCTTTGACTTGGAATCCACATAAGAAAAAAGGAAAGAAGGGGTCACCCGGAGATGACTGCAGAAAAAGACACTGACGTTGAGAAAAAAAAAGACAGTGACAGTAACAAAAACAGACACTGAGAAAAAAAGAGACACTGAAATTGACAAAAAGACACTAACACAGAGAGAAAAAAGACACTAACATTGAGAATAAAGACACTGACATCGAGAAAAACAGACACCGACACTGACAAAAAGACACTGACACTTAGAAAAAAAAGGCAGTGACGTTGAGAAAAAAAGACGCTCATGTTGAGAAAAATGACACTGACATAGAGAATGAAAGACACTGATATTGAGAAAAAAAAGACACCAACACTTACAACAAAAGCAAAAAACAAAACAAAAAACCCCACACACACTGACACTGAGAAAAAAAGACACTGATGCTGAGAAAAATGACACTGACATTGAGACAGAAAGACACCGATATTGAGAAAAAAGACACCGACATTGAGAAAAACCAGACACGAACATTGTGGGAAAAATAGACACTGACGTTGAGAAAAAAAAGACATAGATAATGAGCAAAAAAAAAAAAAGACAGTGATGTTGAGAAAAAAAAGACACAGATAATGAGTAGGAAAAGACAATGACATTGAGGAAAAAGACACAGATAGTGAGCAAAAAAAAAGACAATGATATTGAGGGAAAAGACACAGATAATGAGCACAAAAAACCCACAAAAACAATAACATTGAGGGCAAAGACTCAGATAATGAGCAGAAAAAGACAATGACATTGAGGAAAAAGACATAGATAGTGTGCAAAAAGAACAATGACATTGAGGAAAAAGACACAGATATATGAGCAAAAGAAGACAATTACATTGAGGAAAAAGACACAGATAATGAGCAAAAAGAACAATGACACTGAGGAAAAAGACACAGTGAGCAAAAAAAGACAATGACATTGAGGAAAAAGACACAGATAATAAGCAAAAAGAACAATGACATTGAGGAAAAAGACACAGATAGTGAGCAAAAAAGGACATTGACATTGAGGAAAAAGACACAAATAATGAGCAAAAAGACAGTGACATTGAGGAAAAAGACACAGATAATGAGCAAAAAAAAGACAATGGCATTGAGGAAAAAGACACAGTGAGCAAAAAAGACAATGACACTGAGGGAAAAAGACACAGATAATGAGCAAAAAAAGACAATGACATTGAGGAAAAAGACACAGATAATAAGCAAAAAAAGACAATGACATTGAGGAAAAAGACACAGTGAGCAAAAAAAAAGACAATGACATTGAGGAAAAAGACACAGATAATGAGCAAAAAAAGACAATCGCACTGAGGA
>CM031608.1:48274600-48279600 GCA_018398815.1 Conus ventricosus | reverse complement strand
TTTTGGGAGGGTGGGGGGATGGAGGGGTTCAAAAATAACATCACAAACAATCTTCAAATACATGACTTAGTTGACGACACATCTCAGATCCTATTTTTGCGCCAGCTTGAAGCGCACAAATAGTCCCATTCCTTTGATTTTAATCTGTCTAGTTGGAACCATCTGGCTTGTCCCTTGATGGCCATATGAAAGAAAATGAGGAAAATCAGCTTTCAGACACAATAAAAATTTTCAAAAGTCTAATTGCGCCAGTCTATAAAAGCTCGACTTCTTAAGCAAGGTCTTGGCGCATTAAAGTTAGGTATGCAGCCGGTCCAACTCTCAAGAAACCATGAAAGATGGCCGCACTTCCGAAGTATAGGTGAAGGCGAACAGAGCCTATTTCATTGGCGGGTTGTCTGTCCAGTGTTTAAATCGCTATCTCATCAATCGGTCAAAGAGGCGGGGCCGGAATTTGCTCCGTTGATAAAGCGCCAGACTCGTGATCTTGGTAAACCTGGAGTTGTGGATTTGCATTTCCTTCGGTTCGTTTCGATGGCGTGGGAATACTCCTCCGTAACCTGGGTGAACCTGGAGTTGTGGGTTCGAATCTCCGCCGGGTCGTTTCGAACCGTGAGAATTTTTCTTCGGGAGTTAACAATGATTCCGACTGACTCCATGCCACGAAAAATCCTTCGAATGAGATTACAAAAAAAAAAACAAAAAAAACAAATCGAGATTCAATGTGTGCACGCATGCGTGTGGGTCTCTTACTCTTGACAGCTGACCGTAAGCTATCAACAACGCACGCTCCCTTGCGGATGTAGCCTACTTCACTCATTCTTTCCCACAGCCGCGCGATTGGCGCGTGTTGTCCGTCACAGAGCCAGTTACTGTTGGTGCGCGCCTTCAGCATGATTCCCGCATAGGTGTAGATGTTGTTAACGATACTTACCCGTATGCCGACTCTCTCTCTCTCTCTCTCATAGTGACCCGCAATAGTGTGGACAGAGGCACACTGAGCCTGTTCTCTCTATACACGCATACAGCAGAATATACCATGGTATGCATTCACTCATCAGGGGCAGGGGGGGGGGGGGTGCATTACAGTGTTTCATTTTTCTTTTAAACATCCTTTCCTTTCGGTAGATTCCATACTCAGTGCATTTAGTACAATACACCTATTCGTGATCAATTTTTTTTTTAAAGTGCCGAAAAACAAACGGAAAATGGTGTGTTTGGGGCTGCTGTCGGTGTAGGGAGCATACACACGGTAATATCTTGCACGCGAAAAATCCCGTCACCAACTTGCGGAACTGGCCAGCACACACACACACACACACACACACACACACTGATCTGAGGCACTATGCCTATGCTGACAAGATCAGCAAGTTTGGGTGAACGCCTAATGAGCGTTGTAAAAAGAAAAAGAAGAGACGGCACCAAAAAGGGCGTGGGCATTGAAAATCCAAGCAAAGATGTGCTGGGACCGTTGGGACGCCAGGACCAGGCCCAGAGCTCCATGACAGAGGTACCTCCAGATAAACTGAAGAAGATAGAAACAAAAGATATCAGCACCCAGACGGAGGTCAGTGAGTCTGTTTCGTATATGATTCAATCGCTTTTCGAGCGCATTGACAGTCTAGAAAAGACAGTGAAAGTCCAGACCGATGCAATTAAAAACCTAACGCCGAGTCTTGTCTTACAAAAAGAACCAGAGAAGACTGAAACATGCCCCTCTGTTGAACTCCCTGGCTTCCATACGAAGCCGGGGAAAACTTTCGCGGATGCTGCAAGAACTGCTCCACTGACCCCTGCACCAAAAACATCGGGCAGAACAACGATAAAGCAGAAAGAAAACAAAAAACAAATCGAAACAGAACAAAAGCAAATTGGAGTCTGAAAACTGACGTCAATGATAGTAAGCCCACGCATGACGTCAAAGCAGAAAAGAATGTTCGAAAGCGTCACAATAGGGAAAAGCTTCCACAAGTCGTTCTTTTGGGGGATTCTGTCTTCAGTGGTATCAAAACAAAGAGACTGGGTTGGTCCTACGACTTGTACGTTCGGTCGGGTAAATGCCGTACCACTGAAGATATTCAGAAAACTTTTCAATTTACCACAGCCGTAATCGAAAAACAGGAGGGCAAGCCAGTAGATATAGATGCAGTTGTTGTTCATTGTGGAATAAATGACATCAGATTATCAGATCCCAAAACCACGTCTCAAAAGTTCACAAAAGTAATCAAGAACGTCGCTGCTGACCATCCCAACATCAAAATTGTTGTCAGCAAAATCATCCCCGTGCGTGACTCCCAACTTGATGTCAAAAGAGAACTTTTTAATGCATTTCTAAGTGAAGGGTTACAATCTATGCAGAACGTATCTTTCATCAACCACTCCAACTTCCCCACCCACGGCAAATTCATGAGGGATGACATCCACCCCAACCCCCGTGGTTCCAGCATCTTGGCGGGCAACGTGGGCCGACATCTGAGGGACATTTTCTGGGAGAGACCGCGAAGAACATCACGTCCTCCTCCTCCATGTACCACCAGCACTGGCATTCACCCCAACAGCCTAGCCTCCGCAGATGCCCTCCTTACCTACGATATGGAAGATCATGGAACATGTTCGAACTTCTTGAGCTTGAGGATTCCTCTAAAATTACATTTCCATAAGAAATGTTGTCTAGGCTTAGTACTTGTCTTAGCTTTGTATAAGCTTCAACAGTGCAATGACTGGCTATTGACTGTCTTTGGATTATATTTTTGAGACTTGTTGCCATCGCGAAATATTGTTATCATAATTTCTCGTTTAGTTGATTGATTAACAACCCCCCCCCCCCCCTCCACCTCCCACTCCCCTTTTTTTTCTTTCTTTTTTTTTAAATTCAAGCGTGTTTCTCTGCGTTATATTTATCATTTTTACGTGAGGTTTATTCGTGTTATTTTTAAAAAACAAATAACCGAATTTCTTCACACTTTCTTTTTTTCCTTATCATGACAAAGTCAGTTCCCATTAAGGTTTTACAATGGAACTGCAGGTCTATAAAAACAAACCTGTCTTATTTAACTCAACATCTTGTTTCTTCAAAGTACCAGGTTCTGATTTTACAATCTTTGAATGTAAACCAAAACAGCCTACCTAAACTGGCAAATTATTATTATCCACCAGTGCATGAGATAGTAAATAAAACAGAAAATATTAAGACAGCTATATACATTAATGAAAAAATACAGTATACAGTGTGCGATTCCCCAGCCCCTAAGAATGATCCTAATATTCTTTCATGTGCTGCAAGTCTAAAGTTTAATGATCAACTTATAATAAATGTTGTTTCTGTCTACTTACCAAAAGTCCCAACAGAAATTAACACGGAATGGATTCGTACAATACAAAATCTAAACAAAAAGTGGCTAATTTGTGGAGACTTTAATGCACACTCCCTTTTTGGGAGAAAAATTGCACTTTTATCACTCGTCACAGATTTTTAGAAAACATAGTAGACTCAAATCTTTACCTTTTAAACGATGGAAGAGTGACTAGAATTCCAGACAATGCAAATCATAGAGCCACCTCCATTGATCTATCTTTAATATCCCCTGCTTTGGCCCATAATTGCACATGGGAACCACTTTGTGACACGCTTGGGAGTGATCATATACCCATTGTTACCACTATCAATGATCAACAAATATCTAGCGATAGAGATGAAGATGTCATTCCTAAATACAATTATAACTTTGCTGACTGGGAAACATTTAGAGCTTTTTTATGTGCACAAAACATAGATTGCATTAAAGATGATAACATAGACATTTATTACTCAAAATTTACAGAAACAGTACTAAATGCTGCTGATTATGCCATTCCTAAATATGCAGCTCGCAAATCAGATAAACATGCAGGGAATGTATGGTGGAATGATGAATGCCAGAAAGCGGTTGACAAGAAAACAGAAGAATATAAATTATACCTACAAAATCCTGGACCAAAAACGCATGCTCCAATGAAGAAAGCAAATGTCATGAGTAATAGAACGATTGCAAAGGTCAAGCGGGAATATTGGTCTAATTTCTGCACCAATGAAACACATACCCATAAAGACTTACAGAGGGTGTGGAAAAAGTTTAATGAAATGAAAAACGGCGTTCATTTGCCACACTGTCCAATCAAATTTGATGGTAATGAATTACCAAGCAATTCGGAAAAGGCAGAATCATTTGTAGATATGTTTGCTGATATAATGAATGCAAGCAAACTGCCAAAAAATCATAAAAGTTTCAGGGAAAATGAAGAAAGAAATGATAACTATCAACATCCACAGTGGACAGATGATCTTTATGTCAATGCTCCAATTACTATACGTGAGTTGAGAGAAGCTATACTTTCCCTGACTAATAAAAAGTCATCAGTAGGCATGGACGCTATTTCTAATATCTTAGTTAAACATTTGCCAGACAGTTGGGTACTGTTGCTACACGACTTATTTCAAAAGTGTTGGGAACAGGGACAAAACCCTAAAATATGGAAACATTCTATCATAATACCGATTCCTAAAGAAGGAAAAACGAAAAATAATAAGAATAATTACAGACCTATATCATTAACTTCGCATGTAGGCAAACTTATGGAAAAGATAGTTTTAAACAGACTAATATTCTATTGTAATAAAAATAAAGTGATCCCAAAAAAACAAGCCGGTTTCCGAAAGGGTAGGTCCGCCACTGATCATCTTGTCAAATTGACTACACAGGTAAAGCATCAATTTGCTCGCAGAAAGAATATTCTAGCAACCTTTTTGATATAAAAAAGGCATATGATCGTGTTTGGCATCATAAATTACTATATAAATTGAAACAAATTGGTTTGTCTGGGAACATCTACTTTTACATAAAAGACTTATTGATGAAAAGAAGCATGCAAACAAAGGTGGGAAATTCCTATTCGACTATACGCATGCCTACAATGGGTATTCCACAAGGCTCGGTAATAGCGCCCCATCTTTTTAATAT
>CM031608.1:48262100-48269600 GCA_018398815.1 Conus ventricosus | reverse complement strand
TTTTTGGGGGGGGGGGGGGGGGGGGGGGGGGATTTTCACCGATGAAATCATAAACAACCTTCAAATACATGACCTCCCCCTAAGCTGACACACGTTTCAGGCCCTTGCACTCACCCGTGACCCTATCTTTGCGCCAGCTGGAAGCCTAAAAAATTAATAGTCCTTTGATTTTTTTAATCTGTCTGCTTGGAACCACCTGGCTTGTACCTTGATGGCCATATGAAAGAAAACGAGGAAAATCAACACAATAAGCATTCTCAAAGTTTATAAATGCTCGAGTCATTAAGCAATGGCGCATTAATTTTTGGTGTGCAGCCTGCAAATGTTTTCCAACCCTTTCTGGAATGCTGTCAGTCCGTCATTTTTCCCCTGCCCTCCCCTCCGCCTCCATCTCTAAACAGTCCCCTGGAGGAATATTTCATTATGGCCATAGGATCGTATCATGGCCATAGGATCGTGTCATCATGGCCATAGGATCGTGTCATCATAGCCATAGGATCGTGTCAAGGCCATAGGATCGTGTCATCATGGCCTTAGATCGTGTCATCATGGCATAGGATCGTGTCCTCAAGGTCATAGGATCGTGTCCTCTAGGTCATAGGATCGTATCACCATGGCCATAGGATCGTGTCCTCATGGCCATAGGATCGTGCCCTCAAGGTCATAGGATCGTGTCATCATGGCCATAGGATCGTGTCCTCATAACCATAGGATCGTGTCATCATGGCCATAGGATCGTGTATCAAGGTCATAGGATCCTGTCATCATGGCCATGGGATCGTGTCATCATGGCCATAGGATTGTGTCATGTTCACAGGATCGTGTCATCAAAGTCATTGGACCGTGTCATCATGGCCATAGGAGAGAGAGAGAGAGAGAGAGAGAGAGAGAGAGAGAGAGAGAGAGAGAGAGAGAGAGAGAGAGAGAGAGAGAGAGAAATGCGCCTGCACATGAACCAAAGTAAACACATTCCAAGAGAGATCAACAGAGAGATGGAGAAGGACGGTGTCCATTTAATATTTGCTGCCCCTGAGGAGATTTCTGGTTTAGATCCCAGTTTGCTGATGCTGGATTCCAGGGTGGTGAGTCTTAGGGCAGTTTACTTTCTCACTATTAACTATTGAATCAGCACTGATGCTGGTGTTGTGGCTGGCCATCGGCTTGGTCTTCTCGGCGCTGAGTGCAATGTCATATCTCACCAAGGTTTCAGTCTTTGAACAAGCTTGACGTGTTCTTCTTCACTGCCTGCCCAGACACTCGATGTTATGTGCATACTGTAGGTTTGTGATGGTGTTTTTTTTTCGACATTGCTGACTCTGTTGACGTAGTATTCAAGTGCGTCAGTCGTGACGGGATGCAGGAGTATATTGAAAAGTGTGCAAGACAAGAGGCCGCCCTGACAAACTCCAATTGAAGTATAGAAATCTTACATAGCACACTGAACGAGCTCTGCACTGTCGCCATGGAGTAACAGTGGACGGATGGTGTTGATTAGCCTCATGTTCAGTTCTTTGTTGTGACTCCCAGCGCTTTATCGCCAGACTATCAAATGCCTTTTGGAAGTCTGTGAAGACGTCACAGAACGCAGTCTGTCAGATGCTGGAGCTGCTTGTCGCAAAGGATACGCAGCTTAAAAGCTGTCCGACGATACTTCTTTTCTCTCTTATTTTTTCTTTCAATCGGGAAATCAGAGTTAATACAAGCGCGCTAAAAGAGCACAGTGCGCAGATTTCAACACAACGATGGCATATTTGACAGTGACACACATAATCGGTGTACACTGTTAACTGGCAAAGAGAAAGTTAATAATAATATTGCTGACAGCAATAACGACCACGATGACGACAGCAACAACAACAGTAACAGCAACAACAACAACAACAACAACACTAAAAATAACAACAAGAACAACAACAACAACAACAAGAACAATATTAATAATAATGATAATAGTAATCATCATCATCATCATCATCATCATCATCATCATCATCATCATCACATCATCATCATCATCATCGCAGATGTCGAAGTACCATAGTGCCAATAATGTCTGTAATCTCAAACAAATTATGCCACCTGTAGTACAGTGGAAAAACGCATTACCAATGACGATGTCCGGCTGATACTTCTGATTTTGCGGAGTCCAGCCTGTTCCTCGGCAGTAATGACACGTGCGTGCAGGTGCTGCTGTCATCCATTCAGAATGATTCATGACTGGGCAGTGTGTCCGGTCAACTAGCATTGCAAAACGTCCGGCAGTGTAAGGGGTTTCCTTTCTGAAGGAAGGGTGACTATTAGTGATTTGAATCCACGGCTCGGGAAACTCCCTCCACCCCTCCACCCCCTCCCCGGTGTATACGAATTTGTTGCAGATGGCAGTTAGGATATCAGTTCCTGCCTCTCCGCCATGTTTGAAGAGTTCTGCAGAGTTGTTGCTGATGCTTTCAGCCTCCTCAACTATATTGCAGCCACAACTTCTTCAAGGACTTAGCGCTCTTCGATCTCCTTTGCTCTGGAATTATACACGTCATTCTCTCTCTCTCTCTCTTCTCTCTCTCCTCTCTCTCTCTCTCTCCTCTCTCTCTCTCTCTCTCTCTCTCTCTCTTCGTGTGTGCGAGCGTGCGTGCGTGCGTGCGTGTAGCGGGGCGGGAGGGCGGGCGGGCGTGGTGGAATTGTATGCACGCTCTCCGCCCCACGAATTCTTTAAGGTGAAACTGATAGATCAAGAAAGAGAGGGTTTGGAATCAAGCAAGGAGCGAAGGATGGGTAGAAGAACAAAAAGACAAAAAAAAAAGGCATTGAGATGACTACTCACCTGCAGAAGATCTCCAAGGACGATGACTGGGAGTCATCGGAACTGGTACGGCTGTGATACGTCTTACACTCATCCACGCTCTCGTAGAAGTGCTTGAAACACTCCATGTCCACATCTAGGGGGCAAAACAGAGAAAATACTCTCTGTGCCTTTTATTACTCTCCCTTTTTTTGACAATCAGACACACACGCACGCGCGCGCGCCGCGCGCGCGCACGCGCGCACACATACACACACACACACACACACACACACACACACACACACACACACACACACACACACACACACACACACACACACACACACACACACACACACACACCAGTCTGTACATTGGCTGTATTTGTAAGAGTGAAAGGTGTGTCTTTCCTATGCGGATACGAGTTAACTGCTGTTTAGTATATATTCCTTTGAAGTTGTTACACATTTCGTTCACCAGATGTGGTCTTTGATTGCATATATTCCATCTTCATAAAGACTTTTTATATAGCATTTTTTTTCTTTCTTGTTTAAAAATGTGTCTTGTTTGCATATGTTTGGTTGATATGAGAAAGAAGGGCACTCGTGGATATTATTGCTCTCTCGAAAAAGTAGGTTGCACTGATTATGTGTTAATACGACGTGACAAGAATGAGTAACTTAAGCATATCCTCTTTAAACTGCCAGGGGTTAGGAAACTTTCAAAAACGAAGAGACGTGTTCCAGTTTCTTAGGCAAAAACAACATTCAGTTTACTTTCTACAGGATACACATTTCACAAAAAATATTGAAAAACAAGTTAGGGCAGAATGGGGCTATGAATGTGTGTTTTCATCTTACAATTCGAGATCAAGGGGAGTTGCTATTTTGCTAAATAATAATTTTGATTTCAAAATAAAGAAAACGGTCACGGATAGACAAGGAAACTACGTTATACTTATTCTGAACACGTTAGACACTGAAATTGTGCTGGTAAATATTTATGGACCAAACTGCGACAGTCCCACTTTTTTTAAGAAATTCAAACAAAAATCAAGGAGACTGGTATCACGAACATCGTAATTGGTGGAGATTGGAATCTAGTTATTAATCCTAGCCTGGACTATTACAATTATAAATCTGTAAATAATGCGAAAGCCAGAGAAATGGTATTAAACATGATCAGTGAATTAGAATTGGTCGATATCTGGAGTGAATTAAATCCTGAAATTCTAAGATATACCTGGAGAAGACCCAACCCCATGCAGCAAAGTCGATTGGATTTTTTTCTAATATCAGATACGCTTACTGGTAATATTAGAGACGCAGAAATCCTTTGGGTTACAGAAGTGACCACTCGGTGATCAAACTAAACATAGCACTAAATACCGAACAGAAAAGAAAAACATTTTGGAAATTTAACGCCTCGCTACTTAGGGATGCCAATTACGTAGATTTAGTGAACCAAACTATAAATGATGTGAAGGAACAATATGCTACATCACCGTATGATAGGCAGAACTTAAGCAAGATACCCAATAATGAAATACAATTTATGGTAAGTGATAGGTTATTTTTAGAAGTTCTGATCATGGAAATAAGATCAAAAACGATTTCGTATAGTATCAATAAGAAAAGAGAGCAAATGAACGCCGAAAACTGCTTAAAAGGAAATACAAGATTTGGAAAGAGAAAAACCCACGCAGATTAATGCTATTAATTTACAAAAAAAGAAAGATGAGCTTGCTCAGTTACGTAAAACAAAAGTAGATCGGATCATTCTTAGATCCAGAGCAAGATGGCTTCACAGGGTGAAAAAGTAACTAAGTATTTTTGTAACCTGGAAAAAAGACACTTTGTTAGCAAACAGATGTTGAAATTAGTTACGGATCAAGGAAATGTTTTGCAAGAAACAGACGAAATGTTAGAAGAGACCAGGTCATATACGAGCATTTGTTCAAGGAAAGAGAAGTAAAAGATTTTGAAATTAGCAGGTATACTTCAAATCTGCCTCAACTAAATGAAGACGAAGCAGAACATTTAGAAGGCATGATTACTATCCAAGAAGCATCAAAAGCCCTGAAAAATATGCAGAATGATAAAAGTCCTGGTACAGATGGGATGACAGTTAATTTCTTTAAGTTCTTTTGGAAACAAATAGGAGAGTTTGTAATAAGATCATTAAATGAAGGCTTTATAAATAAAGAGATGTCGGTGTCTCAAAGAGAAGGATTAATAACGTGTCTACCAAAAGCCGATAAACCAAGAGAGTTTTTAAGAAACTGGAGACCAATTTCACTGTTAAATGTTTCGTATAAGATAGGTGCCACATGTATAGCGAATAGAATTAAGACTGTTTTACATAAATTAATTAATGAAGACCGACAGGTTTTGTTCCGGGAAGATACATTGGAGAAAATATAAGAACCTTGTATGACATAATGTTTTATCTGGAACAAAATTCTCTTCCTGGTTTACTGGTATCAATTGACTATGAGAAGGCGTTTGATTCGATAAATTGGACATATATGAATAAGATACTTAAAGCTTTTGGGTTTGGGGAAGGTATATGCTGCTGGGTTTCGACATTTTATAAAAATATAAGATCCTATGTAGTTGTGAATGGGAAAGTATCTAAGAGTTTTGAAACAGAAAGAGGTTGTCGTCAGGGTGATCCCATTTCGCCGTATCTATTTGTTTTATGTGCAGAAATTTAGCATGTAAAATCAGGGAAGACGAGAGAATAAAAAGGCATTGAAATACTCAATACGATGTTTAAGATCAGCCAATTTGCAGATGATACAGTGTTCACATTAGAAGGGGATAGGGTTTCGTATGAAAATCTGTTTAAAACTCTTAAAGAGTTTGAAGAAATTTCAGGACTAAAACTCAATTATGAAAAAACTGTAAATGTATGGTTAGGAAGACTAAAAAACTCAAAATGTGAGTATCTTTCCGAAAGGAAAATGAAATGGAATCCACCAAAATATAGGATACTAGGTATTTGGTTCACAGGAGAGTTATCAAAAATGACAGAAATCAACACAGCAGATAAATTTATTGAAGTCAAACAATTGTTTAAAGTTTGGTCAAAACGTATATGTACATCCCTTGGCAGGATCGCAGTACTGAAGTCCATGATTCTTTCAAAGCTCATATACCTATGGATTCTGTTGCCTAATCCTCCAGAAGATGTAATAAATCAACTTCAGAAAACATTTTTGAATTTATATGGAATAAAAAAAAAACTGACAAGATCAAAAGGAAATACGCAGTACATTCTGTTGAAAATGGAGGTATAGGCATTCCACATTTAAGCAAATATATACAAGCTTTAAAACTGACCTGGTTAAAAAGAATATACACGACAAATTCAAAATGGAAAACAATATTAAGTGCTACGTTCCCAGAAATAGATCATTTGACGTCTACGGACCTAGAAAATTCCTCAGCAAAAAAATCAATAAATTTTGGAAAGACGTTTTTACTTCGTATGTTGATTTTGCGGATCAGGTATTTTTAAGCAATTCGAATGAGGTGTTAGCAGAACCTTTATTCTGTAATGATAAGTTTAGAGTTTGTAATGACGTCATTAACTTTAAAAACTAGATAGCAAAACAGATATTCCTCGTTAAAGATGTTGTCAATCAAGATGGAAGTTTTCTCGATTATAAAACTTTTTCTGAAAAATATGATATCACTGTAAATTACCTCGAATTCATGGGCTGTATATCATCAATAAAAAGGTATTTAAGAAGTGCAAATATTAAAGTAACGAACAATAGCTGTAACCTATGAACGAAAGCACTACAATTAATATCAAGCGTTAAAAAGGGATCGAAACCTTTTTACAGCAATCTCATCGAAAAAATAACAATATTTGATATAAGCTCCTTTGTTAAATGGGAAGATAAATTAAAAATTGTGGTAGATTGGGAAACAACAATGAAACAAGTGAAACAAATTAAAGAAATTAAATTAACATGGTTCCAAGTAAGAATTTGTCACAATATTTTGGTTACAAATTGTATCTTAAAGAAGATGGGAATTCTTACCACTGATCTGTGTACATTTTGTGAATCCGAAAACCGATTCAGTTCAACACTACTTGTGGCAGTGCCAGTTTGCGAAACATTTCTGGGGGAACTAGAAAAAACATTAAAAGAAAGATGTGAACATTGCAGCAGAATAGAGTTTAATGTGGAGCTGGTTCTATTCGGAAATGATGAGCACACAAAAACTGATGAAGTTTTTTGAACACATTATCTTATGGGCTAAACATTATATATATAGATGCAGAATAAACAAAATAAAACCTACTGTCAAACATTTCTTGAGAGAACTTAATAATATATATAGGGTTGAAAAATATATGCATTATTCAGAAATGAAATACATGGAATTTGATAGAAAATGGTACCCTTATGAAAAACTAACTGTTATGTCTATTGGAATGAGTTAGACGTGGAGGGAAAAAGAAAAAGAACGAGCAAAAAGTAGTCGAGGGTAAAAAGTAGCCAATGAAATTTATGAAAATAGGTGTATACATGTGAAAACACTCTGACTAACCACTTTACCCTATCTGGACAGGCATATTGGACGTATTCATTCCTCGGGTGCCTCGTGAACGAGAAAGAGTTAAGGTTGTACGTTTGTGACTTTTGTTTTCTTTCTTTTATTCTTCGTTGATTATTGAATGGACTATTTGATTTATTTTCATGT
>CM031608.1:48212762-48240846 GCA_018398815.1 Conus ventricosus | reverse complement strand
TAGGAGGTAAGTTGGTTCGGATTTAAGTGAATGGATAGTTAGATAGGAGGAAAGTTGGTTCGGATTTAAGGGAGTGGAGAGTTAGATATGAGGTAAGTTGGTACGGATTTAAGTGAATGGAAAGTTAGATATAGGTAAGTTTGTTCGGATCTAAGGGAGTGGAAAGCTAGATATGAGGAAATTTTGTTCGGATTTAAGTAAATGGGAGTTAGATATAAGGTAAGCTGGTTCGGATTTAAGTGAATGGGTAGTTAATTATAAGGCAAGTTCTGATTAAGGATGTGGAGAGTTAGATATAAGGAAAGTTGTTTCGGATTTAAGTGAGTGGAATTTTGGGAACGAGGAGAAGTCCGTACGGATTTTAGTGAGTGGAAGGTTGAAATGAAGTACGTTGGTGCGGATTTTAGTACGTGAAAGACCCTAATAGAGGAGAGTTGGTGCAGACTTAATGATACTGAGTGGAAGGCTGGAAAACAACCGATGGTGAGTGGAAGATTGAAAACGCATGATAGTGAGTGAAAGGCTGGAAACAAATGATGTTGAGTGGAAGGTTGGAAACACATAATAGTCAGTGGAAGGTTGGAAATAATGATGTTGAGTGGAAGGTTGGAAACACATAATAGTCAGTGGAAGGTTGGAAATAAATGATGTTGAGTGGAAGGTTGGAAACACATAATAATCAGTGGAAGGTTGGAAATAAATTATGTTGAGTGGAAATCTGGTACAAATGAGAGTCAGTAGAAGGTTGGATATCATTTATAGTGAGTGGAAGGCTGGAAAACAACCGATGGTGAGTGGAAGATTGAAAACGCATGATAGTGAGTGAAAGGCTGGAAACAAATGATGTTGAGTGGAAGGTTGGAAACACATAATAGTCAGTGGAAGGTTGGAAATAAATGATGTTGAGTGGAAGGTTGGAAACACATAATAGTCAGTGGAAGGTTGGAAATAAATGATGTTGAGTGGAAGGTTGGAAACACATAATAATCAGTGGAAGGTTGGAAATAAATTATGTTGAGTGGAAATCTGGGTACAAATGAGAGTCAGTAGAAGGTTGGATATCATTTATAGTGAGTGGAAGGCTGGAAATATTTGTAGTGAGTGGAAGGTTGGAAATTAATGGTAGTGAATGGAAGGTTGGAAACATGATTGTGGATGGAAGCTTGGAAATAATGAGAGTGAATGAAAGGTTGAAAATAATGAGAGTGAATGGAAGGTTGGAAACAAATGAAAGTGAGTGGAAGGATGGAAACAAATGAGAGTGAATGGAAGGTTGGGAACAAATGAAAGTGAGTGGAAGGATGGAAACAAATGAGAGTGAATGGAAGGTTGGGAACAAATGAAAGTGAGTGGAAGGATGGAAACAAATGAGAGTGAATGGAAGGTTGGAACAAATGAGAGTGAGTGGAAGGTTGAAAACAAATGATAGTGAATGGAAGATTGGGAACAACTGAGAGTGAGTGGAAGGTTGGAAACATGATTGTGGATGCAAGGTTAGAAATAATGAGAGTGAATGGAAGGTTGGATATAAATGAGAGTGAATGGAAGGTTGGAAACAAATGAAAGTGAGTGGAAGGTTGGAAACAAATGATGGTGAGTGGAAGGTTGGAAACACATGATAGTGAATGGAAGATTGGAAAGAAATGATAGTAAGGGAAGGTTGGAAACAAAAAGATAGTGTGCGGAAGGTTGGAAACAAATGATAGTGAGTGGAAGGTTGGAAACACATGATAGAGAGTGGAAGATTGGAAACAAATGATGGTGAGTGGAAGATAGGAAACAAATGACGGTGAGTGGAAGGTTGGAACCAAACAAGCGACAGTGAGTGGATGGTGTGGAATGAAGAAAGTTGGTTCGAATTTTAGAGGGTGGAAGTTGGAATTGGAAAAGATTAGTTCGGATTTAGGTGAGTGGAAAGTTGGAAATGAGAAATGTTTGTGCCAATTTAAGCCAGTTGAAGGCTGGAAGACTAGTGCAAATATTAGCGAGTGGAAAGCTGGACACACGACGAAATTCTTTCTGATTTTAGTGAGTGAAATTTACACCTTAGCATGTTTCGTACACTTTGGAACAGTGTTTTCATTTCAAACCTGTCTCTCTGCCTGTCTGTCTGTCTGTCTACTGCAGATTATCAAGTGTCGTGTTATTTACAGCGCAGCCGACAGCGAAGACCACACTATGCTGACAGGCTGGAAACGGGGCTATATACAATCATCAAAAGTGTGTTGAAGAGACGTAATAAAGGACAGGCTGAGGTGTTGTGAACAGACGTAATAAGGGGCATGCTATAGTGTAGTGAAAAGAGATAACAAGCGGCATGCTAAAGTATAGTAAAGAAGAATAATCAAGTGCATGATAAAGTGTAGGGAAGAGAGGCAACAAAAGGCATTCTAAAGTGAAGTGAAGAGAGGTAATAAAGGACATTCTAAAGTGTAGTGAAGAGAGGTAATAAAGGCCTTTCTAAAGTGTAGTGAAGAGAGGCAATAAAGGACATTCTAAAGTGTAGTGAGAGAGGTAATAAAAGACATTCTAAAGTGTAGTGAAGAGAGGTAATACAGGACATTCTAAAGTGAAGTGAAGTGAGGTAATAAAGGCCATTCTAAAGTGTAGTGAAGAGAAGCAATAAAGGACATTCTAAAGTGCAGTGAAGAGAGGTAATACATGCCTTTCTAAAGTGTAGTGAAGAAACGTAGTAAGGGACATTCTAAAATGTAGTGAAGAGACGCGAAAAAGGACATTCTAAAGTGTAGTGAATAGACTAATAAAGGGCATTCTAAAGCGTAGTGAGGAAAGGTAATAAAGGACATTCTAAAGCGTAGTGAGGAAAGGTAATAAAGGACATTCTAAAGCGTAGTGAAGAGAGGTAATAAAGGACATTCTAAAGTGTAGAGAAGAGACGTAATAAAGGACATTCCAAAGTGTGGAGAAGAGACGCAGTAAAGAACATTCTAAAGTGTAGAGAAGAGACGTAATAAAGGACATTCTAAAGTGTAGTGAAGAGAGGTAATAACGGACATTCTAAAGTGTAGAGAAGAGAGCCTATACAGGACATTCTAAAGTGTAGAGAAGAGACGTAATAAAGGATATTCTAAAGTGTAGAGAAGAGACGTAATAAAGGACATTCCGAAGTGTCGTGAATAGACGTAATAAAGGACATTCTAAAGCGTAGTGAGGAAAGGTAATAAAGGACATTCTAAAGTGTAGAGAAGAGGCGTAAGAAAGGAAATTCTAAGGTGTAGAAAAGAGAGCCAATACATGACATTCTAAAGTGTAGAGAAGAGACGTAATAAAGGATATTCTAAAGTGTAGAAAAGAGACGTAATAAGGAAAATTCTAAAGTGTAGAGAAGAGACGTAATAAAGATATTCAAAGAATAGTGAAGAACGGCAATAAAGGACATTCTTAATCTTAATGAAGAAAAGCAGTAAAGGACATTGTAAAGTGATTGAAGACGGCAATAAAGGACATTCTTATCTTAATGAAGAAAAGCAGTAAAGGACATTGAAAGTGCATTGAAGAGGCAATAAAGGACATCTATTACTTAGTGAAGAGAAGCAGTAAAGAACATTCTAAAACTTAGTGAAGAGAAGCAGTAAAGAACATTCTAAACTTAGTGAAGAGAACATAAAGAACATCTAAACTTAGTGAGAGAAGCAGTAAAGAACATTCTAAAACTTAGTGAAGAGAACAGTAAAGGACATTCTATTACTTAGTGAAGAGAAGCAGTAAAAACATTCTAAACTTAGTGAAGAGAAGCAGTAAGAATTCTAAAACTTAGTGAGAGAAGCAGTAAAGGACATTCTATACTTAGTGAAGAGAAGCAGTAAAGGAAAATTCTAAAACTTAGTGAAGAGAAGCAGTAAAGAACATTCTAAAACTTAGTGAAGAGAAGCAGTAAAGGACATTCTATTACTTAGTGAAGAGAAGCAGCAAAGGACATTCTAAAGCGTAGTGAAGAGAGGTAATAAAGAACATCTTAAAGCGTAGTGAGGAGAGGCAAGAAAGGACATTCTAAAATGTAGTGAAGAAGGAAACTAAAGGACATTTTAAGCGTAGTGAAGAGATGCAATAAATGACGTTTGAATATGTAGTGAAGAAAGGCAATAAAGAACATTCTAAAGCGTAGTGAAGAAGGCAATAAAGGACATTAAAAATTAGTGAAGAAAGGCAATAAAGGACATTCTAAAGCGTAATGAAGAGAGGCAGTAAAGGACATTTAAAACTTAATGAAGAGAAGCAGCAAAGGACATTCCAAAGTGCAGTAAAGAGAGGTAATAAAGGACATTCGAAAGCGTGGTGAAGAGAGGCAATAGTAAAGAGACTTAATAAAGGACATTCTGAAGTGTAGAGAAGAGACGTAATAAAAGATATTCTAAATATTAGTGAAGAAACGTATAAAGGACATTCTTAAGTGCAGTGAAGAGACGTAATAAAGGATATACTAAAGTGTAGAGAAGAGACGTAATAAAGAACATTTTAAATGTAGTGAAAAAAGGTAACAAAGGACATTCTAAAGCGTAGTGAAGTGACGTAATACTGGACATTTTAAAGTGTAGTGAAGAGACGTAATAAAGGACATCCTAAAGTGTCAAGAACAGACTTAATAAAGGACATTCTAAAGTATAGTGATGAGAAGCAATAAAAAATATTCTAAATATTAGTGAAGAGACGTAATAAAGGACATTCTAAAGCGTAGTGAAGAGAGACAATAAAGGACATTCTTCTTTTCAAACAATAAAGGACATTCTTAAACGTAGTGAAGAGAGAAAATAGGACATTCTAAAGCGTAGTGAAGAGAGGCAATAAAGAACATCCTAAAGCGTAGTGAAGAAAGGTAATAAAGGACATTCTTAAGCGTAGTGAAGAGAGGTAATAAAGGACATTCTAAAGCTTAGTGAAGAGAGACAACAAAGAACATTCTAAAGTGAATTGAAGAGAGGCAATAAAGGACATTCTAAATGTAATTAAAAGGGTAATAAAGCACATTCTAAAGCGTAGTGAAGAGGCAATAAAGGACATTCTAAAATGTAGTAAAGGGCAATAAAAGACATTCTGAAGTGTAGTGAAGGGACGTAATAAAGGACATTCTAAAGCTTAGTGACGAAAGGTAATAAAGGACATTCTAAAGCACAGTGAAAAAAGGTACTAAAGGACATTCTAAAGCGAAAAGAGTGAATAAAGGACATGAGCAATAAGGAAATGGTCAATAGTCACAAGCTCAGAACATCGTCAGCCCTCTCTGGCCCCGATCCCCCCCCCCCCCCCCCCCCCCACCCCCCCCCCCCCCCCCCGAATGACTTTCTTGTTCCAGATTCCAAACTTCCAGGTTGGCATGCATGACGCTGCCGTTTCTGCCGTCCCAGGAAATGGTTCTCTCCTTACAGCACGTGCTTTCGATCCGGCGTCAAGAATTAGAGCGTTCCCCCGTGTACTACTGACCCCCGGCGTTTTCCCCTTTCGCAACCATCCGGCGCAAACAGTTCATGCGCAGCCGGTTTAAGGAAAACTTCGTGTCGTGAGACATTTATCAGTGTGAACTATCTGTTTTCCCCCCAAGGAAGCAATTTTGTCCTCAGCAGATTGAAGCATGGAACGGGCGGAAAGAAGAAGGGACGGGGAGGTAAGCGAGGAGAGGGGTATGGAATATGTTTAGACCGGTCTATTTGAGTTTCAGAATCAAACTTATGCTTTTCTTTTAACTGCAACATTCTTTAAATCTTGGTTTTGTTTCATGATAATTTTTTGTTCAGTTCTAATACGACCTCCCAAATCGGCTGTACTGAAAACGATTTGAATAGAAATTTTAAAAATCGTTAGGGAAAAAAATCCGTGGAGAGTGAATTAAGATTTCTATCCACATTTGTACAAGATGGGGTGCCATCGTTTTTCTTTCAGAAAACTTTAGAAATGCCCACCTCATGAAAATCGTTAATGGTGATAATTTTTTTTAGCATACCATGCAAAAATGGCTGCACAAGAACAATTAATGCACCAATGCCTTGCTTAAGAAATGGAGTATATATAGACTGACGCAATCAGACTGTCTTGAGAATTTTCATTGTGTTTGATAGTTGATTCCCCACGTTTTCTTTCAAATGGCCATTAAGGTACAAGCCAGGTGGTTTCAAGCAAACAGATTAAAATCAAGTGAATGGTACTATTTGGGCGCTTCCAGCTGGCGCAAAGATAGAGTCACGTGTGAGTGCCAAGGCTTGAAATGTGAAGTCAACTAGGGTAGGTTATGTATTTGAAGATTGTGATTTCATGGGTAAAAATTCCCCCAAACAAGGGAAATTATTAGTGGGGAGTTATTCTTTTGATCAGTTATCCGTGTAACATTAAATGCTGGCTCAAATTCATGGTATAATCATCATCATCATCATCATCCATCATCATCATCATCATCATCATCATCATCATCATCATCATCATCATCATCATCATCACCATCATCATCATCATCAACAAACAACAACAACATCACCAAAACGCTTACGTGGATTATTTTGTGTTTTAGTGCAAAATCCTAATTGTGGCGTGTAGCCAATTTGTCTCTCAACTTCCCCTTCTTGTAAAGCTGGTATAAGTCCGCTGTAACGCTCCATGTCACCCTTCATCCGCCCCCCCCCCCTCCCCACCTCCACCCCCACCTCCCGATTCATTCTTCTCCTCCCCGATCATTGCCGGGTGGATTAGTCTGTGCCCTGGCTAGATCAATATGTGTAAACTTTCATAACCCCAGAAACTTCTTCGAATGTAAAGACTGACCTAAAAGGAACGTCCTCCTCTTCCTCCCCCTCATGATCATCATAATCATCATCATCATCATCATCATCATCATCATCATCATCATCATCATCATCATCATCATCATCATCATCACCATAACCACATCCAACCACCACCACCATCCTCATCACCATCATCATCATCATCCTCATCATCATCACCACCACCACCACCAATACCACCACCACCACCATCATCATCGTCATCATCATCATCATCACATCATCATCATCATCATCATCATCATCATCATCATCATCATCATCCTCATCACTTCATCATCATCATCACAATCATCATCATCATGATCGTCATCATCAACATCGTCGTCGTCGTCATCATCATGATCGTCATCATCATCATACTCGTCGTCGTCATCATCATCATCATCATCATCATCATCATCATCATCATCATCATCATCATCATCATCATCTCGTCGTCGTCGTCATGATCGTCACCATCAACATCGTCGTCGTCGTCGTCATCATAATCGTCGTCATCATCATCATCATAATCGTCGTCGTCGTCATCATCATCATCATCATCATCATCATCATCATCATCATCATCATCATCATCATCATCATCATCATCATCATCATCATCATCAACATCCCTCTCTTCCTCCTACTCGTTTTCCTCCTTGGCCTCCTCCTCTTCCTCCTTCTCCTTCTTCTCCTCCTCCTCATCGTCTCGTCGTCGGTCGTCGTCGTCATTAAGCCATGACTATCGGTGCCTTCCTTTCTCGTTTTTGTTTGTTTGTTTATTTGTTTCCCTATTTTGTCTTTCCTCTATTTACATCTGTTATTTGATATGTATGAAAAAAGAAGAAATACTGATAAAAGTAGGGGAACTTTTTATGTGAGAAAGGAGTGTTCCTTGCAGTTTCTTTTTTCAGTTTCAGTGTAAATGTAAAGGTCAGCGGACCACTAGGAACTCTTCCAGAACCACAGAAAAGAAAGTCCTGTCACATGAAAAGAAAATGGAAACACAAATAAGATAGAACACATACAAGTAAACACATGAATATGTTCACCGGTCCATACACAGCATAACAGCTCAAGTACGCACAGGGTTAAAAACAAAACAAAATACATACAAAAACTAAGTAGCGCGAGGACATGTTGCGCTTGTTTCTCGCCCTCCCCCCCCCCCCCCCCCCCCCCCCCCATCCTCACCCCTCCACCCTCCCAGATTAAAAAAAAGCACATAATGAATAAATGACATAACGTTTTTCGCATTGAGATATAGAAGCGCCATATTTGCAAACAGACACTGCTGAATAAGCATCTAATGTCTACTTAAAATAATGTTTACTGTTTGTCGCCACACCATGGCGGCGAAGCTCAGAAGTCTTGGATTAGAATAAAAGAAAATCATCATGAAAATTGTTTTTTTTTAAAAGACTAAAACAAACAAAAAAGCGGAAGGACTCTGTGTTATGTATAACGAAGACAGGTTTTTCGGACAGTTACAATGATGCTCAGCTGATGAGCAATGACCGTCAAAAATAGAACAAAGGGAAATTTTAGATGGGGGAGTTTAAATTTTGTATGCAGCACCGGGCTGTCCTCTTTTTGTCTGTATCACCGGATCGGTAGAAACGATTTCCGTGGCCTTGGACGCAGAGTCTTTCAACATCATGGACCTCTTTTACTTAACTCTGTTTCTGAAAGCTTGGTTCTGATTGGCTGATTTCTCATATCACGTCACATGAGTTTTCGTAAGCTAATGTCTCATCAACGACAGACAGCGTGGGAAAAGAAAAAAATGCTGTATCTTCATCGGTATCTGACTTCATGTGTGTGTGTGTGTGTGTGTGTGTGGTGTGTGTGTGTGTGTGTGTGTGTGTGTGTGTGTGTGTGTGTGTGTGTGTGTGTGTGTGGAGGGAAGGGGATGGTGCCTGCGTGTCCGCATGTGTGTGTGTGTGTGGGGGGGGGGGGGGATGGTGTGGGGGGGAGTCTGTGTGTGTTGTGGTGTGTGTGTGTGTGTTGTGTGGTGTGTGTGTTGTGTGTGTGTGTTTGTGTGTGTGTTGTGTGTGTGTGTGTTGAGTGTGTGTGTGCAGATAACTGCGTGTGTGCACGAAACGCGTACACCAACAAATATTAGTCACGTGCCTGCATTTATGAACATATAAAGAAAAAGAAAGTAATAACAGCAAAGAAAAAATACATATATGTATGGTGTGTGTGTATAAATGAGAGAGATGGTCATTTCGTTTGATTTTCTATAATTGCTCTCTCTCCTCTATCTCTCTCTCTCTCTCTCTCTCTCTCTCTCCTCTCTCTCTCTCTCTCTCTCTCTCTCTCATAATAATATTGCTCTCTCATTTTCTTCTCTTCTCTCTCTCTCTCTCTCTCTCTCTCTCTCTCTCTCTCTCTCTCCTCTCTCTCTCTCTCTCTCTCTCGTTCGTGTGTGTGGTGTGTGTGTGTGTGTGTGTGTGTGTGTGTGTGTGTGTGTGTGTGTGTGTGTGTGTGTTGTGTGTGTGTGTGTGTGCCGTGTGTGTGTGTGTGTGTGTGTGTGTGCGTGCGTGTGTGTGTGTGTGTTGTATGCGCGCGCGTGCACGGTGTGTGTGTGTGAGAGAGAGAGACAGCAGTATGCACGTGTGTGTATATGTATTTTGTGAGTGTGTCTGGGTCTTTGTGGGTTTGCAGTTTTAACTGACCTCTTTCCACAAAGAGCGACATCAGATGAGCACGCACACTGCTTTCATGCATGTTCATCTATAGAGATAGGCAGTGTGTGTGTGTGTGTGTTTGTGTGTGTGTGTGTGTGTGTGTGTGTGTGTGTGTGTGTGTGTGTGTGAAATATATATATATATATATATATATATATAATATATATAATATATAATATATATATTTAATTATACAACAAATCTATAATTCAAGGATAAGTACGAGCCCGTTCCAGCAACTTACAGAGCGTTGGTGTTTGCAATGACTGCAAAGAAATATTGAATTATAAACAAAGCTTTTTTTGTCTTAGATTGAAGAAATAGGGAGATCAAGCATTCATATCTGCAGTGGAGATGTTCTGCGCCTAACTAACAGTATGTGCTTGAGTGGGTGAATGGGGAAAAAATATAAAATAAATGCTTCTCGAAATGAGCCTTCAGCAAGCTTATAGTCTCCAAGGGGAGGAAAATCCTCCAATAGGGAGGGAAACTCACTAACATATAAACTCCTGGTCATATACCGATATTTCGAAACCTGGTTGTTTCTCCTCAGTGACCGCGAAAGTGATAATTTGACTCCTCTGCCTTTTCAGTTTTAAGAAGAATGCAATCCCAGAAAAGGCTGGTGTGCAATACCGTAGTATGTTTGAACTGGCCCTCAGCACTTTGAACTGGCCCCCAAGAACTGGCCCCCAAGAACTGGCCCTCAGCACTTGTGTCTTAAGAGGATATCTTTTTATATTTTCTACTTTTCACAAGTAAAATGTAGCTTGTTTTGCTCTTTCATGATTTTCCTTTGCTTCTTAGGTGGCACCTTTGGTTGTTGTTTTTTAAAAACTCAACAAACATACTACGGTATTGCACACCAGCCTTTTCTGGGATTGCATTCTTCTTAAAACTGAAAAGGCAGAGGAGTCAAATTACCACTTTCCGCGGTCACTGAGGAGAAACAACCAGGTTTCGAAATATCGGTATATGACCAGGAGTTATATGTTAGTGAGTTTCCCTCCCTATTGGAGAATGTCTCCCCCTTGGAGACTATAAACTTGCTGAAGGCTCATTTTGAGAAGCATTTTTTTATATTTTTTCCCCATTCACCCACTCAAGCACATACTGTTAGTTAGGCAGAATCATCTACCACTGCAGATATGAATGCTTATCTCCCCCTATTTCTTCAATCTAAGACATAAGAGCAAACTTTGTTTATAATTCAATATTTCTTGCAGTCATTGCAACACCAAGCTGCTCTGTAAGTTGCTGGAACGGTGCTCGGTACCTATCCTTGGAATTTATTAGTTTGTTGTATTTTAGTCCCTTGCGGATTCATTCCAAGAACTGGCCCTCAGCACTTGTGTCTTAAGAGGATATCTTTTTATATTTTCTACTTTTCACAAGTAAATGTAGCTTGTTTTGCTCTTCATGATTTTCTTTTGCTTCTTAGGTGGCACCTTTGGTTGTTTTTTTTTAAAACTCAACAAACATTACTACGGTATTGCACACCAGCCTTTTCTGGGATTGCATTCTTCTTAAAACTGAAAAGGCAGAGGAGTCAAATTACCACTTTCCGCGGTCACTGAGGAGAAACAACCAGGTTTCGAAATATCGGTATATGACCAGGAGTTATATGTTAGTGAGTTTCCCTCCCTATTGGAGAATGTCTCCCCTTGGAGACTATAAACTTGCTGAAGGCTCATTTTGAGAAGCATTTATTTTATATTTTTTCCCCATTCACCCACTCAAGCACATACTGTTAGTTAGGCAGAATCATCTACCACTGCAGATATGAATGCTTATCTCCCCCTATTTCTTCAATCTAAGACATAAGAGCAAGCTTTGTTTATAATTCAATATATGTATATATATATATGTGTGTGTGTATGTCTATCTGTGCCTGTGTGTACGTGCGTGCTTGTGTGTGCGCACAGAGAGAGAGAGAGAGAGAGAGAGAGAGGAGAGAGAGAGAGAGAGAGTGTGTGTATTCTTGAAGTACTGGCCATGAGAGACAGACACAAAGCAGTGTCTGTGCCACTGAGTTAATCAATATTTTACTCACCACAGATAAGGAAAGCTCCCATTTCGAGGGTTGAATGGAATCAGTGTTGTCTGAAACGAGCCAAAACACAGAGCATCCAGTCTTTATTGGAATGTCACATTCAAGGTCGTGGCTACTTACCCGTGTTTTGTTTACATATCTACCACGGTAACGATAATGATGATGTTGATGATAATGATGATGATGGTGATGATGATGACGACGATGATGATGATGACGATGACGACGACAACGACGACGATGATGATGACAATAATGATAATAGTAACAGTGATAGTGATAATGATACTACTACTAACACTTCTACTATTGCTGCTACTACCACTACTACTACTACTATTACTACTACTACTATTACTAAAAATAATGATAATAGCAATAACAACAACAACAACAATAATCAATGATGATGATGATATTAACTTAAATGCCAACAACAACAACAGCAACGACGACAACAGCAACAACAACAACAACAATGATGATAATGAAGATAATGATGATAATGATGATGATGATGATGATGATAATCATCATCATCATCATCATATTCATCGTCATGAACATCATTATCATGAGATTGATTACGAACATAATCAAGATGATGATAGGCTGCCAGAGTGAGGAAGCGACAGACAGATACAAGACCGCAATCCATAAGACCCTAGGCAGAAACATTAAGGAAAGATTCCAGCTTTGTATTAAAAATTGTGAACGTCACAAACGTAACTTCGTTAACGTTTGTAGTAGGCTGAACAGCCCCTAACGTTTAAAAAACCTGAACAAGCAGAGGAGTCTTACGTTAGAAGGATGACAGTCACGGAATGCACAGAATGCACGTGTTCATATAAGTGTGTGAGTGATTGTGAACTCGACTGTAACGCAACAGACGCTGGACACTGACAGTATTCGTGAAGCTGCCCAAATGTGCAGTTGTTACGACAGGTAGTGTTTGCTATGCTGTATAGTACTATACTGACTTCCATAAAAAACGCGAAAGCAAAACAAGCTGAAGGTTAGGGGCGAATTGTATTGGTCACAATTGTACAGAGTGGAAGCGAGAATTCAACGTGATTTGATTCATTACACCGGTAATGTGTGAAAATGTCATCAGCATATGTCTTTGTGTGGAAAATCCAAGGTCACGTGACAAACCATCTTGAAGTCCTAATACCATGTGTGGCCACCATTTGCATGGACAACTGCTTGACACCTGCGGCTCATTGAGTGGACCAGGTGGTTGATGCGTCCCCTTGGCACACCAGCCCACACATGGACGATGGCCTGGTGAAGTTGAGCCGCTGTTGCTGGTCGTGGACGCAGGAGGTCCAACCGTCTGCCAAGTTCATCCCAAAAATGTTCTATTGGGTTTAAATCGGGACTGAGGGCTGGCCAGGGCAGCACATTGACGTTGTTATGCTGAAGAAATTGCTGGGTGGCCCTGGCTGTGTGTGGTCTTGCATTGTCCTGTTGGAATGTCCAGTTTGGGTGTTGCGCAAAAAAAGGAACGACGTGGGGTCTGAGCACCTGGTGGATGTAGCGCTGTGCATTGACACCCTGTCCGTGACCAGACCAATGTTCTGAAAGATGACTGGTCCTATGGCGTGGTTAATGCCAATTGCACCCCATATCATGACGTTCGGGCCTCCCCAGGGGTTCCACTCTACCACACAGGAGTCAGCATAGCGTTCACCAGGTCGACGTCATATTCTGACACGACCGTCAGCCATGTCAATACAAAAACGGCTCTCATCTGAGAACAGTAGCATCCCCACTGCTGCCTGCGCCAGTTGATTCGGGCTTGTGCCCACTGCAGCCTGTCCTGCCGGTGTCTTGGTGTCAGTACCGGACCTCTGTGAGGACGCCTACATGCCAGCCCGTTCTCCTGAAGACGCCGCCGCACAGTGTTGAGGCTGATTCGTTGCTGGAGATTCCCAGGCACCTGTCGAGCAGTGTTAGCGGCTGTTTGCCGCCTGTCCCGCGATGGGTCGAACAAAATGGCGATCCTCTCTTGGTGTGGTGACCCAAGGACGGCCTGGCTGGGGACGATCATCAGTGGTACCAGTGACTCGCATGCAGTGCTGCAGACGATAGATGGTTGAGATGTGGACGTTAAAGATGTTGGCGACCTGCCTGGCATCCACACCAGCCTCCAGATGGCCTAGGGCACGATTGCGTTCCTCTGCTCGTAGTCTTGGCATCTCTGTAGCGCTCAGACGGCAAGTCGTTATCTGAACCTTGTTGCGCGGCTTTATAAAGGCTGCATGCCTGCGTACTTGTCGCTGGTTAACTTTGCTCTGCATGGTGTGCACGTGCCTCACATGCAGCAACCAGTTTGCCATTTTTGTTGACCCTCCATGCCGGGAATGATGTGTTGCTCACACAATTTTTTCACTGCACGTGAGTCTTGGACCCAAACAACTTGCCACAATGGTTCAATATTGTATATTCATCCCTTTTCACCCGAAAAATAGCCTTTCAATTTTTCGCGTTTTTTATGGAATTCAGTATAATATCTGCATTACGTAGTTTTGTGTTTGGCAAACCGATTAGGCCTCTTTCAGCTCATCATCTGTCTTTCATTCTTTTCTAGATATTTGTTTGAGGAGAAAGAAGCTCTCAGGTAAATTACTTCTGTCTCTTTATGTATTGATAACATTGTTTACTTCAGTTGATAAGATTGTTTACTTCAGTTGATAACATTGTTTACTTCAGTTGATCTCTGAGTGAATCCCATGTGCGACATGGAGTCCATGACAGTGGTGACCCCCTGGTTTTTATGCGTGAGAGTGGGTCAGAACACACACACGTATTCTTACTTGAAATAAGTTAAATTTAGTAAACCCACTCCATGACAATAGAATTCTATGCAGGATTGAACAACACGGTTTCCAATGTTGATAATAATAATAACAGTATTTAAGATAATGTAGTAAAGCCAGTAATAATAATGAGTATAGAAGAAGAAAAAGAACAACAACGATAGTAATGATAATCAAAATGATAATAATAATAATAATAACAAAGACAACAATAACAATGACAAAACAATAGTAATAATAATAATAAATATGAATGATAATGATGATAATATTAACTGAAATGACAAGTAAAAGAACAACAACAGCAGTAATAACGACGACAACAATAACAACAACGACGATGATGATGACGATGATTTTGAAGATGATGATGATGTTCATGACCATGATAATGATGATAATAATAATAATAATAACAACAGTAGCAAGAGCAAGAACAACAGCAGCAATAACATAGTGCAATTGAATCGTCGCTAAGATTCAAAGTTTAGGTCGACAGTTATTAAACAATTATTCACGATTTTTTTTTCAATAGCACAAGCGTTCTAGAAATCGTCTTCTATAATCATAAATCACGTTTCGATGACAGCAAAAAATATTAAGACTTAAGCTCAGTTTTTTTCCCCAAAGAACTGAAGGTCGTCTCTCATTTTATCCAAGATACTCGTCATCGGAAATGTGATAGATGTTTAAATGAAGAGAAAAATGCTACAGCGTCACACTTTAAAACCGAGTCGGTTCAAATATGTTCAGAAGTTTTAGGACAAACAAGCATCTATTCGCGTTATGTTGTACTTTACGTTCAAATGAAACAGCTTTGGTTTGCCCACAAAAGCAAATTTGTGTCTGTTGAAATATTGAAAAGACAGCATGCGTGGCTATTAAAATCTCGGTGACATTTTCTTCGATCAGTCGATCGCTAAATCAATCAATAAATCAATCAACATGTGAGTAAACGAATATACAATTTAATTATGAATAAAGAATTAAGAACATTACCAAATGAACAAGCAAATCGATAAATAATAATAATGATGTTTATTTATTTCTTACATCATAAGCCCTAAGCGCTTACAGATACATAAAAGTTTAAAGAAAGCATAAATGAAACCAATAAGAAGATGAATATTGCAATAAGTACCATGCATCTACAAACAAGGTTGGAAATTGACACACACACACACGCACACACGCGCGCGCGCACGCACGCACGCACGCACGCACGCACGCACGCACGCACGCACGCACGCACGCACGCACACACACACACACACACACAGACACACTATCGCACAACAAACGACACAACAGCATGCGCGCGCCACACATGCGCGCACGCACCCCCCCCCCCCCCCCCACACACACACACACAACACACGCACTCACGCACGCATACACGCATGCACACACACACACACACACACACACACAACACACACACACACACACACACACACACACACACACACACACACCAACTTAGTCGCAGAATCAATTTGATGGGAAGGGGAAGAAAGAACTGTTATTGATAGGTGAAGAGGGTTGTTATAAAAGATTCCCTGAAGGAAGACAGAGAGTTTGAACTTCGCAAAGATATTGGGAGTTTGTTCAAAGAAACAGGACCCTGAAAAGAAAAAGGACGATCGCCATCAATCAGTAACACAAAATGAATAATCAGAGAGAAAAATAGATAAATTAATTTGATAAATGAATAAACAAATGAAAAATATATATATGAAAAGATAAAAAATAAAAATAAATGAATAAACAAATAAATTAACAACTTTTGGTGAAGGTTTTAATAGTTCATATGCACCTCAGTAGTTCAATCGACATTAGATTGTAGGTTTGTTTGTTTGTTGTTGTTGTTGTTGTTGTTTGCAAAACTTATTAACATTTTGAGATTTCACAGACAGTCGCGCTTTATTTCTTTGTTTATTTGTTTTGTTTTGTTTTGTTTTGTTTTAAATATTTATTGATAGGAACGGGTGCATGCATAAATTTGTATTTGAGTGCAAGAGTGCCCGTTGTTGACAATTAGATTACTGTTGTGTGAAGTGTCTGTTGATGTGTAGTGCTAAATGTTCATTTCAATTGCTATAAGCTCATGTGAGAACAGGAAAATAAATGTTTTGAGAAGTTTTTATTTAAATATGCCTCGCAGAAAATCGCTATTAAGCTCATTCTATAAGAGGTAAATTATTTGCGCATATTTGACTTCCTAATAAAAGAACAGTAAACTTATTTAATCACTAGTAATTTGGATGAAACATCAAGCAATGTTGTTGCAACAACAAAAAAGCGAGATAACATTAAATCGCATGTGATGACAACCTGAAGATAATTGTTTCATAAGTTTTGGTGATAATGTAAACTAAAAACAAGCGTTAATTCAAATAATGATTTTACAAGACCAATGCTTATGAACTCAGTGATTCCATGAATCAACACAAAGTCTAAATCATATTTTCTTTATTTCCCAATGAGAATCAATTCAGGACCGATCATCACGTGATCATTACGAACTCAGAATTTTCCGATCAGGAACAGTAAATCTTTTTGTTGTTGTGTTGTTGGTTTTTTTGTTTGTTTTTTGTTTTGTTTCTTGGTGTGTGTTTTTTTGTTAGTAGTAATTCTCACTGATTAGTAATTAGACAATAGGGGTGCGGTCTGCATTGTTGTTTATGTTGTTTATAGCCTAGCCGAGGGCGATAGCCGCATGAGGACTGCTATGAAATAGAACATGTATAAATGAAAATACCGAGAGTGAAAAGCAAGCCAAGCATCGATTAAAAAGACTGATCTTAACAGTCTATTCGCAGTTACGTTGTAGGTACAGTCTGCATGAATCGGCTTTTATACAGCTGAGTGGAAGCCTTCAACCTCAATAGTTAAAGTCAGAGTCAGTTTTATTATTTCAAAACGAGAAATTAAGACCAGATGCAACAGTCAAACTACACACAACAGGGGACAGTGCAAGAGATAATCCATGAACAATTCTCTAAAACAAAATAACCTTGTACCGCACCCTCATCACTCAACCTGGATACACAGATCCCAAGACCTTTGAGAACATTATGACGTTAGCGTTGTGTGTTTAGAAGAGTACTAAACATTTAAGGTTGAACAATACAACAAACAGAGTTACAATGAACATGCAGTAAACATACAAGACGCGTTACACAAATAGCTTTAAGATCCCCAAAAGTGACAGCACAGAGCAGGAATTGAAACGCGTCATTTTAAACGTATTGTTTAAAGAAAAAAGATTAACAGGCATTCAATACATAAACACTATTATTCCTGAAATTTTATACTGTGTCACACAACACACACACACACACACACACACCACACACACACACACACACACACACACACCACACACACACCACATCATCATCATCATCATCACCATTACCAACACCACAAGCCCTCTCTCCCATTTCCATCCGCTACAGGTGCAAGTACACGCATTTGCAACATACTCATTCTGTCTGTCTGTCTGTCGTTTGCCAGTCTCTCTCTCTCTCTCTCTCTCTCTCCCTTCTCTCTCTCTCTCTCCTCTCCTCTCTCTCTCTCCTCTCTCTCTCTCTCTCTCTCTCCACTCACCAATCTTCGCCATCCTCTCCGTCTCTGCCGTCTTAATATAAGACGCGGTCTCAGGGGCGTGGTTTCACTATGGCAACGATGATGTCAGGACTCTACCCCCGCCCTCTCCTCATCCCCCCCCCCTCCCCCTTGCACTGACCACCTGCGCGTCATCAGGCAAAATGGCCGACACACCTCCTGTCGGCAAGGGCCAAAGGTGGGGATGGTGGCAGCCAGTGACCGTAAATGGTGCGATTCGTCACATCGTGCAACAAGCTACAGGTGGGAAAAAAGGCCCCCAAAACCTGCCACATTGATAACCGAGACCTTGTGAAGACTATAGAGCAGAGTATGAGGTTTCTGTGTGAGCTGTGCTATTGTTGTTGGCGTTATCATCATCATCATCATCAGCAGCAGCAGCAGCATCACTATCATCATCATCATCATCATTATCGTCGTCATCATTATTATTTTCTTTTTTTTATTGTCGTTGTTGTTGTTCTTGTTGTTTCTGTTGGTGTTATTGTTGCTGTGTTCTTGTTTTTATCATCGTCAGTAGTAGTTGTATTAGTAGTAATACTACCACTATTATTATTAATATATATTATCATTACTATTGTTATAATTATCATTACTACAACTATCGTCATCATCATCATCATCATCATCATCATCATCATCATCATCATCATCATCATCATTAATGATGTTGTAATAACGATTATCGTTATTATTATCATCAATGATTTATTAATGTTATTCAACGCTTTCAAGGTAAAACATAAACCTGCTACATCCGCACTCAGTCCAGACAAGTCATTTCAAGATGGCGTCTTCTTTTATTCTTACCACGACATCGTACAATGTCAACGTCTGTCATATAGACAGATATAGATAGAGAGATAGATAATAATAATAATAATAATAAGGAACATTTAGTGCGCTTAATCTTAAACAAAAGCCCTAAGCGCTTACAGCAATAAGCCCAAACACACACACACACACACACACACACACACACACACACACACACACACACACACACACACACACAAACACACACACACACACACACACACACACACACACACACACACACACACACACACACACACACACACACACACACACACACACACACACACACACACACACGCACACACACACACACACACACACCAAACGAAGGAGCAGAAAGATTGTTTTGAAGAGAGTTGTTTTGAGGGAGGACTTGAAAGAAGAAAGACTGTTTGAGTTTCGGAGTGCAGAAGGGAGATTGTTCCAGCAGGAAGGAGCCTGAAAAGAAAAAGAGAGATAGATATCTTCTTCTTCTGCGTACGCCGGCTGATACTCCTGCGGACACCCCCTGTATAGGGAGTGGAGTTTTGTGTGTATGACCGTTTTTTATTCCGCCATTAAGGCAGCCATACTCCAGCTTCGGGGAAGGTGCATGCTGTGTGTAACGTGTCATCCATACCAACGGCCAAACTGGCCTTCTCTTCCGAAGTTGGTGATGGGATTTTACGTGTGTGCAAGATGTTATGCGTGCGTTCACACACGAAACCTCGGTTTATAGTCTCATTCGAAGGACTCTATGGGAAATGGAGTCAGAACCAATGTTAACTCCGAGGGAAAACCCCCCTGTACCGAAACGGCCCGGCGGAGATTCGAACCCGCAACCCCAAGATCACGAGTCCGCGCTCTACCAACTGAGCTCTTCCAGCCCCGATAAATATCAAATTGCTGGAAATGAACGAAAAGACATAGGGTCTGTTCTCAAACATAGAGTACAATTTCATTGCTAATTTGGAAATTCGCTTAAGGTCATCACTAATTCTGAAATTCGCTTTAGGTCCTCAGCATTACAGTTGCGATGATGTGGCATTTTTATACATGTGTCCTGAGTGTATCCACGGTGCGTGTGTATGTGTCCTGAGTGTATCCACGGTGCGTATGTATGCGTCCGGTGCAGTTGGAGAACATCTATGAATAGGGGTTAATCACTGTCAAATATTTTCTGCTGTGTATTTTTCTGGTTTGTTTATTTTTATTTTTTGTTGTGGTTGTTGTTTTTTTCGCATTCTCTCCCTCGTGATCTGTAGTTCAGCCCAGTAAATGTCCCAAGTTGTTTTCACTGATCCCCAACTCGCTGCGACACAGTGTAACACACGTTAGTGATAGAACTAAGAACGAGTGGACGGTCATCCACCCGAGAAAAAAAATCTGAAGATACTCTTACGTGTTGGGTTTACCTAGTTTCTTCTGTCTAGTGCTTCATGCCCATTGTTTGTATTTTGTTTTGTTTTTTTTCTTTATTTTGGCTCTCTTCTCGTATGATTGATCAATCACCGAATTAAGAGGTAGATTTGAGACGAATCCTGTGCTAGCCCATATTTAAACTTCCCATCTAATTTACCTTTAGTCTGTATTTCTGTCTATCTCTTTCAGTCTTGCCTTAGTTGTGTGGTGTTCAGTGTTCTTATTCATATCACTCTGTCTGCCCATACCCCTTTGAACTCCCTTCCCACGTCCCTTCAGCTAAGTTTCGATATCCACACACACACACACACACACACACACACACACACACACACACACACACACACACACACACACACACACACACACACACACACCCGTACATCTGACGCATTATTCTTTGATTAAACAATACAACAAAGGAGGACTACTAGGTGTTCCAAGGTGACAGTCCTGAAGAAGTCAAGTAAAGACGAAAATTTGGCAGAGAACAACTGGTGCTTTTTTTTGGTTTTTTTTTGTGTGATCAAGTGTATTATCTCTCCACTTTCAAGTGAGCAACAAACTGTATCCTTATGGATCCACCAAGTCTGCATTAATGTCTCTCACTCCGGCCATTTTTAAGCAAGAACTATGCTTACAACAAATGACCTACCACAAGTATCCCATGATGGATCTGGCCAACCCAGAAAGGAGACCTGTCTAAGAAGAGTACACAACCTTACCTCCAAAATTGAACATTACCAGTCACATTTTACTTTCTTGAAAAAGTGTGTGAGTAAGCAACTTATTCCCCAAGGCATGAAGGTTTCCTTTGCCTGCTCAGCCCTACCGCCAAGCACAGAACTACGGGAGACCATAGGGAGAGAGTTTCACCAGGTAGAGAAAGCTACTGCAGTTCTTTGTAGAGATTTTTATGCCAGTGCTACCAAAACACTCCGATCCGAGCTGGAAGCAGTCAAAGCAGCGCTCCGAGGAACTCTCACAGACACTGAGTACACCAGCTACTTGGGGACACTGCGCAAAAAACAAAATCGTATAGCTAAATTCTGCCACATCACGAAACAAAAAAAAGCTAAAGAAACTTTCCCACATCGCAGAGGAAGATAGAAAAGACAAAAGGAAAAAGGACAAACCGAAAAATAGACGCTTCAGAAGAACAGACGTGACTCAAGCAGAACCACAGCAAGTCGTCAACTTATCATCGAAACCACTCTCCAGGGAACAGACTCGGCTTCTCTCTTATGGCCCGAAGTTTTGTCCGACCCCCAAACCTATGATGAGGTCAAACTGCTGGAGGACACGGAGGAAGACCTGAGAAGAATGCGAATCAATGAGTTCTTCTCTGAAGAGGATGCTCCCACCCAGCTACCCTCTACTTTACGGTTCCACAAAAAGTCCTTTTTGGAACCACCCAAGAACCGGGACTCAGCCATGGAAGCCTTTACGGCTACTCTTCTATCATAGGTGACGTCTTACACTCCTATACCTCCCAATCACATTAACATCAGCCACACATGTCGCCACGCGCCCTCGCTGAACTCAAGAAACAGGTAGATGACAGGGTCCTACGCATCTCAACAGCTGACAAAGGGGTGCAGTGGTCGTCCAAGACTTTGAACAATATCACAAGGAAGCGATGCGCCAGCTAACCAATCCAGAGCATTATGAACAACTCCAATCAGACCCAACTAAGGAAATTGCCAGGGCATCCAATGAACTCGTCAGAAAGCTGCACAACGCCGAGTTCATCAACGACAAGACCAAAGACTGGGCAATCGTGAATCAGGACACGGTGAGGACACACAGTTTCTACCATTTGCCGAAAATTCACAAACGCCTCAGCTACTCCTCTGGCAGGCATATAGTGTCTGGAGTTGACGGACCCACAGAGCGCCTCTCCAAACTGGTGGACTTTTGGCTCCAACCCATCGTTCAGAGACTACCCTCGTATCTCAAGGATACAACGCACCTGCTGAACATCCTACAGGATGGAATACAGACCAGCAACCCATTCCTGATGATGCCCTTGTCGTTACAGTAGATGTGGTGGCACTATACCCCAGTATTCCCCATGAAGAGGTTCCTCAGTCTCTGAAGGCTATGCTCAGAGAACACAAGAATGACTCAGACGTTATCCCGGGCGTCCGTCTCCTACAGCAGACTATCACGCACATTGTACAAAACAACGTCTTTAGGTTTGATGGGAGGGTGTACCGGCAAGTACAGGGACAGCGATGGGCACGCCCATGGCACCTGCCATCGCTAACATCTACATGGGGTGGCTAGAGAAAGAACTGCTGACCTCTTCCCCCTGGAAGATCCCGGTCCGACACTGGAGACGCTACATCGATGATGTGCTGATGCTGTGGCTTCAGGGGGAGGACAGCCTTAAAGACTTCCTAGCATGGCTCAACCAGCAGCATCACAGTGTGAAGTTCACTTCAAACTACGGCAGGTCCAGGGTGCCACCAATGGGAAACTGACCATGGATGTGCACATCAAAGAAACGGACGCCAACATGTACCTCCCCTTAAGCTCATGCCATCCACGCCACTGCGTCCGCGGCATTCCCTTCGAACAGAGCCTCCGCCTGAGGAGACTATGCTCAGAGGAGGAAGTATTCTTCAAGCGTTGTGTGGAACTGAAGGGC
Organism: Conus ventricosus; assembly: GCA_018398815.1. Lineage (NCBI taxonomy): Eukaryota > Metazoa > Mollusca > Gastropoda > Neogastropoda > Conidae > Conus > Conus ventricosus. The sequence continues at coordinate 48,217,999 of CM031608.1, read as the reverse complement.
CGTCTCGTGAAGCGGGGCTACCCACCTGGCCTGGTGCAAAAAGCCATTGACCGGCAGCAGCAATACCAAGGCAGCAGACCCTCACGTACAGGAACAGACCAACTCCACAGGACGCATCCCCTTCATAATTACACACAACCCCGCCCACCCTCCCATTGCCCATGGCTACGGGAGCTCCTGCCCACGCTCCATACCAGCAGAAGGATGAGAAAGGCCATCCCCCAAGCCCCCATGGTAGGAGAGCGGAAGTGCAGAAACCTGCGCAGTCTGCTCATGCCCTCCCAGCCTCCCCCTGTGCAGGTGGCAGTGTCCCCAGGGCCTGCAGGCTGCTACAGGTGCCAGTCAAAGAGCTGTGTCCTCTGCGCTGAACATCTGGAAGAGACCCCACATTTCACCAGTGTCTGCACCGGTCAGGTGTTCCAGGTACGCCATAGACTGACGTGCACCAGCAGTGATGTGGTGTACCTCATCAATTGTGCACGCTGTGGGGACACGCAGTACGTTGGGGAGACGGGACAGCCACTAAAGAAACACTTTTATGGCCACAGGTCAAGCATCAGAAATGAAGGGACCAGAGAAACGGAAGGCTGCCGTGCTGAAACCCTGGTAGCCAAACACTTCCAAGCTAACAACCACTCCATGGCGGACATGAGGGTTATTGCAATAGAACAGTGCCACTCCAAGAATGCGTGCAAACGCAAAGTCAGGGAACGATTGTGGCGCCACAAACTGAAAACAAATTACCCTGACGGCCTAAATGTATGGGACTAGAGCTCAGGTGGTGTCCACGATTCTTCCCCTGCTGCCACTCGGACAAACTGTGTGTGTGTGTGTGTGTGTGTGTGTGTGTGTGTGTGTGTGGTGTGTGTGTTTGAAAGAATGAAAAGAAAGAAAGAAAGAGAGAAAGGAAGAAAGAGAGAGAAAGAAAAAAACAGAAAGGAAGAAAAAGAGAGAGAAAGGAAGAAACAGAACAAAAAGTCTTCCAGGTTTGACGACATAAACGAGAGGCCAATAAATACGTATAGACGATGACGTATGACAAGATGCACGTCAAAGGAGGACTACTAGGTGTTCCAAGGTGACAGTCCTGACGAAGTCAAGTAAAGATGAAAATTTGGCAGAGAACTGGTGTTTTTTGTTGTTGTGATCAAGTGCATTATTCTTTAATGTTCACCCATGCTTTATGTCCATCTGTCGCTATGGGGCGAATGGTGTGGTCCAGTCGGAGCACGAAATGGGTAGGAAGATTGGAAATATTTTTGATTTTAAACGGTAGCCCCTTCCCTATGGTATAACTTTTGTCTCTCTCGCTCTGCCTCTTCTGTTCCTCTTTTATCTATATGCTGTTCAGATCCTGGGTCTTGTCTGACCCCCATACCCCACCCTTCCTCTAAAAAGTCCGATCTATCCCCCTTCCTCACCCCCCCCCCCCCCCCCCCCCCCCCCGCCGTCTTCCCCATGCATTTGGCCTGCTCAGACCTCAGTTTATTTCTTTACCATCCTGTTCTCTTTACGTCCACGCCCTCCACTCATGGCTGCCCTCTGTCATCCGCTGTCTCCTAGACTCATGTCATTGTCCTATTGGTCAACAACAAGTTAATGGTTTTATTTGCTGAATGATTGGTGACTTCGTTATGTTACGGATGGATTGACATTTGGAATTCCTTCCCTTGTTACCTTCTCGTCTGATTTATTCCCTGCTACGTTTTCTGTTGAGGTACACTGTAGTCTCCGTCACTCTCTCTCTCTCGCCCCTCTCTCTCTCTCTCTCTCTCTTCTCTCTCTCTCTCTCTCTCTCTCCCCCTCTCTCTCTCAATATATAAAATATATATATATATATATATATATATATATATATATATATATATATAATATATATATATATATAGGATGAATATGATTAAAAAGCCTAAAATGACTTTAAAAGTGCTCGACCCCTTGGGGAGCAACATTAGTTAAAACAAGTTTAAAAGAGGAATCTTAAAACAAATCTAACCCACAATCCTATTTAAAAAAAGATTAATAGAACAAACCGAAAAGTTCGTACGCAACATGAGATGGAAAGCATTCTTTTTCCTGAACCCGAATGCAAAAAAAAGGACATAAACACCTACGATTTCAAATCATGGCGATCACCACCAGTCATAGACGATATGAAACCCTTTGAAGATCAAATGAAAAGAATGATAACCAATATTGAATTAAAAAAATCTAACAGCGATTTCCAAACAACATTAAAAAACCAAATAAAACAGGTACAAAATGACAAAAAAATATTTGTGAAGGCTGATAAAACTAGCAATTACTACAAAATGGAACCAAAGGAATATTCTCAACTCCTTGACAAAAACATCCAGAAAAACTACAAAAAAGCCGACAAAAATACACATGACTGTATCCGCACTAAAGAAAAAGAACTTGCAGAGCGCATAGACCTAAGTGACAGGATAGAAGCGACAGCAACAAAAGAAGCTTTCATAACACTCAAAGACCACAAGCCCACTTTCACAACAATCCAACATGTAGACTAATAAACCCATCCAAATCTGAATTAGGCAAAATAAGCAAGAAAATTCTGGAAAAAATAATAAAGGACATAAAATCAAACTCTGATTACAACCTCTGGAAGAACACATACGAAGTTATCCAATGGTTCAAAACACTCAATAAACAAAGTAATACAGTATTCATCACATTGACATAGTAGACTTTTACCCATCCATAGATGAGGAACTACTCACCAAAGCCCTGAAGTTTGCCAGTAACCACACAGACATAACAGGGTCAGAAATGGAAATCATTCTCCACACCAGAAAACATTATTACACAGCAGAAATGAAACCTGGATCAGGAAAACCAACAGAAACTCAACATTCGACGTAACCATGGGTTCATATGATGGTGCAGAAACATGTGAACTGGTCGGACTATTCATGCTGTCCAACATCAAGAAAAAACTCGGAAAACAAGTCGGACTATACAGAGACGATGGCCTTGCTGCACTAACCAACAACCCAAGAACCATCGAAAACAAGAAGAAAGAACTATGCAAAATCTTCCAAAACCACAACTTAAAGATTACCATTGAAGCAAACAAAAAGGTAGTGAACTACTTAGACATAACACTGGATCTCAACAATCATATATACAAACCATACAAGAAACCCAACGATACACCTCTTTATGTACACACCAAAAGTAACCATCCACCATCTGTATTGAAGACCATACCCCATGGCATAAACAAGAGACTATCAAACCTGTCATGCAGTGAGAGAGTGTTCAACAACGCAGCAGTAGAATACCAGGAGGCACTACAAACAAGTGGATACAATTACAAATTACAATACAACCCAGACAACAACACAAATAAAAGCAAGAAAAATAGGAAAAGAAAAAACATATGGTAATAACCCCCCATACGACGGGAAAGTCAAAACGAACATAGGGAAAGAATTCTTTAGAATCCTAACAACTTCATTTCCAAAAGAACACAAATTGTCCAAAATATTTAACAAAAACACTGTCAAACTATCGTACTCATGTATGCCCAACCTCAAAAACCTGATTGACGCATCTAACAAAATGAAAATCAACACAGCAAAGAAGGGTGAAGAAAGGAAATCTTGCAATTGCACCAGAAAGGAGCAGTGCCCACTAAACAACAAATGCTTCACAGCAACATTGTATACCAGGCTACTGTGACATCAGAAAATGAAAAAGAAACATACATAGGGATCACTGAAAACCACTTCAAAACCAGATAATGCAAACCACAAACAGTCATTTAATAAAGAAAAATATAAAAACCAAAAAGAACTGAGCAAATATAAACTGGAAACTTAAAGACGCAAAACAAGCTACAATTTATCCTGGAAAATCATAAAAAGAGCATCACCATACAGCAATGTTTCAAAAAGGTGCAACCTATGTTTAACTGAAAAATGGTTAATACTATGCAAACCATACTTAGCAACTTTAAACACCAAAACAGAAATAGTAAACAACTGCAGGCATAAATGGAAATCGTTGTTAGTAAACACATCCAAAACAAAAACCTGAAAGCCCCCCAAAAACACGTGCAGCCAACCCGCACGTGCAAACAACCACAAACGGGAGCCCACACGCTATATAACATCGGCGGTGGGCAAACCGAGGGCCATCCTGATGACAGCGCAACACGCTCGAAACAAATTTGTAGATAGTTTTAAGATTCCTCTTTTAACTTGTTTTAAACTATTATAATATATAAATTTTATATATATATATATATATATATATATATATATATATATATATATATACTGACTTCCATAAAAAACGCGAAAAATTGAAAGGCTATTTTTCGGGTGAAAAGGGGTGAATATACAATATTGAACCATTGTGGCAAGTTGTTTGGGTCCAAGACTCACGTGCAGCGAAAAAATTGTGTGAGCAACACATCATTCCCGGCATTGGAGGGTCAACAAAAATGGGAACCTGGTTGCTGCATGTGAGGCACGTGCACACCATGCAGAGCAAAAGTTAACCAGCGACAAGTACGCAGGCATGCAGCCTTTATAAAGCCGCGCTAAAAAGGTTCAGATAACGACTTGCCGTCTGAGCGCTACAGAGATGCCAAGACTACGAGCAGAGGAACGCAATCGTGCCCTTGGCCATCTGGAGGCTGGTGTGATGCCAGGCAGGTCACCAACATCTTCAACGTCCACATCTCAACCATCTATCGTCTGCAGCACCGCATGCGAGTCACTGGTACCACTAGTGATCGTCCCTGGCCAGGGCCCTCCTCGGGTCACCACACCAAGAGAGGATCGCCATTTTGTTCGAACCCATCTGCGGGACAGGCGGCAAACAGCCGCTAACACTGCTTGACAGGTGCCTGGGAATCTCCAGCAACGAATCAGCCTCAACACTGTGCGGCGGCGTCTTCAGGAGAACGAGCTGGCATGTAGGCGTCCTCACAGGGGGTCCGGTACTGACACCAAGACACCGGCAGGACAGGCTGCAGTGGGCACAAGCCCGAATCAACTGGCGCAGGCAGCAGTGGAGACGCATACTGTTCTCAGATGAGAGCCGTTTTTGTATTGACATGGCTGATGGTCGTGTCAGAATATGGCGTCGACCTGGTGAACGCTATGCTGACTCCTGTGTGGTAGAGTGGAACCCCTGGGGAGGCCCGAACGTTATGATATGGGGTGCAATTGGCATTAACCACGCCATAGGACCAGTCATCTTTC
>CM031608.1:48205262-48210262 GCA_018398815.1 Conus ventricosus | reverse complement strand
TTAGCTGCTGACAATGCTCGGGTTATTTGACAGAAGACCTGACCTCTCTGACTGTTGACACTTTTTGACCTCTCTTGCATCCTTAAATCGGATCCTCAAACGTAGGCTCGAAGGTTTACCCTTATGTTCTATATGGTTTACACATGAGTTTATTTTTTCAGCAACTTATTTCTTTACCACACTTTCTTTTCGTTGTACTTTTCTGTCCTTCGCTGGCTGCTTTGGGGTGCTGTTGGATTTTGTTTTTTGAACCCTTGGTGATGAGAATACCATGGAATTGTAGACTGTGGTATATCTGTATTTGATTCCAAAGGAGCATAGACACGATCGGCCATGCCTCCCTCACGAGTCCGATCCCACGATGAATAGCTCTGTCTTTAAGATAGGTTACGATGGTTCCCGTATGCTTTTAGTAAAAGAAGTCATATGTTTCCATCATTTTTCATTTTCTTCCTTTCACCCATTTCCTCCCCCGTCCCTGTTTTCACATTTTTTTAAGTGTTTGCTAAATTATTAATGTACTGACGGAGGAATTGTTAGCCTGCACTCCCCCCCCCCCCTACTGAATTGTTACATACACGCACATGTAGTCCCCTCTCCCCCCCCCCCCCCCCCCCCCACCCCCACCCACACACACACACACACACACCTTACTGAATTGTTACATACACGCACATGCAGTTTCCTCCCCTACTGAATTGTTGCATACACGCACATGTAGTCCCCCCCCTCCCCCCCCCCCCCTTCCCCCCCCCCCCCCCCCCCCCCCCCCCCCCCCCCACACAACACCTCTTACTGAATTGTTGCATATACGCACATGCAGTTTAGTCAGAGCACAGCTAACTGCGTTTCACGCCACGCAGATTGTAGGGCTAGATTTGGACAAAACGTTGCCAGGGTTCTGACGGGTGGTTTCCATGGCGACTGTCTGGCACTGTGGGGATTTGGTCTGCCACGACAGGTGGACGACTGATGTGCTAAGGTGAGAATGGAATGATGGGGGAGCAGTGTCATGCTTTCTCTGCGTCTAACTGGTTTTAGATGGATGGTGGTGTGTGTGTGTGTGTGTGTGGTGTGTGTGTGTGTGTGGTGCGCGCGCGCACATGGTATGTGTGTGTTGTATGTTTATGCATGTATACGTATGGATGGGTACATGTGTATTTGTGTGTGTATTATGTACGTAATACATTTACATAATTAGTCATTGTATTCACTTATTCGTTACATAATTTTCATATTTCATTTATTTATGTGCATGCATACATACATTATCACTTCTTTACTTATTCCTCAAAGTTGCCCCCCCCCCCCCCCCTCATCCGCGTGTTGTTTTTACACACACACACACACACACACACACACACACACACACACACCCACACACACACACACACACACTATATATATATATATATATACGTACGTGTGATGTGTTGTGATGTAGAAGAAGAGTGGATGGTTGGGGGTTGTTTGGAGGTACGGTAGTGGTGTGTGTTCTTTTTAGGAAGGCTTAGGCAGAGGTGTGCGAACTTATACAAACGAAAGTAGCGAAAGAAGAACCTTGAGGTGGTTATAGGTACAGGCTAAAATCAATACAGATATGTCCTACTTCTCGTGAGCGCTGGCGTCGTCGAGCTTAAATGCCTTTTAACTAGAGACAGAGGAGAAAAAGAGACAGATGTATAGGGGGAGGCTGAAAGAAATGGGAGAGGGATATGCAATTACGGAGGTGGTGTCGAGAAAGAGAATTACAGGGGAGGGAAGGAGAGGGAGAGAGGAGGGAGAGGAGCAAGAGAGAGAGGGGAGACGGGAGAGGGGAAGAGGGGAAGAGATGGAGCTAAAGAAAAGAGGGAGGGGGGAGTACAGAGAATAAGTAAAGAAGGAGATAAGGAGAGAAGGGAGGGAGGGAAGAGAGGTGGGGGAAGAGAGAGAAAGAGAATGGAGAGAAAGAGGGGATAGGGGAGAGGAGGGGTGAGAGAGGATAAAGAAAGTAGGGGGAGGGAAGGAGCAAATAGAAGGAAGGGAGAGAGAGGTGGGGGAGAGAAAGAGAAGGGGAGGAAAAGAGAGAAAGGGGAGGGAGGGATAGGCTGAGAGAGGTAGGGAGAGAGAAGGGGAGGGAGAGATAGGGTAAAGGAGAGAGCGAGAAAAGGGGAGAGAGAGGGAGGAAGGAAGAGAGAGAGAGGAAAGGAGAGTTTCGAGGGAGGGAGAGAGAGAGGAAGAGAGAGAGAGAAAGGGATGGAGGGAAAGTGAAGGGGGGGGGGAGACGACGCAGGGAGAGAGAGATTGAGCGGGGGGGGGGGAGAGAGGGGGTGGAGAGAGGGAGAGGGAGGAAGAGTAGGAGAGAGAGGGAGGAGCGAGGAGAGAGAGAGAGAGAGAAAGAACGAGAGAGAGAGGGAGGATGAGAGAGAAAGAGAGAGGGAGGAAGAGAGAGAGAGAGAGAGAGAGAGAGAGAGAGAGAGAGAGAGAGAGAGAGAGAGAGAGAGAGGCTGTGTGTGTTTATGTATTTGAATATTTGTGGGGAATAAACGTTCAGAAGATGACATAGTGATTATTGATCAACAACAACAACAACTACAACATCCATACTAATGACGATGATGACTCCATGACTGTGCTGAAAATCAACATAATAGTGATGAATACAATACTGATTGGGATGAAAATCATATTCCTCTTCAGAAGATGGTGGTGGTGGTGATGACGAGATGATGATGATGATGATGATGATGATGATGATGATGATGATGATGATGATGATGATAATGATGACGTTGTCTGCCCCTGTATAAATGATACTAACAACAACAACACTAATGATAGTAATGATAATGATTATAATTTTTTTAAAAATAATAATGATGATAATATTAATAACAATAATAATAATAATAATACAATAATGATAATAATAATAATAATAATAATAATAAATAATAATAATGATGGTGATGATGATAACAACAACACACAACAATGATGATAATAACAATGATAATACTAATAATGAATATGATCATGATCATGACAGTGATGATAATGATAATTATCATTAGAAGAAAAAGAAGAAGAATGGAAGAGACTGGGAAAGAAGTAAATAATCTTTTTGTCAGATCGAAAGCATGTTACGTAAGGATAGTAGTAAGGTAAGAACAACCGTTGATTCACATCATCAGTCATAAACGCTACGACAAATTGCTGCTAAAACAGCAAAGATCAGCTATTTCAACTCAACGCTGTCACTGACTACCCCCAGTGTGATAGACAATCTTTGACTTGTGGCGGCAAACAAACCGGTGATGCTTCACTGTCTACCCCCCCCCCCCCCCCCCACACACACACACAACACACCCAGCCCCACCCCCACCCCCTCCCTTTAAGAGGCGGTATAGATGAACGGCTCAGTTTAGGAACAGCGCAATATTTGGCACATCACTCTTAGAATGCTGTCACCAAGAAATGCAAGGATTCAGCTGAAGTATAGGCTAACATCTCACATGTGTCATGTTCAGTATGGTGCAGCCAGCCAGTTGGTGGGAGACCAAGTATACTCCAGCACCAGAAATGCAAGGATTCGAGAAGTATAGGCTAACATCTCACATTTCAAAGTTCAGAATTGCAGCCAGCCAGTTGGTGGGAGACCAAGTATACTCCAGTCACCAAGAAATGCAAGATTCCTGAAGTATAGGCTAACATCTCACATGTGTCATGTCAGTATGGTGCAGCCAGACCAGTTGGTGGGAACCAGTATACTCCATCACCAAGAAATGCAGATTCAGCTGAAGTATAGGCTAACATCTCACATGTGTCATGTTCAGTATGGTGCAGCCAGCCAGTTGGTGGGAGACCAAGTATACTCCAGTCACCAAGAAATGCAAGGATTCAGCTGAAGTATAGGCTAACATCTCACATGTGTCATGTTCAGTATGGTGCAGCCAGCCAGTTGGTGGGAGACCAAGTATACTCCAGGAAAGCAGGAAAGCAGGCGGAAAACAGATCAATAAAGAAGCATCAAAGGTAAAAGAAAGAATGGAATAAAGTCAAGCAAACAAGAACAGAAGCAAATTGGTCACACTTCAGCCAAAGCGTCGGTGAAGACATTCTAATCAATCAAAGACAGAAGATAGATATACAAACAAACCAAGTCGAAACCAGAACACTTATACAAAAAAAAAAATAAATAACCAATGAAACTCAGAACGCTCCTAAAGAAACTAACGAATCAAATCCAGAATATATGTAAAGAAATCAGCCAACCAAAGCCGAGACACGCGTACAGAAATCAACCCATCAAAGCCAGAACATGCGTAAAAAACAATCGATCGCAATGAAAAGACCGTAAAGAAACCAACCAATTACAGTCAAAAGACAGTTAAAAAACAAACAAACCAATTACTGTCAAAAGACAGTAAAGAAACCGACCGATCGCAGTCAAAAGACAGTAAAGAAACCGACCGATCGCAGTCAAAAGACAGTAAAGAAACCGAACCATACAGTCAAAAGACAGTAAAGAAATCGAACCAATCAAGTCAAAAGACAGTAAAGAAATCGACCAATCATGCCGAAAAACACCTAAAAAGAAGAACCAACCCACTGAAGCCAGAATATTAGTAAACACACACCAAACACGCGCGCGCGCGCGCACGCACAAAACGTTCAAATTCAAAACATTAGTAACAGAAACCAATTAACAAATCGATCGATCAATCAAAGTAAACGATGGCTGGATCAACCAATAATAAAATAAGATAATTACAGTAATGATAATCATAATAAAAAGTAATAATAATAATAATGATAATAATAATAGTAATAAAGAGCAACGTACCTCCCGATTTCCGAACGCAGCTTAACAGTTCCAGCGAAGCAACGTCAGGGACCTTATGACTCAAACTATATACACAGTATGACGTTACTTTCTTCACTTCTTACAATGACTCTACGAATTCCCCCGCCTTTTTAATTCCTCGCATACCGCAACTCCAAAGTTCAAGGAAAATAAA
>CM031608.1:48197762-48200262 GCA_018398815.1 Conus ventricosus | reverse complement strand
CTCATACACAGATGACGGCAACAGAATAACTTTTGCTAGAACAGCAACGGCCCCAGCACATGCGTGTGATTATGCAGATGACTGTATTATGGGAGAGCTCGATGAAAAGCTGAGAAGTGAGTGCCCAGTACCTCTACTGACATCGTTACTATCGAAAGAAATAAGAGAAGAAAACTCAGGGGAGTTTTCCCCTCTTTTTGTTGTTGTTGTTGTTGTCCTCCAGCCTCCAATTTTTTCCACATTAAACAAAATTCTTTCAATATTTTCCCCCTTTTTTGTTCTGTTTTCTTTATGGTTGGGCTTCCATCCTCCTCTTTTATCCCACCATTTCTTTTTTTTCTCCAACAAATAACCACAACTCTCGTGCGCCATGCATGCCTGTATGTTCTATTACAAATGGACATTCTCAGGTGGACATTCAGTGTTTTGGCGTCTGATACAAAACATCAGGGTTTATTCATGTTCTATTGTTTGGTTGTAGTGTATGGGGAAAAAAGAGAACGGAAGGAAGAAGAAGAAGAAGAAGAAGGGGAAAGTCAGAAAGAAAAACGGAAAGATAAAGAAAGAGGTTAAAAGAAAGACAGACAGCAAGACAGAGAGAAAGAAGGTGGAAAGAAAGAATAGAAGACAGAAAGTAGGAAGAAAAAATGCACACGGAAGGAAATGTTCTACGGAAACTTGTAAGAGCACATTAATTAGCCAACCAGACTGGCTGAATGTAACTGAATTTGTATGCATTCATGATTTTAACCCCCCGCCCCCTCCATTTCCTACATAGAACGTCACATTTTATGCGTTATCATTGCAAAACTCGTTATTAACTGGAGCAGATTTAGAGGCGGTGGGGTTTGTTATTCTACCGAACAAAAAAAAAATTATATCCAGCACTTTGAAAGGCACCTGCAATACCTGTGTCCAGAGACTGTTAAGCAGACTATTTCAAGTTGTATAACAAGTACAACCTGGATATTACAGTGTCTGTTAAACACAGAGAAAATTGTAACAGATGTTTTCTCAAAAAAGTTCAACAGCTATTTACCTCTTTCGTGTCCCGCCCCACCTGTCTTTAAAGGGATAGCGAGAGGGATTGGCACGCACCTTAGAATGATCTGCAGTGGAGAAGGTTCTTAAACCAACAGAATCAGCAGTATGCCAAATACCTGGCGCTGTCAGGATGGAGTTATAAAACGGCCGTGAAAGAAAATAAAATCGGGGAAAACAAACACAGGATGAGGTTGTTGAAGAAAAACACAAAAAGAGCAGCGTGGAAAGGAGTGCATGGATCACAATTTTGATCTTAGGCTGCCTACAAAATTTCAGATAATCGAAAAGAATCTAGACCTGTTATATAGTCATCCTGAAAACAAAAAGCTGTTCCCAAAACATAATGTTATAGCAGCAGACAAAACAAAAGTAAAACCTGGCAGAAATGTACAAACCAGCAATACCCCAACGGATAACTGAATATGGTTCATTTCTTAGACCCGGGTTTAAAACATGTGCCAGAAAATGTGTGATACAATCGTACCACTCTGAAGACGCGATCATGTTGTGAGTAGGTGGGATGGCAGGTCTTTGAAAATTAGACAAGAACATCTCCTGCAGCACAAAAAATCTCATCTATGTGCTAGTATGTAAAATCCATCGTGGCCGAATGTATGTCGGATCTACAAACGAATGTCAAAAATACAGGCGGGCTCACCATACAAGTGATATCAAGTTGAGGAAGACAATCGGTGGCAGAGTAGCTCTACATATTTGGGCTGAAGATCATCCCGAAACTAAAGACCTGTCCTATAGAAAAATCATTCCCATGGAAGCGGTCCGAACAGAGGAAAGGCTGTTGGCAAGAGAGCTGTGGTGGCAAGCCAACCTGGGACTTGTTTCAATGGACTCGACCAGAAACTGCACCTGACAGTGGCCAAGAAAAAACGAATCCATCACAGACAGCAGCTCTGAGAAAAGAAGATGGAATATGAGTGAATCCATGTGTGTGTGTGTGGTGTGTGTGTGTGTGTGTGTGTGTGTGTGTGTGTGTGTGTGTGTGTGTGTATGGGTGTTGGGTATGTGTGTGTACGTGTGTGTGTGTGTGTGTGTGTGTGTGTGTGTGTGTGTGTGTGTGTGTGTGGTGTGTGTGTGTGTGTGTGTGTGTGTAATGGGGTTGGGTATGTGTTGGTGTGTGGTGGTGTGCGTGTGCGTGTTGTGCGTGTGTGCGTGTGTGTGTGTGTGTGTGTGTGTGTGTGTTGTGTTGTGTAGGGAATGGAGCTTGGAGCGAGAAAGTGTGTGTGTGTATATGTGTGTGTGTGAGAGAGAGACAGAGAGGGTGTTGTGTGTGTGTGTGTGTTGTGTGTGTGTGTGTGTGTGTGTGTGTGTGTGTGTGCTTGTCTGTGTGTGTGTGTGTGTCTGTCTGTCTGTGATTCTGTATCTGTATGAATGCCTGCTGTTCGTGTACGCGCGCACTAGATGTGCACGGGCGCTCGCACGACTGCGCGCGAGTGTA
>CM031608.1:48182762-48192762 GCA_018398815.1 Conus ventricosus | reverse complement strand
ACATTTGAAGCCCAAAGTCCTTTTCCATTTTTTTCCCTAACTTAAAACAACATCCTGTAACCTTTATGGGGAAACCTGCATTCACCCATTCTCGTTATTTTTGAGCCAGTTTTTTTATACTTTTTCAAATAAGAATTTAAAAAAAACGGGTTATCTTCCAATTTCACCGTATAAAAAATTCATTGGGGGGTTCTACTATCCACATTTAAAAAAGCGCTTCAACGCTTTTAAAAAGGAAAACTTTCTCAATTAAAACCCTTTCTAAAAAACCCCAAAATTTCTGCTCCTTTATTTGGAAGTTTGGGCCCTGCACCTGCGAATCAAATTTTTTTGAAAAAAACACTGAATAATTTGAAAGTCCAACTTATACAAAATAAGGAAAAATAACTTTTATTTGCCTTTTTCGCTCAAATTTACTATATCCGGGACAAGCAAACTAAAAAAAAAGGGGGGGTTTTTTTTTGGGGTTTAAAAAAAAACCCAAAGGGATATTTAAAAGGGCATTAACCACAGCAATTTCCCTTTCCCCTCCTATGTCCTTTTTCCCGGGCCCCCCCCAAAAAACCCCCCTTTAAACGAAACCCCAATATTTTTTCTTCCCATATTAATTTAAAAATTTCTAGTTTGTTTGCTGCAAGTAAAAATTTAATTTATTTTGTCCTGGAAAACCGCCCCTGATACGCTGTAAAAAAAATTTGTCATCAGAAAAAAAAGCAGCAAAAACCAATTTAGAATTAAAAAGTTATTTCCATGTCGCCATTTTTCAATTTTTTCCCCCAAGGCTAACTAAATTAAAAAATAGAGAGAATAATACGGGGCTACATACGGCCTTTGTTTAAACCCCCATTGTTCACATTTTGCTCGGAAAATTTTTGCCCCCGATCTTTTTTTTGGCTTTTACCTCACAGAAATTACTTTTTATCAGCGATACAATTTACCTTTTATTCCATTTTTTAACAAAACGGGCCAAATAAAAATCTTCGAAAAATTTTTAATAAAAAAGCCTTCTCAAAGTCAACAAAAGCAACTTTAATTTTTGGGATTTTTTAAAACAAATTTTTTCCCTAAACCAGCGGAAGCGGGGGAAAATAAAAGATCAATTGTAGAAAACCCTCCCTTTTAAAAAAACCCGCCAAAAGTTCTCCAGTTATGGGTTTTTTTGACTTACCCCCTTCATACAATCTATAAAAATAAAAGAACTATAAATTTTGTACAAAAAAAATTTCTTAATGAAACCCCCATAATTAAATTTACATTGTTAACCCGCCTTTCTTTAAAAAAGGGTAAAAAAATAATTTTTCCTCTTTCAGGGTTTAAATGCCATTAAACGAAAAGAAAGTTAAAATTGTTTTACCAAGAAATTCAAACGATCCCAGAAAATTTGAAAAATTGCCAAATTTTTAAACCCTCAGGGGCCAGCAGATTTTTCCCCTTTTTCCAAAAATTTTTAAAGGCTACAATTCTTCTTCTGTAGTTTTTTGCTCTATCATAAGGAAATCTTTTTATCTTCAATTATAATTAACTATTTATCTTGTTGAACTGTTCCCTCACCCTTTTTTTTAACAAGTTTTTAAAATGTTCAAAAACCAAATTTTGGTTTTAGAAAATTTTTCATTTGATGGTTGAATCTTTTCTTTGAAATTTTGTTTATGTTTTTCCCAAAAAGACCCCGTTGGCTCCCTTTACAGAATTTGTCAGTTCATTTAACAATTACAAAATTTTTTTCTTTTTTTTTTTCTTTCATTTTAAATTTTTTTTATTCGCGTTTGAAACACAGAAAGCGACTTTGATCCTCTTTTTCTAAAATTTTTTCAAAAAATTTTTCTCCCTAGGCCCCACGCATTTTACATTTTGATACTTTACAATCCCCTCATTTCCAGTTTTTCATAGGGGGTTTCTTATTTTTACAAACTTCTTTTTTTAAATTTTTTGGGTTGTTTTTTTCTTTATCAAAATTAAATCTACATATGGCTTCCAAATTTTCAAACCCCTTCGATAAAATTTTTTCTGCCCAATGCCATTTTCCTCTTTCGCATCCTGAAGTCCCCCTGGACTGTGGGAAATTTCAGGGGATTTAATCCTTATTTCCCCAAAATTTAAAACTATTCACTGATTAGTTTTCCCTTCGAACCCTTTCTAAAGCATTTTTTAGGGAAATTTTTTATACAATACATAGTACAAGGGGGGCTTTGACAGATTCAAATCTTTCCCAAAAAAATTAAATGTTAACTGTTCACAAAAGTAACCAAAACCCTTTACCCGACACAAAAAAAAATCGTTCACACTGCATTCCCCACTTTAGAAAATATTGTGAGACGACCTTTAAGGTCGCCCCTTCACATTCCGTTTAAATGACAGTCCCCAAAAAAAGTCACATGTTCAAGAACTTCTTTTCCATATGGGAAATTTAAAATTTTTTCTTTAGAAGTTCTTTCCTGCGGCTAATTTAATCTTATTATAAATTAACGTGTACTTCATATTCATCTAAAATGTTGGGGGTTTTTCAACATTCTAGATTAAATTTGCCCACAATTTTTTTTTTCAGTACCCCAAATCAGCAGTTTTTCTAAAAATACAATTTTCCCAAAAAATCAATGCCGTTGTCAAGACCATTTATAGAGTAAAAAAAAAGGGGGGAAATTTTTGGCGGGAAAAATTTCGCACACACAAGAAACAAAATAAATGAATTTAAAAAAATTTTTCCCTTCGCAATTTTCTTCCCCCTCTTCCCCTTCCCCTTTTTGTCCCCTTTTCTCTCTTCTCTTTTCTCCCCTCCCCTTTTTCTCTCCTCTTTCCTCTCTCTCCCCCTCCCCCTCTCTTTCTCTCCCCTCCCTTTTCTCCCCCTCTTCTGTCTGTCTGTTTCTCTCTCTCTCTCCCCCTCTCTCTTCCCCCTTTTTCTCTCTCTTCCTCTCTCTCCTTACCCCCCCCAAAATGTATTGAAAATGCTCAATTTAGATTTAATTTTTTAAAAAATATGGGGATAAATTTGAAGTTGACTGAAATTTTACGCAAAATTTCACTGATCATCCTAAAGGGCCCTTAAAAGCGTTTTTTTCCCCAAAACTTTTTTGCGGGTGTTTATCCATGGGCTGCTTTATTGCCTTTCTCTTCCTTTTAAATTTGCCTTTCTAAACCCCCCGTCGGTCGGTCGGTTCCCGGGCGGTCGCTCTCTCTCCTCTCTCTCTCTTCTCTTTTTCTCTCTCTCCCCTCCCCTTTGCCCCTTCCCTCTCCCTCTCTCTCTCCCTTTTCTCTCTTCTTTCTCTCTTTCCCCTTTCCCCCCCCCCCCCTTGCCCCGATTTATTATTGTTGTTGTCGGTGGTGGGGGTGGTGGTGGTGGGTTTATTTGGGTTTTTTTTCTTTTTCGTCTTTTTTGTCAAAAAATTCCATGCAAGCAATTGTTTTTTTTTTTGTCATGTTTTGGGTTTGATTTGGTTTTTAAATAGTGTCGATTTTTTTCTTGCCCACAGGGGTGGATGTAAACCAAACAAATTTATTTTTTTTGTCCCCTACCCTCTGAAAATAACATTTGTTCGTTCGTTTCCCCTCGAGGCCTGGGTGTAAAAAAAAAGTAGTTTTTGCTTTTCCATTACCCTCCTAGAATACTTGTTCGTTTTCGTTCTTCTTCTCTCTTCTCTCTCTCTTATCCTCCTCTCCCCTTTTCCTCTCTCTCTTTTATCTCCCCCCTCTTCTTCTTTCTCTCCCCTCTCTCTCTCCTTTTCCCCTTCTTCTCTCTCTTCTCTCCCCTTCTCCCGGGGGCGTGAACTGTCGTGATTGTTTTCAGGACCGGGTTTGTTTTGTTCTCTGGGCAAACATTTACTGTTTTTGGCGGACAAAGACAGGACTGTGCCCCGATTCTGCAGGACAGATTCTGAATTTGGGAATGGGCCCTTTTGCTGCCAAACGTTTTCGATGTTCTTTTGGGCCCTATTTTCCCCGGGATTCATCGGCTTTATGGGCAAGAGGGCCAAAAAAAAAAAGCCAGCATTTTTGTATCGCCCTTTTTTGGGCCCCTTTTACGTGAGGGGGGTGGGGTCCCTTAGGGCGGGGTCCCCTTGTGTTTTTTTCGGGGGAGCTTGCTCCTTCGGTGTGAAGACATTGAATTAACCCCCACCCCGGGCCCCCCTTCCCCCAGAACTCCCCCCAGACACGACTACACAGTGGAGGGTTTCCCCGCAGGGAAATCCCGGCCCGGAAAGGTCCGGCGATACATTGCACTTCCCGCGGGCACTAAAGGGTCCCCACGCTCCGTGATGTGATTGGGCCCCCCTGGGAAAATGAAAGGGAAACCCGAATTGGGCGCCCGGCTGGGCGCAGTGAAGGGGAAAATCCATAGTTTTGACGGGGAAAACTACGCAACTCTCCAACCCAGGGGCTGGAGGACTTTTAAGGGCGGGGGAATTGAAACCCGGAAAAGAAAAGGGGAGCTGGGAGAAAACCAACAGTGACCTCCCTGAAAAACTGGTTTACTGGAGAGAAGGAAGACGGTCTGGAGGGGCCCTTTGAAGGGCCCAAAGACTTGATCTTCTAAAGGCTTCCCAGGGAAAGGCGGGGAAAAACCAGTGCAGACTGTGAGGGCCCCGGGGCAGGATTTGCCCATGGACAAGCTGGGGCCCGACTGAGGGGTGGAGTTCGACTGAGTTCATGGAACTGCTCAGGTGTATGATAGCTGTATTCCTGTGTAAAAGCCCTTTAAATTGCGGTGTGGGGGTAACAGGGCTGACTATATTTAATGTACCCCTTTGGGGTAATACAAAAGGGGTGTATGTTGTCCCCCCCAAATTTTTTTCTCTATTTTTCCCTTTTCGAGTTGACCTTTAAAATTTTTTTGAAAAAGGAAAAAGGGGGCACAGTTTAATTTTGAAAATTCAAAAGTTTTTTATACTTTTTTTGGGTGATTTATTTTTTTGGGTTTATATTGGGAAAATGGTATAGGGTTGCCCCAAACTCAACCAAGCCCAAATGTGCATTACTGGGGTTTTTTATGCAACAGCTATCAAAAATTTGAAAAAAAATTTTCCCTTTAAACAAAAGAATTTTTTTGACTTCCAGTAAAGCCCCATCGAACTGTATTGGGGCGAAATTTGGGGGCCCGGGATGACCTTTTGCTGCTTATTTTTTAAGATGTTCATTTATTTGCCCTGAAGTTTTTAAAGGTTTAGCTTTCAAAGCCCCAAAGATTTTAAACAAAGGTGAAAATAAACAGAATCCGATATATTTGAACTCTGGGTGCCAACGATATACGGGTTTTTGGTTTAAAACACAAATGGAAAATTTAAGGCTGCCCAAAGGGAAAACATTTAAGTTATTAAATTAACCCTCGGAGGAAAAAGTAAAATTTGGGGTTTTTAAAAGTGAAGGTTTTAAAATTTTATGAACTTTGGGTTTGGTTTTGTTGGTTACAACAGGGTGTTTAGCTATATAAAAGGGAAAACCCTTTTTATATTTTGGGAAAAGACTGATCGATGCAGATGGCAAGGGAAAGATTATGTCTTTTTCGAGAAAGCGGCCGTTTTTTCTTTTTCAGACAGTTTTAGAAGTAGGCATTTGTGTTCCATATTTTCTTTCACTTTAAAAGGACCCGTCATTTTTAAAGGGATATCATGAAAACGTCAGAATTTGGTATTTCTGATCTTTTTTTTTTATTATCAAACGTTTTAGGAAGCGCAGCAAAGTGACCTTTTTTTGTCCCCTATGTAAGACTGCCGAAGAAAATGAGGGTTTACTTTGTGTTTGTTTTTCCATTTTTTAAAGATTGAGGATTTTTAAATTTATTGATCAAAATATTTTTTAAAAAAACTTCTATATTTTTGCTTTCTTACTCAGGCATCCACAAAAAAAAACTACCATAAAACGTTTTTTGTTTTTTAAAAAAGGGATTTTGAATTCGAATTTTAGTATGGGGTTAAGATTAATTGTCTACCGTTTGAGTTTAAATTTGGGTTTGGTTTCTGGGTTTTACATTGATGGATATGTGATTTATTTTTCTTTTTTTCTTCTTTGAAAAGATTTTTCACATTTACCCCCTTCATTATGGACCATTTCCCAAGAAAAAAAAAAATTCCTTTTCTCTCTCTCCCCCCCTCTCTCTCCTCCCCGTCTCTCTCTCTCTCTCTTTTTCTCTCTCTTCTCTCTCCCCCCTCCCAAATGGCCACTTTCTGCACTCCCTTTCCCCCGGATTTTCCCCTTCCCCCGGGGACCCCACCCCCCCTTTCCCCCCCCCTCCCCCAAACCCCGCCCGCCCGTTTTAATTTTGCCCTTCAGTTTTAAACGTTTTATGGTGACAATGCGCACATTTTGTCTGCAACGTTCCCGTCCCCGAAGAATGTCCCGAAAAGACCGAGATATTGGACAAAAATAAAACAAAACAAAACAAAACCAAAGGAGATGACCAAGCGGTTTTGAGGTCCGTCCTTTCTTTTTCCCCCGCTTATCTATCTTATCTGTCTATCTATCTATCTATCTATCTATCTATCTATCTATCTATCTATCTATCTATCTATCTATCTATCTATCTATCTATCTACCTATCTATCTATCTATCTGTCTCTCTATCTTTCTACCTTTCTGTATCTATCTGTCTGTCTGTCTGCGTGAGTGCGTGCGTGCGTGCGTGCGTGCGTGCGTGCGTGCGTGGTGGTGTGTGTGTGTGTGTGTGTGTGTGTGTGTGTGTGTTGTGTGTGTGCGTCTGTGTGTGTGTTTTGTTTTGTTTTGTTTGATTTAGCGTCTTTTCACAAAATAGTGTTTTTAGACGGATCTTGAAATCATCCTGAATGACATAAGTATTTTATCACAAATAGGAATACCCTAGGGTGTGTGTGTGTGTGTGTGTGTGTGTGTGTGTGTGTGTGTGTGTGTGTGTGTGTGTGTGTGTGTGTGTGTGTGTGTGTGTGTGCATAAAGTATGTGGAAATATAATTATGATTGACAGAAGGTATGAACGAACATCCTGTTTTTGTATGTCCATCTGTTAAGGTTTCTCACTCACACGTATTTGAAAGAGAGAGAGAGGGGGGGTTACATGTGCGCTCACCAACAGTGTTTATGTGTGCGGCAACTTGGGGTTGGGGAGGGGAGGGGAGGGGGTTGAATGATGATCCCTAAAGTCTGTATGTCACGAGGAAGATTTTGATCTTCCTGATTCGAACTTCACAACACCATACATTGAAATCGTGGCGACTGGTCGGTTAGTCGTGACTACGCCAAGTCTTAATGGTTGGTAGATGTCTGATATACTGCCCCCCCCCCCCCCCCCCCCCCCCCAAAAAAAAAAAACAACACAACAAACACACACACACAACTTTAAAAAAAAAAAAAAAAAGAAAAAAAAACACACCCATGGTGTCCAATATCAACGAGCATAACATGAGCGCTGTGTGTAAGCGATTTTGGGATGATGCAATTTTTTTTTTTTTTTTTTTTTTTGTAAAAGAACTGTTAGTGAATCCGCCAAACAAACAGGGGGGAAATCACAAGACAAAATACGACGCGTTTCCACATCTTAGGTCGTTTTCAGGCAAGAGAAACAACATTCAGGACAACTGAAACGAAGAACGAGCAGTCACTGATCTTCTCCAATTAGCGCAAGATGGGCGCTGAACCAACGTTCACTCTCTAGGACACATGCTCATTTGGGACATTTCCGATTTTTGTACACACACACACACACACACACACCACACACACACACACACAACACACCACACACACACACACACACACACACACACACACACACACACACACACACACACACACACACACACACCCCCCCCCCACCACACACACACACACACACGCTCACTCTCCTCTCTCTCTCTCTCTCTCTCTCTCTCCTCTCTCTCTCTCTCTCTCTCTCTCTCTCTCTCTCCTCTCTCGTTTATCATTGGATGTAGGATGAAAATACAGACACGAACAAAAACATAAAAGAAACACGATGCGTTAAGAGGGCTTGTCGTTAACATAAGAAGCATCTCGACGTTGAGTAAAGAACACCTAGCAGCAATGCCAACAACAGCGGCAGTACAGCAGTGTGAAGAACTTGTACAGTGATAGGCAAATCAACAATGCACAGAGAGAGAGAGAGAGAGAGAGAGAGAGAGAGAGAGAGAGAGAGAGAGAGAGAGAGAGAGAGAGGTAGCGAGGAGGGAGAGAGAAGAGAAAGAGAAAGAGACCAGACAAGACAAAACAAGACAAGACAAATTCTTTATTATCGAGGGTAATAGATAAGCAAGTTCATGCTTTTTTTCTTTTTACATCCAGCCCTCGCCCAAGAGGGGAACAAAAAAAACAACAACAAAAATTGCGAAATAAAAAATGAACAAATGACAGAAAAAAAAGAAACCCAAGAAACAAACAAAAGAATGAACACACACAAAAGTCTGAAAATACACAAAATGGAAATAACATCAAAGAAACGTAACACACTTCCACTTTAGCAATCCCCACCCAGAAAACGCCCCTCCCCCTACCCCCCACCCACCCAAACCCACACACACACACACACACACACACACACACACACACACACACACACACACACACGCACGCACGCAGGCAGGCAGACAGACAGACAGACAGAGATGTGAGGCGGGATTTGGTGTTGGCGTTGGTGTTGGGGGTAATAGGCCACTCACCGGTTCGCACGCCACTGAGAAATGCAGAGAACATTCATTTGGGTCTGGCTCTGATCCGATCAGTGTTCGTCGCCAGCAGTCGGCGCGTGCACGCACTCTTCACATTGCTACTCTTGCTCTCTCTCTCTCTCTCTCTCTCTCTCTCTCTCTCTCTCTCTCTCTCTCTCTCTCCTCTCTCTCTCTCTCTGTGTGTTCCAAATACTGTGTATACTTTCATTTTATTGACTGTTTTATACATGCTACCTGTTGTCCATTATAGTACCGTTCTATATGCCCCCACCCCACTCCTCTTCTTCCCCATCGTTTTTTTTTTCTCTCTTCCCTTTCCATTTGATGTTCTACTATCATTGCACGACCAATGTTTTTCCTTGTTCACACATTATTTCATTTCACTGCACATTGTAGTCCTACTCAGGGCGAGGACTGGATGTAAAAAAAAGCGCAGCAATGCTTATCTATTATCTATAAATAATTTTCTCTTCTCTTTTATCTTCTCTTCTCTCTCTCTCTCTCTCTCTCTCTCCCCTCTCTCTCTCTCTCTCTCTCTCTCTCTCTCTTTTGTTTCATAATTATTATTTTCGAGTTTGTCAATGTCCTGCTGACTCATCCAGCGCTTTTCTTTCCGGATGTATGTACGAGAACTCACAGAGAGAAAGAGAGAGAGAGGAGAGAAGAGAGAGAGAGAGAAGAGAGAGGAGAGAGAGAGAGAGAGAGAGAGAGAGAGAGAGAGAGTTGAGAGAGAGAGAGAGAGAGAGAGAGAGAGAAGAGAGAGAGTGAGAGAGAGAGAGAGAGAGAGGAGAGAGAGAGAGAGGAGAGAGAGAGAGAGAGAGAGGAATAATAAAACTGAAGAAAGAAAGACATAAACGATGATGACAGGTGTGCAGACTGACACACGACCTCGTGAAGATCGAACTTGTGGAATCCACTTTCTTCCTCTCCGCTCTCCCAGCCTCTTCTCACCGTCATTCCCCATTCTATTTGCCCCCCCCCCCCCCCTCCCCCCCCTCCCATCTTTCCCTTCTTTAACCCCTCATAGTACATTGGTTCTGAAGAAGAAGAAAAAATGGGAGGTGGGGGATGTAGAGAGGCACAGAGAGAGAGAGAGAGGGTGGGGAGGGGGCGGCATTATATGTGGGAGGGTGAAATTGAAGAAACATGTGGGAAATTGGTTTCTCAAGTTTCGCACATTTGTTTTCTTCTACTTTCTTTAAAATTTTTTTTTCTCTAAGTTACTTTGTATTGCTACTTTACATAGAACGGAAGAAAGAAGAAAAGACATCTCAATAAGAGAGAGAGAGAGAGAGGAGAGATGGAGAGAAGAGAGAGAGAGAGAGGAGGGGAGATGAGAGGATGAAGAGAAGAGGAGAG
>CM031608.1:48172240-48182662 GCA_018398815.1 Conus ventricosus | reverse complement strand
ACGGGCACATTACTACTTCATCGTCACCTTCAGGCCACGTCCATTTTCATCACCACATTTTTTTTTTTACTCATCATATGACACACAGAGTCGTGTAGGAGGACGGAAGGGGTTGAGTGGGTGAGCAGGAAGGGGGGGGGGGGGGGGAGGGGTAGATTAGGAGATGTTGATCTTGTTATTCTTGCCGCGCGCGCGCGCGCGCGCGCGGTGTGTGTGTGTGTCGGGATACGCATCTATGGGTCTGTTCACCGTCTTGTGATAGTCAATGAGCGAATCCATTCTTGTTTGGTTGTCCAGTTTCTGTGTATGTTGCGTCACACACCCCTTGATCTTACAGTTTGATAGCCCGAGATCCCGGCGAGTGACGTTGGCCAGTCAACAGCGAACAAGCGGCTTTCCTTACCGCGGTCGAAACGCCTTGATGAAATCACGAAAACCCCGGCGTTTTCGATTGCAGGAAACCCGCTGGAGGAGTGTGAGTCTTGGCTACGTTGCGTAGCAGCTTTCTGTTGGTCCGACATCTTGTGGCGGGTTCTTGTCTGTCTGTTGGCCTGTTCAGCCTACACGTTCGTCTTCTGCTTTAGTCTAAACGTCAAATTTCTCAGTCAATGGCCGTGTGTTTCTCTGGCGATTGCTGTGGTTGGAACCTTTACACAAAATTATTCTCCTTTTTCGCATAGTGCTGTATGTGATTGCTTTCTTAATTCCATTTACTGTCACGTCTGTGGTTTGTGTATAGCGTGTGGGTCCAGCACGTGTGTGTGTGTGCTGTGGTGTGTGAGTGTGAGTGGTGTGTGTGTGTGTGTGTGAGTGTGTGTGTGTGTGTGTGTGTGTGTGTGTGTGTGTGTGTGTGTGTGTGTTTGTGTGGGGGTGTGTGAGTGTGTTGTGTGTGGGGTGGTTCATTAAATAACCATCATGTGCCGACAATGAGAAGATAAGTGATTGCTCGTTCTTCATTTTCATTGTCCTAAAGTTGTCCATATGCCTGAAGAAGCATAAGAGGTCGTGTATTTTCTTGTCGCTTGTTTGTCCTTTTTTTTTGGGCGGACTCAAAACTAACAATGAACCGATTTTAAACATGAGGAGAAAAAAAACTGAAAAACCTTCCCCCATAAGAATCTTGGATGACAAAAATGTTTCTTTCAGGAACTCCAAAAAAAAAAAAATAAATAACGTCTGATGAAATACATGTGAGCAGGATTTTGTTTATGGAGTCTGCTTGTAAGGGGTCTGCTTGTAAGGGGTTTACGTCTGGCATCGTGTGAAGTGTCAGCACTCTCTCAAACATGCGTATCGTGAGAGGGAACACCACGTGAAATGCCACGGGGAAGTTCCTCACCTTCCATGAGACTTGAAGCGTTGGAAAAGAGTGCACGCGTAAACGACTCAAAAACTGTGTATCTTCTTTAAACAGCAGCTAGGGGTAATGGCTAGAAACTCATTCAAAGATTTTGACGGATTTGAAAGAAGTTTAAAAGGCATTTGAAAAAAAAAAAACTCCGCCAATAAAACGGACCAATGAATTATAAGACAAAACACGACGCGTTTCGACCTTTTAGATCTTCTTCAGGTAAGATCAACAACACTTAGGGCAACGAAAATGAAGAAGGCATTGAAACAGAAGGGCACATAGGAATGAAGACCTTGATGTGGGTTCCCATTTCCCCTTCTAAGAGGCAGATTGAATACAGAAGGCACATAGGAATGAAGACCTTTATGGTTCCCAGCCTCTTTCTAAGAGGCAGATTGAATACAGAAGGGGACATAGGAATGAAGACCTTGATGTGGGTTTCCCAGTCCTCTTTCTAAGAGGCAGATTGAATACAGAAGGGTCAAAATAGGAATGAAGACCTTTATGTGGGTTCCCCAGTCCTCTTTCTAAGAGGCAGATTGAAATACAGAAGGGCACATAGGAATGAAGACCCTTTATGTGGGTTCCCCTTCCCCCTTTCTAAGAGGGAGATTGAATACAGAAGGGCACATAGGGAAAGAAGACCTTGATGTTGGGTTCCCAGTCCTCTTTCTAAGAGGCAGATTGAATACAGAAGGGCACATAGGAATGAAGACCTTGATGGGGTTCCCATTCCTCTTCTAAAGGCAGATTGAATACAGAAGGGCACATAGGAATGAAGACCTTGATGTGGGTTCCCAGTCCTCTTTCTAAGAGGCAGATTGAATACAGAAGGCACATAGGAATGAAGACCTTGATGGGTTCCCAGTCCTCTTTTTAAGAGGCAGATTGAATACAGAAGGCACATAGGGAAAGAAGACCTTGATGTGGGTTCCCATCCCTTTCTAAGAGGCAGATTGAATACAGAAGGGCACATAGGATGAAGACCTTGATGTGGGTTCCCATTCCTCTTTCTAAGAGGCAGATTGAATACAGAAGGGCACACAGGAATGAAGACCTTGATGTGGCTTAGCTGCTACTTTAGCGTGGGAAAATCAGGGGTGAGACATGCTCGCTTTAGGGATGCTTCTCCTGTGAGGAGATCCTCTGCTGACCAGCAATCCCTACAGAGTGTCTTCTTCCTCTCTGGGACTGTCAGGGAAAAACGGCAGTCTGAAAGGACAGATGACCAACATTCCTACAGAATGTCTTCTTCCTCTCTGGGACTTCAGAAAACGGGCAGTCTGAAAGGACAAAATTGACCACATTCCTACAGAGTGTCTTCCTTCTTTTTGAAGAACGGGGAGTCTGAATGACTGATCGTGACGTTTCAGACAGCCAGAAAAGTTAAGAACGGCAGTCTGAATGTCTGATTGTACGTTTCAAACAACCAAATGTTAAGAAAGGCAGTCTGAATGACTGATTGTGCGTGTCAGACAACCAAAAGGTTAAGAAAGCGGCAGTCCAAATGACAGACAACCAAAAAGATTGATTTGCAATTCACTAGACTGATGATCAATCGATCCATTCATTCGTTGGTCAGTTAGTCGACCAAATGACCAACTGACTACTGCTGACTAGCTGGCTGACTTGCTGGCTGACTGGCTGGGTGGGGAGACGGAGTGACTGGCTGGCTGACTGGCTGGGTGACTGCTGGCTGGGAGACGGAGTGAAATGGTAGGCTGGAAACTGTGACTGACGTCTTTATCATTCTGGCCGGTCGGTGGTGGTGAGGGGGGACAGGACGTTGACCCAACGAAACCTACCGACTGAATTTTATCAAAATCCAAGGGCCCCCCCCCCCCCACCTTTCCATTCCCCCCTCCCATGCTGTACACCCCCTCCCTCCCTCCAACCCCCACCCACTTCCTAAACCCCTCATTCCTTCTCCTCTTTCCCCCTCCTCCTCCTGCTGCTCCTGCTCCTTTTCCCATCCACCAACCACCACCCTCGTCTCCCCACCTGTCCTTCTCCCCCCTTCCCATTTTTACTTCTTTTTTCATTTTTTATTTTTTGTTTATTTAATTTTTTTATTATTTTTATTATTATTATTATTATTATTATTATTATTATTATTATTATTATTTATTCTGCAGTTGAAAAGCGCTGGGAGACTTTGCAAACGCAAAGAACGGACCAACCACTGTGCCCAGAGGCAGAATCTGCTTGAACAGTAAAAAGCTACACCGAGTGTAGCCAGTTCCGATGCAACCACAAGGCCACTGCGAGACGGGACGTCGATGGTGAACTCTTCTGCAGTGAGTGAGTGAGCGAGCCAGGCTAAGGTAAGCGTAAAGTAAATTAAATCTAAGGTACTATTGCTTGTAGCCCACCCACCCGCTAAAGGCCATACCAGGGCTGTGGTAAAGTAACGTAATATTGCTCGTAGCCCAGCCGATCGCAAAGGGCCTTAACAGGCTGTGGTAAGGTAAGGTAATGTTGCTTATAGCCCAGCCACCCCCCCAAAACGTCATATCAGGGCTGTGGTAAGGACAGGAAGGTAATGTTGCTTATAGCCCAGCCGATCGCAAAGGGCCATACCAGGGCTGTGGTAAGGTAAAGTAATATTGTTCGTAGCCCAGCCGATCGCAAAGGGCCATATCAGGGCTAGCCGGCTGTGGTAAGGTAAGGTAAGGTAAGGTAAGGTAAGTAAGGTAAGTTAAGGCAAGGTAAGGTAGGGTTGTTTATAGCCCAGCCACCCCCCAAAACGTCATATCAGGGCTGTGGTAAGGTAAGGTAATATTGCTTATAGCCCAGCCACCCCCCAAAACGTCATATCAGGGCTGTGGTAAGGACAGGAAGGTAATATTGCTGGTAGCCCAGCCGATCGCAAAGAGCCATATCAGGGCTGTGGTAAGGTAAGGTAATATTGTTTATAGCCCAGCCGACCCCCAAAACGTCATATCAGGGCTGTGGTAAGGTAAATGTAAGATAATGTTGCTTATAGCTCATCGGATCCGCAAAAAGGTCATATCAGGGCTGTCGTAAGGTAAATATAAGGTAATGTTGCTTATAGCTCATCGATCCGCAAAAGGTCATTTAATGGCTTTGGTGAGGTAAATGTAAGGTAATGTTACTTATAGCCCAGCCGACCCACAAAGGGCCACATCAGGGCTGTGGTAAGGTAAGGTAAGGTAAGGTAAGGTAATGTAATGTTGCTTACAGCGTAGCTGACCACAAAGGGTCATCTCAGGGCTGTGGTAAGGTAAGGTAAGGTAAGGTAAGGTAAGGTAAGGTAAGGTAAGGTAATGTAATGTTGCTTACAGCGTAGCTGACCGCAAAGGGTCATCTCAGGGCTGGTAGGTAAGGTAAGGTAAGGTAAGGTAAGTAAGGTAAGGTAATGTAATGTTGCTTACAGCGTAGCTGACCGCAAAGGTCATCGTAGGGCTGTGTAAGGTAAGGTAAGGTAAGGTAAGGTAAGGTAAGTAAGGTAAGGTAAGGTAAGGTAAAGGTAATGGTGCTTACAGTCCAGCTGACGTACAAAGGGCCACCATATCAGGGCTGTGGTAAGGTACGGTAAAGGTAATGTTACCTATAGCCCAGATGACCTCAAAGGGCCATACCAGGGCTGTGGTAAGGTAGGGTGATGTTGCTTGTATCCCAGCCGACGGCAAAGGCCACATCAGGACTGTGAAGGGTAAGGTAAGGTAGAAGGTAAGTAAGGTAAGTAAATTTGCTTGTGCCCAGCCGACTGCAAAGGCCATATCAGGGCTGTCACCGAGCTGACGTCAACTCAAAAGTCATCCAAAAAAAGTTAGGCTAAGGAAATGTATGGGTGTGTTTGTATGGGTGGGGGATTGAGGAATGGGGTGGAATGGGGTGGGGGGGAGTGGGAGTGCTCTAAAAGGGCTGTAAAGAGATTGGGGAGCTGGGAGGGGAGGGGGAGGGAGTAAGAGTGCCAAAAAAGGCTAGAGGGAGATTAGGGAGCGGGGAAGTGTACGTGTGTGTGTATGTGTGTGTGTGTGTGTGTGTGTGTGTGTGTGTGCGTGCGTGCGTGCGTGCGTGCGTGCGTGCGTGCGTGCGTGCGTTGTGTGTGTGTGTGTGTGTGTGTGTGTGTGTGTGTGTGTGTGTGTGTGTGTGGTGTGAGTGGGGTCGGAGAGGAGAGGCGCTGGGTGGTGGGAAGGAGGGGGGCGGAGGTGGATGTGGAGGTGGGTGGTCAGATGGGCTAAACGTCATTAGGCGACACGTGATCGAGTACAATTAATGGTCATTGGGCGACTCGTGCTGCGCCGAATGAGTTGGGGTGGGGTGGGGTGGGAGGAAGGCGGGGTGGGGGTGGGGGGGCGGGAGAGCAGGGAGAGGGTTGACGGGGAGGAGAAGAGAAGGGGAGGGAGTAGGATGGGGGAGAAGGAGTGACAGGCTTGAGGTTGACAAGGGCACCTGGCTGGCTGTTGTCTGTCTGTCTGTCTCTCCCTCCCTCCCTCCCTCTCCTCTCCTCTCTCTCTCTCTCTCTCTGTCTCTCTGTCGCACATCACACCCCCCTCTATCCCTCCTCTCCTAATTTAGCAAATCATTCTTACTTCAATCCACCTCTTTACCATAAAATGACCGACCACTGACGACAAATAACCGAGATGACGACAACAACTACTAGATCACGTGCAAGACTGAAAAAACAACAAAAAAAACCGACAACAATGACAACTACTATCACTGTGACAACCACCACCACCACCACTACCACCACGACAAGGAGATAATAATGATGGTGACACCATCACCATCACCGTCACGCCCCACCACCCAGAACTTCACGGTCAATAGCTGAAGAGGGACGTTGTGGGGGCTTTTTCAGGTGCGAGTCCAGCCAGATGTACGACTACAACGGCAAGCACTGTGACCACGCCAAGCTGCGAGGCTGGGTCATCGCCACCATCGTCAGCATCGTGGTCGTCGTCATCATCGCCGTCGTCATCGCTTCTTGATCCACAACAAGAAGTCTTCGTGAGTGGACTTTTTTTTTATTTCATTCTTTCTTTCTTTTTCTTTTTCTTTTTCTTATATTTTATTTTTTTGCTGTGCCACTTCAGTGGCATTACACCCACGTCGCTCTTTTCGACCCCCCCCCCCCCCCCCCCCCCCCCCCCCCCCCCCCCCCGTTCACAGCTACAGCCCGGCCCAGCCCGCCGCAGCCCCGCACCGGGCAGTCTACAGAGAGCCGTCAATATCAAGTCGTTAAGAGACAACCTACCTGAGGAGACACTGCACTGCTGCTGGGGTCACTTCGGTGGTGTTCAGTGGCGCCTGTTCTGATCTAACATACGCAGGACACCACCTACTAAGCCCCCTACTGACGACAATAATTTCTTAGTCGCGGAGCCGGTGTCGTATATAATACTGTCGCTCATAAAATCGTGTCGCAGCGACAGTATTTCCCGGAAATACTGCATTTTATGGACAGCTACAATATTCTATGGACATTTTTCGTGAAAAGTTGTCGCGCGACATTTTTTCCAGCAATTATTGTCGCTGCAACAATATTTCACGTGAAATGCTATCGCTGCGATACAATTCCACGGCGACAGTATTATATACGACACCGGCGTGAGTGAGCTCTCCCTCCGGAGGGCGCCACCACGTCCGTCCAACGACAGCCCCCCCCCCCCCCCCCCCCCCCCCCCCCCCCCCCCCCCCCCCCCCCCCCCCCCCATGAATTTGCCGATACCGGTGACCCCGACGGAACCAAACCAAGGCCATAGACGTGGAAGGGACATCGAAATTGCAATCACCATGAGAGCAGGGCATGAAGGGCCACAGAATTTGATGTATTTTTTTTGTTAATGCTGATCAGTCAAAATGAGAATGATGAGGATGATGCCACAGATATCATCCCAGCCTAAGACTGCATGACAGGGCTGTACTCCTCGCTGACTTTCATAATATATCCCGGCGTCAACCAGGCCCGAGAGATAAAGACACCAGCAGTGTTGGTCAGGAAATTTGAGCAACACTCTCAGAGACGCATCCATGTTGTTGATAAAACTCGAGTGTGTGGTCACAAACGTCCCAACTGAGCCCGTAGCAAACTCAACTCTGGGTAGTAGCCAGTCGGGCCAGAAGAATTCGTGAGTGGACTTTGTGTCACAGAGAGAGCGCGCTGAAATCATCATGAAGAAGAAGAAGAAGAAGAAGAAGAAGAAGAAGAAAAAGAAGAAGAAGAAGAAGAAGAAGAAGAAGAAGAAGAAGGATATTTCCTTCATTATTGTTATATTGAGCAGATTCCTTTGGTTTCGTTTATTTTACTTTTAATAGTTTCTGTCATCTGGATACGATAGGCAAATGGTAACTTCCATGATGGAGAAGTGCTTCCGCACTCATGTCGGCTGTGAATGTTGGTCCCATGAGCGCAAAGTTAATGGCACTGTCAGTGTCACCCTGCCGCCCTGTATGTGTTGGAGATGATGTCAGTGCACTGAGAAGTACTTCATCCGACATGTGTTCCAGCGCAATACTTTGAGAACTGGTACCAAGATGAATGTCAGGTAGGGAAGACCTCAAGGTCTGACCAGCGCGTTGGGCTAAAGCGCCGGTCAGACATCTCTGAAGTCGTAGCCACGAGACCCTCTTCTTAAATTCTCTTATCTTAGTCATTAATTCATTCATCCATCCGCTTTAAATCAGCAGAGTGTGAGGGTCTGGAAACTTAGCTGATGTGGTGTAGCGTATGACATTCATGGACTAGTCCGCACACAATGACACCTCTTTGATGAAACTGAAACTAATACAACTAAAGAAGCCGGAGATGAAACGCGTTGAAACAGTCAGGTTCCCAGTTCCGGTTTCTACCCGTTTTAAATCCACTCCATCTTCAGCTCCGGTTCTACCCGTTTTAAATCCGCTCCATCTTCAGCTCCGGTTCTACCCATTTTAAAATCCGCTCCATCTTCAGCTCCGGTTCTACCCGTTTTAAATCCGCTTCAACTTCAGCTCCGGTTCTACCCGTTTTAATTCCGCTCCATCTTCAACTCCGGTTCTACCCGTTTTAAATCCGCTCCATCTTCAGCTCAGGTTCTACCCGTTTTAAATCCGCCCCATCTTCAGCTCAGGTTCTACCCGCTTTAAATCCGCCCCATCTTCACTCAAGACTCAAGACTCAAAGCCCCTTGGAATGGAGATATACGTTGTGATTCATGTCGCAGACTGATATTAGTATTCTTTATATCATACACATGGAATGCTTCTTGAAAGCTGTATGCAAATAAATAGCTGACTGTTTAACGTGATTTTCGTTGAGAATGCACATTACAAACCATGTTGTAAACTGATATTCGTATTCTTTATGTTGTTACATATTTCGCTTCTTGAATGCTTCCTATAAATGAACAGCTAACGTCTTTTCATTTCATAATGTCATTAACAAGCTTAATTTGAAAAGGCAAGGATTCTTGAAATACTTTCGTGAGATGAATTTCTCTCTAAGTTCGTTGAATCCTGGACAAGTCAATACAAAACGAACTTCACCCTGTCTTTCGTAACGACATAATGGACAGATCAAATTTCTATTAAATGGCTGGCTGCAACGAAAGTAGTGAGTAAAGAGATCGGAGACACCAAATCTAAATTTAGTCATGATACGTTATCAGTGTTTGTCCATTGTCTTCAGTATATTGACAGGCAGACATCGTAAATCATTATACGTTCTACACATTTCAAATCTTTCACTCTTCCGTAGCTGAGAATTCCAATTTTGCCTAAAACATTTACGTCTTGAGTCCATCGTCAACAGAAGCCAGACAAACTGTTGTCTCCAAGGTCGAGAGGTCACAAAAGAACTATTTTGTAATCAGGATCAGCCAACACCCCCCCCCCCCCCCCCCCCCCCCCCGCCCCATCCCTCCATGCACAAAAAAACAGTAACTTTCTCCCATTGGTAGAAAGAGGCACTGGTATTTTGTGACTCCCCTGAGGAAGCCATGACCAGGCATGCAGTGCTGTTTGTCGGCAGAAAGTTGGTAGAAAGAGGCACTGGTATTTTGTGACTCCCCTGAGGAAGCCATGACCAGGGCAGTGCTGTTTGTCGGCAGAAAGAAGACGTACGATGATGATGTCCACCATCGCCGATACAAGCACGACTACAATGGGCGCCATGAAGTCATTGAGGTAAAACAAACAAACAAACAGCATACATACAAACAAACAAAAGAAACCATGCAAAGACGCGGAAGTGGCAAAATACTTTTGTCAGAATGAGTTCAAAGTTGCTTCAGACATTCCGAGAAGGATACTAATAAGACACTGTTGCCGACTTAGTGAAGTACTAATAACACACTGTTACCGACTTAGTGCCGTACTAATAACACACTGTTACCGACTTAGTGACGTACTAATAACACACTGTTACCGAATTAGTTCCGTACTAATAACACACTGTTACCGACTTAGTGACGTACTAATAACACACTGTTACCGACTTAGTGCCGTACTAATAACACACTGTCACCGACTTAGTGCCGTACTAAAAACGCACTGTTACCGACTTAGTGCCGTACTAATAACACACTGTTACCGACTTAGTGACGTACTAATAACACACTGTTACGACTTAGTGCCGTACTAATAACACACTGTTACCGACTTAGTGCCGTACTAATAACACACTGTTACCGACTTAGTGACGTACTAATAACCCACTGTTACCGACTTAGTGACGTACTAATCAGACACTGTCACTGACTTAGTGAAGAACTAATAACACACTGTTACCGACTTAGTGCCGTACTAATAACACACTGTTACCGACTTAGAGACGTACTAATAACACACTGTCACCGACTTAGTGCCGTACTAAAAACACACTGTTACCGACTCAGTGGAGTACTAATAACACACGATTACCGACTCAGTGAAGTACTAATAACACACTGTCACTGACTTAGTGAAGTGCTAATAACACACGGTTACTGACTTAGTGAAGTACTAATAACACACTGTTACCGAGTTAGTGACGTACTAATAACACACTGTTACCGACTCAGTGGAGTACTAATAACACACGATTCCGACTCAGTGAAGTACTAATAACACACTTACGA
>CM031608.1:48149740-48167240 GCA_018398815.1 Conus ventricosus | reverse complement strand
CTTGCGCCAAATTCATGAAAATAATTGATTTGCTCGATCACCACTATCATTGTCCTGAATCTTGTTTATCTTGCCTGAAAAAGACTTAATTGGTCGAAACGCGTCGTGTTTTGTCTCATAACTTATTTGTCCAAGTTAACGTACTTATTTGCTTCAAATCTCTTAAAAATTTGCTTTAATTTTCTCATGCAGTCACCTCACTTTGAAAATACTATTGCAGGCAATATGTATTGTTCATCTTGTATGCCAATGCGGAGGTCCAGACCAGAGTAAGGCAAGCCATTGGACCATACGAAGACCTGTTGTCCACGGTGAAAAGAAGGAAAATGAGATGGTATGGTCATGTTTCAAGATCAACAATACTTTGCCAAAACCGATCTACAGTGCGAGGAGGAAGAAGGAGAGGAAGACAGAGAAAGAGATGGAGGGACAACATCAGTGCATGGTCTGGCCTCACACTCAGTAACTGCCTAAGAGCGTCTGAGAACCGGGAGGAGTGGAGGAAGCCGGTTGCGAAGTCTTCCTTGGCGCCCAAACGGTCTTTAAGACTCCGGGATAGGTGATAGGTGATTGTATGCCGTGTTGACCGTTGATGTGGTGTATGACGTTGGCCGTTCATGCTGTGTGTGGTGTTCACTAATCACTGTGGGTTCGGGGTGTTCCGATTTCAGGTGGTCTCTGGGAGGTCCCATCCGGAGTTTGGTCGTCCGGTCTACTATTCCTGATCCTGACCCGCCCATGACTTGACGTTTGGCACAGACAGTGAGTGCTTCTAAACCATCTTCTCCCTCTCTCTCTCTCTCTCTCTCTCTCTCTCTCTCTGTATGGCCGTCTGGCCGTCTGTCTGGCCGTCTGTCTGTCTGTCTCTCTCTCTCTCTCTCTCTCTCTGTCTCTGTCTTTCTTCTCTGTTTTCTGTTTCTGTTTCTGTCTCTGTCTCTGTCTCTCTCTCTCTCTCTCTCTCTCTCTCTCTCTCTCTCTCTCTCTCTCTATCTCTCTGTGTTATTCATTCATTCTTTAACTTGTTAATCACATTTTCATTTTTTGTCCCCTTCCTGGCAGAGGCCCGATAAAAAAATATATGCACATGCCTACTTTGAAAAAAAGATCATCATCATCATTATCCTCATACCCCCAACCCCCCTCCGAGAGAGAGAGAGAGAGAGAGAGAGAGAGAGAGAGAGAGAGAGGAGAGATGCAGATGAATAACTTTCCACCTGAACTGTGTACCGTTTCAGTGTTCAGAGACGGAACTTGTCAACCACCGGAAGTTTCCACTCGGCCATTGTTATCAAGCAACACCAACAACCCGGATGCAGTTGCTTCAAATCCCCGGATTGAATATGGGCTGAATGTTAATGACTATTGTGTTTCCATTTAACATTATATACAAGTTACGGTTTTTGTTTATCAAAAGTATATATATATATATATATATATATATATATATATATATATATATATATATATATATATACTTTTGATAAACAAAAACCGTAACGTGTTTGAATAAATGATTAATGAATATCAGAATATTCAAAAAAAGAAAAGTGAATTGGTATCACTGACAGTGACTGCCACCTAAGTGGCAAGAAAAATTTACGTAACTTACGCCGTGTGTACAAAATTATATCTCGGGGTATCATGGTAAGAAACCATGGCGATGGCGTGAGGAAATCAAGATTATCGAGGAAAACGATTAGTTTGGTGATGAAAGTACGTTTGATGACAAAAATGGATTTAGTTTCAAAGGGAGGCAACTGCAGGTGGAAGTTGAAACAAAGTTAAAAGAAAAAAAAAATTACAAAGCCGCCGAACGAAAGAAACCAACACATTACAAGACAAACACGTAAAAGAAAAATGACTATGTGGCTGAACAGAACAAACCAACAAGTTACAGGTGTTTCTCTTGTAATTTGTTGGTTTCTTTCATTGGGTGGCATGGTCATTTTTCTTTCAAGTTCGGAAGTGAAGATGTTTAAAATTTCAGCCAAAGAGGTTGTTTTTCGTGCCTGTTTGTCTGTGTGTTTGTCTGTGTGTTTGTCTGTCGTCTATGAGCAAGATCGCAGAAGGACCCGCAAAAGTGATTGTAACAAATTTTGGAGAAAGACGGAATTAATCCTAGGGACAAATCTATTACATTTCGGTGCCGATCCAGTGTAAAGAGCGAGCCTTGGAATTTATCAAAGAAAACTAGTTCATTGTGGCAGAGATCTCCGCTTTCTTTTCAACCTGAAAGGTTTTTTTCTTTTAATTGTTTTCAAAATGAATAGCCAGGAAAACGGGCGTATCATTATTATCATTGTTGTTGTTGTTGTTGTTATTGTTGTTGTTATTTGTGATGACGATTATTATGATCATCATAATTGTTGTTGCTGTTGTCATTGTTGTTGTTGTTGTTGTTATTTATTATTATTATTATTATTATTATTATTATTATTGTTATTATTATTATCATTGTGGTCGTGGTTCTTGTTTACAATTATTATTATAATTGTTGTCGTTGTAACTGATCATTATTATTATTATTATTGTTATTATTGAATGACAATCGAGTTGTCAGATTAATGGTCGTGTTATGTGTCAAGTTTGGTGTCATTTGAGATAAAAATGTTTTGAACTGAAAGGGCACATGGGAGATCGCAGACCCATGCCAAGGTTGGACAGTTTTTAAACAAACAAACAAAACGAAAAACAGAAAAGAAAAGAAGACGAAAGAAAAAGACGGAGGGGAAAAAAACGTTTGTATAAGCACGCCATCCAGACCTTATTATTTAAGTTTCAAAGCTGAGCTGGTGTACATGAGACGTCAACTTGCATGTTTTTTTGTTTTTTGTCTTTTTTAAATGATGCGAAACATTGTACATCGCAGGTAAAGCAGGGTGAAAGCATGTAACAGTGAAAAACGATGCAGGATCTGCTGTTTGATCCGCATTCACAACTCAGATCTCCTCCTCCCCAAAATGTAATAGCTTTTTTCCTGGGCCGCATTTTATCTTTTGACGAAGTTTGATCAAGAAAGGTTTGGTACTTTTTGCATAATAGCGATAAAGGGAACAACAACAACAACAATAACAACAACAACAACAACAAACCTAGCCAACATATGTGGGTGAAAACATATCCTCTTTGTCAGACACAATCATGAAAAAAACAAACAAACTTGGAAACAGATAATGGTCCTCATATTTCTTTGAGTTGTGTATATCAAACAATTACATTTTACTTTGTTATATGCAATTGATATCGTTCTTTGAGTTGTGTATATCAAACAATTACATTTTACTTTGTTATATGCAATTGATATCGTTCTTTTTCGAACAGAGTGGGACGGGGGGATTAAGAGAAAAAAACATCGCGTTATCTTCATGGGGATCACCGTATAGGAAATTTGTAGCAAATCCAACCAAAACGTGCATTGGAAAAATATCTGGCCGCGACAACTTTTGATGTGGGGGGCGAAATTATGGAGACTCACGACGGCTTTCTGTATCTAACTGACGGGGTGATTTCTGTGATTTATGACAATTACAATGAAATATTAGAAAACTGATGAAATTAAACGCCCCCCAATCACCACAGTTTCACAAGATGTTTAACATACTTAAGCATGAGGAATAAAGCATGCAGAAACACTTTTTAAATCTTCTCATGAAATCTAACACCCCCTCAGTCACCACATTTCATAAAATGTTTGAATTTAGCATAAAAACGAAAAGAAAAACTTTTTTTTTCTTTTTTTCCATTGCTGAAAAAAATCGTGGATTTGACTCCTTGGGGCAGAGACGACCTTTCTTTTTTTCCTTCTAATTTGGTTATAATGATCAAAAGTGTGTTATATTGGAATATATGCATCTTAATATACTATCATTTATGTGCTGTAACTAAACAAATATCATGTAAAAATCTAAACTTTTATCATATGCGGATAACACTGTTTACTTCGTGCATATTGTTAATGGAGGTGTGTAACCAATGCTCAAAACAAAACAAAAAACTGTTTCTCAATGTGTTTGCAACAGGTGTGACACAAAGTATGGACACGGAGCAGAAGCCATGAAGACCATTGATAACTTTACGCATTGAGCGAGTGACTTTCTTTGTGCGAAATATTATAACACTAATAAAAGTGACTAACTACCTGATCACAGAATCGCCAACAAAATACTGTAAAGTAAAATTTGAAAATCACACATTCGCCAAATTTGTCGATTGGAAAGTTGAATTTGAAAATTACAAAAACCACCAACAATTTTTTAAAGTCAAATTTGAAAGTACCTTTGATGTTGACTTCATGCCTCAATAAAATCCAGTGACACCGACTACAGTGATTTTTTTTCCTTTGCGACACTGGCAAGCTTTTTCAAAAATTACATTCGTAAGCAAAATCTGGTATTACTTAAATTCATGGATCAGGTTGTCGAACAGTTGAAACATACATGTCGTGCTGTACATAAGAAAATAATTCATATCACTTATGTGTAAAACGTTTCACTTTGTTATCATGGAAACAGTGGATTGCAAGGTTGTTTCTTTGTTTATTTTCTATTCTATCGCAACAGAACAAGAGACACTTTTAAACAAAATCCAGAGAAGTTATGGAGACCATGAACAACTCTGCAGGGAATAACCGTATTCAGAATGGCAACTTCACAAAATGCCAGAAGCTGAAGAAAAGTAATAATTCCTCTGTTTCAAAATGACGATGAAATGTTTTAATACAATTTTCTAAAGCGAAAACTAAATAAAACTGACAATCAAACAAAAATTCTTCCATCTTTGCAGTGGGACAGAATTCAATTAATTATTTAATGTTTGATTGCGAGCGGCAGAAGCAAGCTTGTTTAGATACACAATCATCAGGAGCAAAAAATTCCTAATTATGTAAAACATAGATTGGACTGTCTATTTAAATATTTGTTCTGTACATCAGTGGGTGATAAATATGTTATGCAAAACTTTTTTTCCTTACGTTTGTGTATATCCTTATAAAGTGATTTACTTCATACATGATGTAATGAAAATTTGTGACAAATCGAGCGGAAAACGGTTTTTGTTTGTTTGTGTGTTTGATTTTTGTGCCGGGCAGGAGGGAAGTGTACGGATAAGAAGAAGTAGGATGGGGACCGGGGGAAGGCGGATGTATGGAAGCAGATAGAAAGATCGCCTTTTCTACATACAGAGAAGATGCATTGGGGACTGTTGGCAGTTTTATACATTCAGGGAAAAAAAGTTTCTAATAAGAAAAGCAACATTGCAAAAAGTATAAAAATTGATCATACGTAATTAGGCTTCCTCTCCAGTTTATCCCTTCATTTTTAATGCTGATTTAAAGATTTATTTTCCGTTTGAAAAAATAAGAAATGAAAAAGCACCGTCTTTTCCTACCTTGAGAACTTCGATGTAATGCAGTAAGATAATCTTAAAATGGATTTGACTGTTTGCCGCAGAGGCATATGTCTCAGGAATTGCAGAAAGTACGATTTTTTGGTGTCACAACACACACACACACACACACACACACACACACACACACACACACACACACACACACACACACATCAAGCACGCACGCACGCACTCACGCACGCATACACACACACACACACACACACACACACACACACACACACACACACACACACACAACACCCCACAACACACCTCGTTAACCTCATTCCACACAAGGTAAGGGGTGCACGGTATCCTGGTTACAATTCAAACCTGTCACCAGGTACCACCCACCTTCCCTGCAGTTGTTTTTTTTTTTTTCGGAGTACCACCTGTAGCCTCCCGCACCATAGTCCTGCCCTGGGAGTGTTTCTCCTGGGGTACCACATCTGGGGTTTAGTTTTTGTTTTTTTTAAGGCGGTTCTTAACCGCCTCGTGTGCCCGTCATCAAATACACACAGCAGTTTTGAATGGTAGTCCTGCCAAAGGCTTGCACCTCCCCCGTCCGCCGCAGCATGACTGTCACGTTGTTCTAGGACTGCCACAGTTCGCGGCTACTTCCCCCTCCCCCCCCCCCCCTCCTCCCACCTCTCTTCCCACTCCTTAACCCGTCCCCTTCCAGTGTGTGGAGGGCTGTTCTTCTATCCCGCGATCTCAGAATTTGCTCAGTTGCGATGGTCGTTCCCGCGATACACTTAAGCGTTGGGTGATGAGTTCATTGTCTTGTTTTAGATTCATTGTTTTTTTGTGTGTGACTGTATTTGGAGGTTTGAATCAAACTGGCAGAAAACCTGTAACTGGCCACAACAGAGGGAGACACATTGATCGGAAGGAGGAGACACTGTGGAAACTTACAGTTTTGAGTATGTGTGGAAAGACTTTCGAAAGAAATTCAACTTCACAAAGTGTTAGAAAGTGATTTTAAAAAATTGTAACGGCTTCCAGTCACAAAATGATTACCAAATGTTTCTATTTAATTTGAAATTGACAGAAAAACCTTTTTAAAGGTCATGGCTGGAATAACGTCCATGCAGTTTGTTTGTTTTTATATAAAGTGGATTTGTCTATGGTGAAGGCAATTTCATTCAAAATATATTAAATTAATTGAATTTCTGTTTTCTGAATTTATAGGCAAAATAAAATTTTCAGTGTAAACATATTGTGCTTCAAGGGTACATCAGAGGGCAATTTGTACATATTTTTTTCAGAGGCAATTCGTACATATTTTTTATCAGAGGGCAATTTGTACATATTTTAATCAGAGGGCAATTTGTACATGTTTTTGAGATAGTTTACTTTGTTATAACCTGATACAATCCTTTTGTGGAACACAAAAATATTACATTATCTTTACATACATTGTTGATGAGGAAAAATTGTACCAAATCCAACAAAATCATTTCATATTTGTTTGCAAGAGAACTAGAGACATTTATAGATATAGAAAAGAACCATGGGGACCATTGACAGCTTGGCGAAAATAGAGAAAGACATTATTCAGAAAGGCGAAAAGCTTGTAGCTGATCAAACATAACATCTCCCCTGTCACAAGATTACCATCGAATGCTTTGATTGAATTTTGTAGAAAGAAAAAGTCAGACAATCATAGCTCAATAAAATCCAGTGCTTTCAGTTACAAGACAGATTATAGGTTATTTGTGGCAGAGGCAATTATGTTCAAACTGCAGTCATTGTGGCCACCAGAATTGTGAATTATTTTAGTACATTCATCAAGTTGCCTAAAATCTTAAACAAATGTTTTGTATCGTACTTAAGAGGACGATTCATATGTAGTATATGGAACCGTTTTTTGTTGTTGTTTTTTTCCCTCTTGGGCTTTGTTTGTTTGTTTGTTATATGCAAATAGAACAAATCTATAGTTAAACATGACAAACAATACAATATGTTAATACAGTATGATCAAAAAGACAAAACGATTTTTTTAATCATTTAACGGCAACAATTCTTGCAAGAATTAGAAATATGCTGGGAAAGAAAACATGGAATATTGTTGAAACGTTACATCAAAATCAGAATAATGTAATTTTCATATGGAATGGTTCGATTGTTTGCAACAGGAGCTTTCTTGTTGAAACTTCACTTCTACTGGTTTCATGACATAACTCTTTTGATGAACAATCTGAATAATCATTCTGAATAAACCTTTTGAATAACCATTTTGCTGAACTTAAGCGAATACTGTAATACGGTAGATGTCTCCACTATCAAAATTTCCAAAACCAAATATGGGTGGAACAGCATCTCATGTCTACGGCTGTCTATATTTATGATACAGAAGACTTTTGTTGCAGCAAATGAAGCTGCAAATACTGCTTAGTGGATTGTCATCCGAATATAGCCTACAGCAATGAAAAGTGACACGTGAGTCTTTTGATATGAGTTATTCATGAGCTTAAAAACATTTCCTCTCATTTTTTCCGAAACAAATACAATAAAACGTTCTACCGACGAATCTTCGACTAGGATAGGTAACAACCTTGAAGAGTTGTAGGTAACAAACTTGAAGAGTTGGTAGTAACAAACCTAAAGAGTTGTAGTAACAAACCTTGAAGAGTTTGTAGGTAACAAACATTAAAGAGTTGGTAGGTAACAAACCTTAAGATTGGTAGGTAACAAACCTTAAGAGTTGGTAGGTAACAAACCTTGAAGAGTTGGTAGGTAACAAACCTTAAAGAGTTGGTAGGTAACAAACCTTGAAGAGTTGGTTCTTCAGGTCGAAGGGAAACGGTTTTTGTTGTACAAGTCTTTGAGAGCGATCAGTGTTTCTTTTTCCTTGAATTTTTTGTCTTAAAGGTACTTTTTCTTAATCATCTATGTGATTGCTTTCTTTTTCATTTTTTTTAAAATTTGCTTGGTTGTTTGTTTGTTTACTTGCTTTTGTTCCATTAATTGCAAACGTATACACGTATTCTTATGTTTCATTGTATGGTAATTGTGTATATGATAGTGAGGGATAATTTCAAAGGTTATCATGTCTTTCATCATGCACATGTGAGCGCATGTTTTATGGAATGGGATGACACGATGATAGTGACGAGGACAGCGTGCTAAATCCGTTCCGTGGTTGTTCGGTAAAAAGTGTCTATAGCCTTCATTTAGCCACGCACGGAAAAATTTAGGTCAATGTTCGGACAGTTTGTCGCAGAATTCCACTGCAAACGTTGAGTACAAACTCAGTGTGTTTGTACGACCGAACCGTTGACTCCTGCTGGACCCACTTGTTCATAACAGCAGACGTGTCCGCCAAAGCCAAAGGACCAAGTATCCTGACTTTGAATGTGATCTTTGAATTTCTGAAAGAGATCCAAATTCTTCATCTGATCTAAGATTTTACAGAAGAAAGATTTTTTAATAAAATTTCCAGTGTGCTTTAGAAGGTGTATTTTAAAGCGATAAGCTTTTTTTCTTTCTTTTCTTTCTTTTTTTTCTTTGCGGTCGGCTGGGCTTTGAGCAACATGACCTTACCTTTCCTTACCTTACCTTACCGAACTGATAGTCATCAGGTACTTTCAAACGACTTTCAGATTGTCTAAGAATTACACACAAACAAAGAAAAAAATACAAAGGGCATCTTTTCAAGGCGCCACGAAAGTTGTGCATTTGCACTTTCGTTTGTCGTTGCACTACGACAAAAAAATGTAGAGAACCTGGAGTGAGAATCAGAGAAAAAGAATTCAAAGAGACTGCAAAGGCTGCATCTGACAACAAAACACTTGTTCCTGTTCTGGGTTCAGCAGACACTATTTAAAGAACAACCTTGTACTTTGATACGTGTGACGGTTTATGCACAGGACTGGTATGGTTTGTACATGTGCAGGTGCCTTTTGCAATTTGGTCTGGTTTTCATATGTTATTTTACTCTTAGGGTACCTCTGAGAGTAATAAAGGGACATAAATCTTGATTTTGTATATCTTCAGTGACGTGTTCGTGTGAATGTGTGTGTTGTATGTACGTTCGTGTGGTGTGCGCGCGCGCGCGCGTGTGCGCGCGCGTGTGTGTGTGTGTGTGTGTGTGTGTGTGTGTGTGTGTGTGTGTGTGTGTGTGTGTGTGTGTGTGACCATCTTGCCTACCTGTGGGTGTGTAAGAGAATACCAATACGAATATTTTAGAGAGATGGCGAGAACCCTGCGTACCTATCTAAACTAGCAACCCCATAACACATGTCCTCTCTTCCCTACATCAAATACTCTAACAGATTGCAATCACCCTATCTGATCATATCCAA
This sequence comes from Conus ventricosus, assembly GCA_018398815.1. Classification (NCBI taxonomy): domain Eukaryota; kingdom Metazoa; phylum Mollusca; class Gastropoda; order Neogastropoda; family Conidae; genus Conus; species Conus ventricosus. The sequence continues at coordinate 48,157,545 of CM031608.1, read as the reverse complement.
CCTTAACCTGTCTCCCCTGGCTAAACATTATTCTCCTCTTACCTAGCTTACCCAGTCTCTCTTAACTTCCACACACTAATACCTTGGTCAAACTTACTTGATCTTACACTAACCTACGCTATCTACATTACCCTAGCCAAAGCTGTCCTGCTTTCCCTTTAGCCATTGTATCTTTACCTAACCACCCATACCCCACCTCATCCTAACTACACACACCCTGCCCACCGTGATCTAATTTTACACCACCCTAATCAAGCCTGTTCTACTCTAATGTCAGCTGACCCACCTTTCTTCACCCTATTCTACCTTATCACTACCCTCACCTAACCTACCTCAAAGTAACCTACACATATAACATATACCTTGACCTAACTACTCTGCCTACCTGTACCTGCCCCTTGAGGCAGCTCTTCAGTCGACTAGCCAGGCAGGCAACCCGATGCGTAAACGAGAGGGGAGGGGGGGGGGGTGGTAGTAAAACCGCTGACAGCTTGGTTTCTAACCCAGGGTGAGCGGTATATAAGTACTCTTGATGATAATAGTAACAACGTATCGTTCGTTTTTTGGTACCTCAGGCTGATATCATTTTGTGTGAGCAATCGTCTCCAAAACTAATCTACTTTAAAATACTTCATATAAAAAAATGATGATGATGATGAAGTAGAAGAACAAGAACAAGAACAAGAAGAACAAGAACAAGAACAAGAAGAACAAGAAGAATATGATGATCATGATCATGATTATGATGATGATGGTGACGGTCTTGATGGTGATGATGATGATGGTGATGATAATAGTACTGGTGATGATGACGATGACGATGATGACTATGACGATGATGATGATGACGATGATGATGATGACGACGACGACGACGACAATGACGACAACAACATTCAGATTCTTATAGCAGAGTACCTCATAACGAGTGCATACTGTCAGCTCTGTACAATGTCAAAAATATGCAAAACAAGAACAAAAGATTATACGAAACAGAAAATCGCTTGATCAGCCCTTTATTTCAAAAAAAGGGGAAAAAGAGAGAAAGAACAGAAAAAAATAGAACACACAGCCGCACACATAAACATGTACAGTAAACATCAATTAAACTAGTGAAGACTGCGAGTCAACTGGACTGTGACACGTAGATGTTGAAAAGAAAAACCGACAAAACAAAACAGATTTCCTATCAAAGAAACATAGAACGAATACGAAGGGAAATTCCATAGCACCGTTACTTGCAGATCACTGCTTCAGACGTCAGCTTAAACGAGAGTAAGCAAGTGTGTAGATATTAACGTAGCACTACGCCTTTCCTTCTGTCCTTGTTCGCGCATTCTGCTATTTTCCGTGCATATTTATTCTGCTATTGTCCGTGCATATTTATTCTGCTATTGTCCGTGCATATTTATTCTGCTATTGTCCGTGCATATTCATTCTGCTATTGTCCGTGCATATTCATTCTGCTATTGTCCGTGCATATTCATTCTGCTATTGTCCGTGCATATTCATTCTGCTATTGTCCGTGCATATTCATTCTGCTATTGTCCGTGCATATTCATTCTGCTATTGTCCGTGCATATTTATTCTGCTATTGTCCGTGCATATTTATTCTGCTAGTGTCCGTGCATATTTATTCTGCTATTGTCCGTGCATATTTATTTCGTCTTTCTTTTCAAGGATGGTTTGGGGGAGCTCTCCGGACCTATCTCTCTTTCTTCCTTTTTTTTCTTTTATCTTTTTTGTCACATACGGAGAGAAAGTGTCACTACACCAAGCATTAGGTATCAAACACAAAAACATTAAAGTCAGCAGTAGAATTGTCCATTAGTAGCAATACAGCATACAGACTAGCATGGTGCGTGAGAGTTGTAATACCAACAACGAAAGTGGGAAAGAGAAGGAGGATGCCCCACATATACAAAAAAAATAACGGAGGAATGAGGACGAACACACACACACACACACCAACACACACACACACACACACACACACACACAACACGCACCACGCACGCACGCACGCACGCACGCACGCACGCACGCACGCACGCACGACCACACACACACACACACACACACACACACACACACACACACACACACACACATCACTACAGGCTAACATTAGGAAATATTTTCACTACTGTTCACTGAAATTCATCACCATCAATTAAATCTGCACAGAATTGTAATCAACTGAATTCTTTTTTAAGGAAAAAAAGAAAAAGTCTGACAATTATCCTGAATTCAAACCTTCCAACCTCCAGAGTTGCGAAGCAGATTTGTTGTGGAAAAAAAAATGTCTCAACTGTGTTCAACCAGACTTTTCGAACATCAAATTTACTACACGCTAAGAAAGAACATCCTCACTGAATTTACAATGCATACAGTAGCATAACATATCTGCCTCCTTTTCTCAGTACTCGCTATCATCTGGATGATTTTTCGATATTTTAGTATGGAAACTGGGGGTTTCCGCATGATGCTCATGGCCTCCTCCCAGTTCAGAAGCACTTCCGATGCACGATGGAGGGCCCGCTTTCGTCGTACTCCTGCTTGGAATCCACATCTGCTGGAAGGTTGAGAGGGAGGCTAGGATGGAACCTCCGATCCACACAGAGTACTTCCGCTCCGGCGGCGCGATGATCTTCACCTTGAGGGAGGCTGGGCGACGCTGGTCAGCTCTTTGGACATGCGGTCAGCAATGCCTGTGTGAGGACAGGTCAGCAAAACTTGAGATCAAGTCCTGTAAGTCGTTTGTTTGGCGAAAAATGGTAAATTGGAGGTTGGGGGGGGGGGGGGGGGTCACATCGGCGACATTTGGCAACGCTGTGCTCTTTTTTTTTTTAACATGGTCTAGATTTCTTATTCGTCATAAAAAAACGTATGAAAGCCCCTCACGCTAACAGTCGACCGTAAGCTAACAATAATGCACAGTTCCTTGCGGGTGTAGCCTACTCATTCTTTCCCACAGCCCCGCGCACAGCACGTGTTGTCCGTCACAGAGCCAGTTCCAGCTAGCGCGCGCCTTCAGCGAAATTCTGGGAAGACGCTGTTAACCGCACATAGCGGTTTGCCACCCCCCCCCCCCCCCCTCTCTCTCTCTCTCTCTCTCTCTCTCTCTCTCTCTCTCTCTCTCTCTCTCTCTCCCTCTCTATCTCTCTCTTCTCTTTTCTCTCTCTCTCTCTCTCTCTCTTCTCTCATCTCTTGTGACCAGTAATAGTATGGACAAAGGCACTGACCAGATTCTCATTGAACGCGTGTAAAGCAGAGATACTACGGTATGCATTCACTCATCAGGTGGGGGAGGGTGCATTACTGTGTTTCATACAGAAATCGCATTTGCTTTTATAAATAGCCTTTCTTTGTGGTAGATTCCAGACGCAGTGCATTAACAAAAAATACACATTTATGATAAATCGACAGAAGTGCTGAAAATGCACAAATGCTCTATGCTGGACTGCTGTAAGGATACGGTGCTGCTGTAAGCGTAGGGGACCCACAAACGTAAAATGAATTTTCTTGGAAAATAATGACGATGCACCTAAAGAAACATACAATTGTTAGCATGCTTCCATCCCAAGTCGACCTAGGGTGGCCCAGAAACTTCCGGTTTACTGAAATATGATCATGTGCCAAAGGGAGAGAGAGGTTTACTGAAATATGATCATGTGCCAAAGGGAGAGGTTTACTGAAATATGATCATGTGCCAAAGGGAGAGGTTTACTGAAATATGATCATGTGCAAAAGGGAGAGAGAGGTTTACTGAAATATGATCATGTGCCAAAGGGAGAGGTTTACTGAAATATGATCATGTGCCAAAGGGAGAGGTTTACTGAAATATGATCATGTGCCAAAGGGAGAGGTTTACTGAAATATGATCATGTGCCAAAGGGAAGAGAGGTTTACTGAAATATGATCATGTGCCAAAGGGAGAGAGGTTTACTGAAATATGATCATGTGCCCAAAAAGGGAGAGAGAGGTTTACTGAAATATGATCATGTGCCAAAGGGAGAGAGAGGTTTACTGAAATATGATCATGTGCCAAAGGGAGAGAGAGGTTTACTGAAATATGATCATGTGCCAAAGGGAGAGGTTTACTGAAATATGATCATGTGCCAAAGGGAGAGGTTTACTGAAATATGATCATGTGCCAAAGGAAGAGAGAGGTTTACTGAAATATGATCATGTGCCAAAGGAAGAGAGAGGTTTACTGAAATATGATCATGTGCCAAAGGAGAGAGAGGTTTACTGAAATATGATCATGTGCCAAAGGGAGAGAGAGTTTACTGAAATATGATCATGTGCCAAAGGGAGAGAATGTTAAAAAAAACCCTAATGGCTCCCAACGGTGTCATATCGCTGGGGGGGGGGGGGGGCAAGAAAAACAAGTCGCCGCATACAACTGAATCATATAATGCACTGAACACATCATAACAGTGTTTCTGATCCAAATAAGGAGAGAAAAAGTCAAACTTGCCACAGACTAGAGAACTAAAAGTGACAGAGATGAACGGTCGGGTGAGGACTCCCACCGCTAAAAGGACCGACTGTAAATATGGCTCCTATACGTCTTTCACTCTGGCAGTACGAATTTTTGCTCTCCCCCCCCCCCCCCCCCCCCCCCCGACCCCGCTTATTTGTTAAAGATAATCGATAATGATAATAAAGAAAAGAGATCGCGTGCTTAACTTAACAAAAGCCTGAACGCGTATGCTTCGGATAGTCACGCACGCACAGGCTGAGAGAGATGAAGAACCTGCACCCTCTTCCTCTTTGCCTGTCTGCCTGCCTCTAGATCCCTCACCACAACACACACACACACCACACACACAAACACACACACACACAAAACACACACGCAACAAAATAATGCACCACGGCCATGAAGAAAAGAATGAAATAAACGATAAACCAGACCCGACCATACTAGACCAAAGTAAGGCATACCAGAACAAGATGACACATATCTGACAATGAATAAATAGATAAATAAATATCAAATCCGAAATGACGAGAGTAGAAGTGAACAGCCGAAGATGTAAAAAAAAAAGGAGGCAACACTTGATCCTTGCAAAAACTGTTAGTAGCTGTAATTAATCAATCAGAAATGAAATCATTTAATTTTTTTCACATTATTTATCTATTAACGAATTGATTTACATTTAATATGATAACAACAACAACAACAACAACAACAGCAACAACAAAATGAAGATTCAAGGGCAGTAACTCACCAGGGAACATGGAGGTCCCACCAGATAAAACAGTGTTGCTGTAGAGGTCGCGCCGAATGTCGATGTCACATTTCTGGATGCTGTTGTGCACCATTTCATGAACGCCACCATGTTCCAAGCCTTTTGTTTTAAAAAAAAAATGAAGAAGAAAAAAACAAATACTTGAGTTTTCATTATCATCATTATCATCATCATCATCATCATCATCATCATCATCATATTATTATTATTATTATTATTATTATTATTATTATTATTATTATCGTTATCGTTATCATTATTATCATTATCATTATCATTATTATTGTTGTTATCATTATTATAATTATTACTATGATCATCATCATTGTCATTATCACTATTATGACTATTATTGTTATGACTATTATTATTATTACAGCGCCTATCTTCTGTTAAAGACCATGCTCTAAGCATTATACAATCCACGCTCTCGTTTACTCAACGGGCTGCCTACCTGGCTAGAGCCGACTGAAGTGCTGCTTGTTGGCGCTTCAATCAGTCATTTCCCGTGTCACTAAGTCAGTATCAGCCAGTCAACTTTCTTCCATCGTTTTTACAACTTACTGAGTGCGTGCTATGTATAACGCGCGTTTCATACATACCAACAGCCAAACTGCCCGAAAGTTGATATGGAATTAAACGTGAGTGCGAGATGTAATGGGTGAATTCACACACAGAACCTCGGTTTTTAGTTTCATTCAAAGGAAGTTTTGAGAAATGCAGTCAGAACCAATGTTAACCTCCAGGAGAAAAAATCACCTTGGACTGAAACGACATGGTGGAGATTCGAACGTGCAACCCCAGCATCACCAGGATTAGGAGTCCGGTGCCCTACCAACTGAGCTATTCCGGCGTAATTTATACGTAAATGACAGTAAAATTGTGTGAATAGTTTACATCTATTGTCATTTTCCCATATGCATGCCTGCAGAGCTTCCAACTAATCTCTCTCTCTCCCCTCTCCTCTCTCCTCATCTCCCCTCCTCTCTCTCTCTCTCTCTCTCTCTCTCACACACACACACACACACACACACACACACACACACACACACACACACACACACACACACACTTAAATCTTCATCTTTGCGCATTAATTAAAGATCAATTTCTCTCTCTCTCTTTCTGAGTGTGTGTGTGTGTGTTTGTGTGTGTGTGTGTGTGTGTGTGTGTGGTGAGAATGAAAGAGAGAGAGAATCACTTGTCTGCCTTGTACATTGTTATCACACGTGGACTCTCTCTCTCTCTCTCTCTCTCTCTCTCTCTCTCTCTCCTCTCTCTCTCTCTCTCTCTCTCTTTCACACACACACACACACACACACACACACACACACACACACACACACACCACACACACTCTCTCTCTCTCTCTCTCTTTTCTCTCTCCTCCCCTCCCCCCCCCCATACACACACACTCACCCCGGCAACCCCTCCCCCATACACACACATACACTCCCCCGCCAACCCCCCCCCCCCCCCCTTGCACACACACACAAACCACACACACACACACACACCACACACACTCTCCTCCCCTCCCCCCCCCATACACACACACTCACCCCGGCAACCCCCCCCCCCATACACACACATACACTCCCCCGCCAACCCCCCCCCCCCCCCTTGCACACACACACAAACACACACACACACACACGCGCGCGCGCGCGCGCGCCCCACGCGCGCACACACTCTCTCTCTCTCTCTCTCTCTCACACACACACACACACACACACACACACACACACACACTTACACACACACACACACACACACACACACACACACACACACACACACACACACACACACACACACATCCCTACCAGCAAAAGCAGGCTGGAAGAGGATCTCGGGACCGCGGAACCTCTCGTTGCCCACCGTGACCACCTGACCATCGGGCAGCTCGTAGCATTTGTCCACAGCGGACGACTTGCTAGCCGTCACCATCTCCTGCTCAAAGTCCCAGCGCCACGTAGCACAGCTTCTCCTTCATGTCCCGCACCAGCTCCAACTCCGCTGTGGGGAACCACGGGTGAGGAGGACAAAAGCTGGTTGCTGGTTACCAGATCCTTTGTTTCTTTTGTTTCTCCAGCCAGAGAGAGAGAGAGAGAGAGAGAGACAGGGGGGGGGGGGGGGGAGGGGGGCGAGGGAGGAGAGAGGGAGAGGCAGACAGAGAGACAGACGACAGACAGATTGAGAGAGAGAGAGAGAGAGGGGAGAGAGAGAGAGAGAGAGAGAGAGAGAGAGAGAGACAATGACAATGACAATGACATCTTTAATGACAATAGCCTGATTGGCTCTAATGCCATGGAAGTGCAAAAATACAGAAAATACGGCAAATGCGGCATATAATGCATCAAACCAAGTAAATCAACTATATTACAACACTAGTGTCCGAAACTGGTCAACGTCAATAATGAAACAAAAACGACAAACATAATGAAACATATATCTAAGCAAAATTAGAAAGGCCCCCGGGATATTACCATGTGCGATAAGCAAAACAACTAATTTAAATTACATACTATACGACACCAACGT
>CM031608.1:48145172-48147952 GCA_018398815.1 Conus ventricosus | reverse complement strand
TCGTTCTGTCAGGATCCCTGCAAATATGCGGTAAATCTCGGCCTGCCAGTTCCATTCTCCCTATGGCATGAGCAAGGCGTACCCTGAACACCCACACAATTAACTAAATCAATATAACATAGCTGACAAACTATAATAGCAACCATATTTAATATCAGTATAATGAAAAACGCTCGATGGATGAATATAGCTGCCACAGTATACACCCCCTACCCCCCCCCCCCCCCCCAAAAAAAAAAAAAAATCACAGACATGCTTATGAAATGTCCTCTCTCCTTCTCTCTTCTCTCTCTCTCTCTCTCCCCCTCTTCTCTCTCTCTCTCTCTCTCTTCTCTATCTCTCTCTCTTCTCTCCCCCCCCCCCCACCTAGTCAGTAATACCGTTCCTTTATCTCTTAGTCAACTACACACACACGCGCACACACACACACACACACACACACACACACACACACACACACACACAACACACCACACACACAGATGGAGACAGAAATACAGAGAGAGAGACAAGAAAAAGAGAGAGAGAGAGAAAAGAGAGAGAGAAGAGAGAGAAGAGAGAGAGAGAGAGAGAAGAGAGAGAGAGGCAGACAGACAGACAGACAGACAAAGAGAGACAGAGAGTTGGCGAAAGAAAAAAGGGAAAAGCAGTACTGACCTTCAATGGGAATGGGCCCCATGGAACCCACATACCGTGTCCGAGAGCGTACAGGACTGCCCCTGTGGATGCCAAAAAGGCTCGGGAAGCAACTGATTGGATGCCCAAACCAAGAAGGCTGGGTGTTAACGTTCTCCACATGATCTGAATCCAACCAAAGGACGACGCACCACGCTACAGATACCCCTCCAACACACTGCACGTACGAACACACACACACAGACAAAACACACACACCACTGCACGCACACGCACGCACGCACCCGCACGCACGCCCCACACACACACACACACACACACACACGCACGCACGCACGCATACACACACACGCACACGCACACACACACACACACACACACCACACGCACACACCACACACACACACACACCACACACACACACACACACACACACACAGCTAGCCTCACCTGGTCATCTTTTCACGGTTGGCCTTGGGGTTGAGGGGGCCTCGGTCAGCAGGATGGGGTGCTCCTCAGGCGCCACCCGCAGCTCGTTGTAGAAGGTGTGGTGCCAGACCCGCTCCATGTCGTCCCAGTTGGTGACGATGCCGTGCCCCCACCGGGTACTGCAGGGAGAGAACTCCCCGCTTGCTCTGCGCTTCGTCGCCCACGTAACACTCTTTGTTGCCCATGCCCGCCATGCACACCTGATGGGGAGGTATAAGACAGTCAGGTGTGGTGTGTGTGTGTGTGTGTGTGTGTGATTTGTGGACTTCAGTGAGTATGCTCCTGCGCGCACATATCTGCACATTTGTATGTACATATATATGTGTGTATGTGTGTGTGTGTGTGTGTGAGAGAGAGAGAGAGATGGTAGAAAAAGGAACGCGGGGTGTCTTGGAGAGAACACTCAACACTGCACTGGTTTAGTGATTAAATCTTACGGCCAACATCAATGGGGAATAAGAGTACACAACACAACAAACACACGAATTCAAATTTCAAAAGAAACTTTCTGTGTGATATCACTAATTATGGCGAAGACTCGTTAAACAGAAGATTCATTCATTCAAAAGGAATTTAAATAAATCTGTCAGTTAACAGGGACAAACAAATTACAAGACAAAACACAACAGCGCGTTTCGACCTCTTAGGTCTTCTTCAGGCATGATAATCAACACTCGGGACAAGGAGAACGAGGAACGAGCTATCACTTGGCTTCTCATAATCGGCGCAAGATTGGCGTTACACGAATTCAGGTCAAAACACACACAAACTCTAATCAACATACCGTAATCTAGTGCAGCTTGATCTGGATGTAAACAAATGTACATATGAAAGTCCTTCGTTATTTAGCTTGCAGGTCATTTGTCCGTATCTCTGTGCTACACACCAAATATGTAAGGCGTGATTCTGTTAAGGTGGTAGTACTACCTAGATTGCGACAAAAAAAATTTCGTTTCTCAATTACATTGATGTTGTCTGACAGCACAATGTCTCTAGTATCATGCACATTTTGAATTATATTGATATTTTGTATAGTTTTTGCGTTATGGCCGTTCAAAGAGCATGGGAGTATGCCTCTGTGTGAGCAATAATGGCGACTTTTGAAAAAAAAAAAACCCAGCTTTTCGTATGCCAACAAAATTGTCGTCTGCTAGAGATACGAATAAACTCCTGCCGGTGCCTGTGGCCCAAAACGGCGACTCCAGTTCATTGCAAATGGCTGCCTCCACGTGTGTTGGATTTTCTGAAGTTTTTGTTCTGATTTCTCTTTTTTTGTCGACAAGGTAGACAGAGTGAATTCTTCAGCATGTCTTGTGAAAAGAAAATGAGAGGTAAAAAGGCCCAAGAAGGGGAGATTCTGTGGAAACAAGGACACTGAACAACGAAAGTTGACCTAGAATGAGAACTGGACTGCAGTGAAGAAGAAACCGTTGAATCAGAACAAAACTGTGCTGTTCCTTCACGTTCACAGCCAGCAAGTGCCACGCCCATTCTGTCTCAGGTGAAGATTCAGAACTTGTATGACATTATGAAAGACTCTAGTCGAATAGTTCTAGTGATTCTAGCACTGATGTTTCCAGCGATTCCACATCTAAACTGTGATTCTGTCAAACTTTCCGCATGAAAGGTATGATTCGTTTGAACTTTCCAATGTA
>CM031608.1:48132672-48137672 GCA_018398815.1 Conus ventricosus | reverse complement strand
ACTGCCTTGCCTTCTGAACACGTGAAAGTGGTCTGGCCGCGTGCCAGTGACCTACTATCAATCAACAGGCCACACGCCACAATTAAGATTTGGCGAAAAAACACTATATCACCATGTCATCGTTTTGGAGGCCACACGCACAAATAGGATTTGGCACTGAAACACTGTATCATCCATGTCAGCGTTTTGGAGCCTAACATACATTGGAGCCAACATTTCATGTTAAACTGATAGTTCATCAAAAGAACAACTCGCCACAATTATTTCCCTTGTTTTGGGGGAATTTCCACCGATGAGTTTACAGTCTTCAAAGACATGACCTCCCCACCCCACCCCAACTCGCCCTTAAATGACGTCATATTTCAGGCCTTTGCACCCGTGACCTGTCTTTGCGACAGCTGGAAGCCCACACTTGTCCATTCTTTTGATTTTAATCTGTCTCCTTGGAGCCACCTGGCTTTTATCTTGATGGCCGTTTGAAAGAAAACGAAGAGAATTCGCTTTCAGACACAATAAAAATTCTACAAACTTGCTGATCAGAAAGTCTATAAATAGTCGACTCCTGAAGCAAGGCCTTGGCTCATTATTTTTTGGTGTGCAGCCGCAAACGGTCATGCTGCAAGTGTAGCCACAGGCGTGAGCCACATCATCAAGTTGCGTCGACAGGAAGGGGTTAATCGCCACACAGGTGACAAGCCACGTAGCCCGCTGAAAATGGGTTGTAGCAAACGTGTTCAATGCACGTATCTGGCCTCTTTCTACTCTGTCTTTAACTAGCACATGGCCAAGGACACAGTAATTGCACTGTTGATATCCATATCATGGAGGTCAAGATGGATCTTGTGACTTTAGAGCTAGTAAGTCGACATACGCAAGTTTTTTTTTTTTTTTTTTTTTTTTCAGGGATTTTCCTTCGTTTTTCTTTCAGTATGTATCTGCTACTCACGATAGAGTTATCATGTGCGTATAGGGGGAGGGGGAGAGGGAGGGGTAGCAGGAGGGAATGGAAAGGGGGGGAGAGGGGGCTCAAGAGCAATGGCGTGTGTTTTTCATGTGACTGATGTGCCGGCAGATGGGTTGGGATGTGGCGTCATATCAGCATGATCAGCAGCGGATGGTAGTAACTGACTGCGGTGTAAGCTTACTCATGGACATGTGCGTGAATAGGATATAGTCATGCAAGCGCTGTTTCTGTGAACATCGCTTCCTGTGTGTTGTTTTTCTGTGGAGGTGACAATGTACTCTACGGGAAGGGTTAATCACAGCATGAATGTTTATCATCATCGTCATTTGGCAGTTCACCAGGTCCCGGCACAGAGACGGATGACGAGGCAGTCGCCCCAGCATTCCACCAAACAGTGAGCGATGCCGCTATCCAGCCTGGAGAAGACGCTGATGGGAGTGGGAGGCGTTGTTGGGGCAGCGACTCTGGCATTGCAGACACGGTTCCCGTGGATCGAACACGACCTGCAGATTTTACAGGTAGGCTGCTTATAATTGGCTCACAGACTGTGCTAGACATACATTTCAAAGGTAATTGAAACAACTCCGCCAATTAATAGGGACAAACGAATTACAGGACAAAACACGACGCGTTTCGACCTCTTAGGTCTTCTTCAGGCGAGAGAAACAACACTCAGGAGAATCAATACGAAGAACGAGCAGTGACTTATCTTCTCATATTCGGCGCAAGGTGGGCGTGTTAAGACGCCATGACTTCAGACAGCAGCAGTGGTAGATGTCTAGGCTGAAGGACTGAATGCTGTTGGTTAGGAGTAGTGTTTCTCAAACATCTAAGGTTTCAAAGAGGAGAAGACCCATTCCGAATTCGTGTTGCAAATGACGCCGATGGCCTGGCAAGGTGTGGACAAGAACTCGCCGGGGTTGTTCACAAATGGGAAAATCGGTAAGATACAGCATGGACAGATAATCTTGCGTACAACCCAACCAACCGCAAAGGGCCATATCAGGACTGTCACCGCGTTGAAGTCGACTCATAACCCATTTAAAAACCCTCATCCACACAACCCTGTAAAACACAACTTCTAAAAGCACACCAGAAACTGTGTAAAAATCTTTCTTTTGTAAAAGCTAAGATCAGATGAAAAATGTTGATCTCTTTTAGAAATTCAAAGATCACATTAGGTGGGACATCTCTGAATACGTAAGTGACAAGAACAAGCCCCAGCATGCAGCCTAGAGACTGACATCACTGGACTGAATGTACTGGATTCGTTGGTTGCAGGCTGAACAGAAATCACGACACGGCGAAGGACGTTCACGACATTCCTGGTCGACGCCTTTGAAGAGCATGTATCCCAGCAGCCTCAAAAAGCGATGCTGATTTATGAGGACAGTGTGTACACCTATAAGTTCATGGATCAGCAGGCCAACAGAGTGGCCAGTGTGATGCGTGGCTTGGGATTGAAGTGTGGTGATACTGCGGCCATGATGATCCACAATGAACCTGCTTTTGTGTGGACATTGCTGGGTGAGTGTTGTGTGGAATGCTTGTGTGAATGGTGGGTGAGTGGTGTGTGTGTGTGTGTGTGTGTGTGTTGTGTGTGTTGTGTGTGTGTGTGTGTGTTGTGTGTGTGTGTGTGTGCGTCTGTGTGTGTGTGTTTGTGTGTGTGTTGTGTACTGGTGTGGGTGTTTTGTGTGTGTGTGTTGTGTGTGTGTGTGTGTGTGTGTGTGTGTGTGTGTGTGTGCGTCTGTGTGTGTGCGTCTGTGTGTTGCGTGCGTGCGTGCGTGTGTGTCTGCTATGTATGTATGCATTATGTACGTATGTATGCACGTATGTATGTCTAAGTACGTGTGTTGTGGACCTATGCTCACAGCTGGACTTAAGCTAACAGCAATGCATACCCTGGTGGGTGTAGTCTGCTTCTTTCCCACTGCCGCGCGCATGGCACGTGTTGTTCATCACTGGGCCAGTTCCAGCTATCGGAATTGACACTGATTGTGTGGACTGAAGCGCCGACCTAGTTCTCATTGTACAAGCAGATGATACTGTGGCATGCTTTCATTCATTGTTAAAGGGAGGGCGCATTGCTGTGTTTAAGTACCAAAATCTTACTTTATTTCTAAATAAACTTTCTTTGCGGTGGATTTCGTACTCGGTGCATGAATAGTAATACACATGCTTGTGATTAATCGACAAAAGTGCCGAAATGAACGCAAAGTGCTCTGTTTGGGAATTCTGTGAAGATAGGTCTCTGCTGTCAGCGTAGGACTACCACATACGTGTCTGAATGCGAGACAGGGAGACCTTTTAAGGTGTATCTTTATATACATGCCTTTATTTCCTTCTTCTTTCCTTTTAGTCTTTCCCTTCTTTTTTTTTTGTCTTTTTTTCTTGTTTGTCTCATAGAGACATTTTAAAAATATATAATTATATGCTTTGTTCTTGTTGTTGATTGTTTTTGTTATTGTTGCACTTTAAACTCCTTTTTTCATTTGCTTTAATTGTTATGTTGTACTTAAACCTTTTTTTTTCTTATGTGCTTATTTTCACTAATGATGTCGGTACTTGCTTGTTCGTGGTGGTGGTTATTGTTTGTTTGGTTTGATGTTGTTTGTTGGTATAATCTGTTTTGATGTACACGTTGTATTGTTCAGTACCAGCTTCGCAGAATAGACGGCAAGTATGGGAAATGGCTAACTAAGCCAATACTTTTACCGTTTTGAAATAAAGAATCGTTGGCATTGTCATTGTCACAGCGTTGCCACACAAGAACTGAGGCACTCTGTCAGTGTAGTTTTGTCCAACTACTTGCATGATCAAATACAGGTAGAAACCATATATATAATAATATATATATATATATATATATATATATATATATATATAATTATTGCATGCATGCATGCATGCATGCATGCATACATACTACATACATACATATTACATACATACATACATACATACATACATACATACTACATACATACATACATATACATACATAATACATACATACATACATTACTATATATATATTTAAAATATATATATATATATAGATGAATATACCAAAGAGCCTAAAATGATTTTAAAAGTGCTCGACCCCTTGGGGAGCAACATTTGTCAATGATGTTAAAAAGGAAGGTTAAAACTCGAGGTTAAAAATTTTACAAATTTGTTTCGAGCTTGCTGTGCTGTCATCAGGATGTTTTTGGTTTTGCCCACCGCCGATGTTATATAGCGTGTGGTTCCCGTTTGCGGTTGTTTGCACGTGCGGGTTGCTGCACGTGTTTTTGGGGGCTTTTAGGTTTTTGTTTTGGGTGTGTGTTCACTAACAACGATTTCCATTTATGCCTGCAGTTGTTTACTATTTCTTTTTTGGTGTTTAAAGTTGCTAAGTGTGGTTTGCATAGTAATTAACCATTTTTCAGTTAAACATAGGTTGCACCTTTTTGAAACATTGCTGTATGGTGATGCTCTTTTTATGATTTTCCAGGATATATTGTATCTTGTTTTTGCATCTTTAAGTTTCCAGATATATTTGCTCAGTTCTGTTTGGTTTTTATATTTTTCTTTATTGAATGACTGTTTGTGGTTTGCATATCTGGTTTTGAAGTGGTTTTCAGTGATCCCTATGTATGTTTCTTTTTCATTTTCTGATGTTACAGTAGCCTGGTATACAATGTTTTTGTGGAGACATTTATTGTTTAGTGGGCACTGCTCCTTTCTCGTGCAATTGCAAGATTTCCTTTCTTCACCCTTCTTTGCTGTGTTGATTTTCTTTTTTGTTGGATGCGTCAATCAGGTTTTTGAGGTTGGGCATACATGAGTACGATAGGTTTGACAGTGTTTTTGTTAAATATTTTGGACAGTTTGTGCTCTTTTGGAAATGAAGTTGCTAGGTTTTTGAAGAATTCTTTCCCTATGTTTGTTTTGAGTTTCCCGTCGTATGGGGGGTTATACCATATGATTTTTCTTTTCCTATTTTTCTTGCTTTTATTTGTGTTGTTGTCCGGGTTGTATTGTAGTTTGTAAT
>CM031608.1:48111791-48129172 GCA_018398815.1 Conus ventricosus | reverse complement strand
TTTTAAAATTTTATTTTATTTTTTTAAGAGTTGAATGATATTTTGGACATGGAAAAAAAAGGGAAATATTAAAACCTTTTGTGCCAGAGGAGTGAGGCGCAGATGATTTTTTTTTCTTTATCTGGAGAAGAAGTTTAAAATTGTACTCTGGTTTGATTCATTGGAAGAAAACAGATTTTGTAGTTGCATGCGGGGCGATGGGTCTCTGTGTTACTTTGGAGTGTACATGTGGAGCCCTCGGGGACTCTCTCTTCTCTCTCTCTCTCTCTCCTCTTCTCTCTCGGTCAGTGTCTGTCTGTTTATGTTGTTCCTTCCTCCCCATCCAATCCACCTCTCTCTCTGTCTCGTCTCTGTCTCTCTCTCTCTCTCTCTCTCTCTCTCTCTCAGTGTATTCCTAGTCTAACAGTTCCCCCCCCCCCCCCCCCCCCCCCACTTGACTTCTTTTTTACTCTGCGGGGTGTGCGTGTGCGTGCGTGCTTTGCGTTATAATATATTATATATATATATATTATATATATTATATATTATATATATACAAAAGAAAATGTGCGTGTGTGCGCGCGCGAGTCCCTGCGTGTGTGTGTGCGTGTATGGTGTAGGCCTAGGGTGTGTGTGTGCGTGCGTTCGCGCGCGCGTGTGTGTGTGAGTGCGTTCGTGGTGTGTTTGTATGGTGTGAAGTGAGTGAGTGTGTGTGTGTGTGTATGTGGGGAATGCGCGTGTGTTTATGTGGAGGTCCCGGGGTGTTGGGGGTGGGGGTGGGGATTCAAAGGTACACGAACACTCCTTGTGCTTAATTAAACTGCCTTCCCTTCTGAACACGTGAAAGTGGTCTGGCCGCTTTGCCAGTGACCTACTATCAATCAACAGGCCACACGCCACAATAAAGATTTGGCGAAAAAAAAATATATCACCATGTCACGTTTTGGAGGCCACACGCCACAAATGGGATTTGGCACTGAAACACTGTATCTCCATGTCAGCGTTTTGGAGCCTAAACATACATTGGGGCCAACATTTCATGTTTAAACTGATAGTTCATCAAAAGAACAACTCGCCACCAATTATTTCCCTTGTTTTGGGGGAATTTCACCGATGGTTTACAGTCTTCAAAGACATGACCTCCCACCCCCCACCCAACTCGCCCTTAAATGACGTCATTTTTTCAGGCCTTTGGGACCCGTGACCCTGTCTTTGCGACAGCTGGAAGCCCCACACTTGTCCCATTCTTTTGATTTTAATCTGTCTCCTTGGAGCCACCCGGCTTTTATCTTGTGGCCGTTTGAAAGAAAACGAAGAGGGAAATTTGCTTTCAGACACAATAAAAATTCTACAAACTTGCTGATCAGAAAGTCTATAAATAGTCGACTCCTGCAGCAAGGCCTTGGCGCAATTTTTTTGGTGTGCAGCCGCAAACGGTCATGTGGCAAGTGTAGCCACAGGCGTGAGCCATATCTCAAGTTGCGTCGACAGGAAGGGGTTAATCGCCACACAGGTGACAACCACGTTTGCCCGCTGAAATGGGTTGTAGCAACGTGTTCAATGCACGTATTGGCCTCTTTCTACTCTGTCTTTAACTAGCACATGGCAAGGACAAAGTAATTGCACTGTTGATATCCATATCATGGAGGTCAAGATGGATTTCTGACTTTAGAGCTAGTAAGTCGACATACGCAAGTTTTTTTTTTTTTTTTTTTTTTTTAGGGATTTTCCTTCGTTCTTCTTTCAGTATGTATCTGCTACTCACGATAGAGTTATCATGTGCGTATTAGGGGGAGGGGAGGAGGGGGGGTAGCAGGAGGGAATGGAAGGGGGGAGAGGGGGTTTAAGAGCAATGGGGTGTGTTTTTCATGTGACTGATGTGCCGGCAGATGGGTTGGGATGTGGCGTCATATCAGCATGATCAGCAGCGGATGGTAGTAACTGACTGCGGTTGTAAGCTTACTCATAGACATGTGCGTGAATAGGATATAGTCATGCAAGCGCTGTTTCTGTGAACATCGCTTCCTGTGTGTTGTTTTTCTGTGGAGGTGACAATGTACTCTACGGGAAGGGTTAATCACAGCATGAATGTTTATCATCATCGTCATTTGGCAGTTCACCAGGTCCCGGCACAGAGACGGATGACGAGGCAGTCGCCCCAGCATTCCACCAAAAAAGTGAGCGATGCCGCTATCCAGCCTGGAGAAGACGCTGATGGGAGTGGGGGGCGTTGTTGGGGCAGCGGCTCTGGCATTGCAGACACAGTTCCGTGGGATCGAACACGACTGCAGATTTTACAGGTAGGCTGCTTATAATTGGCTCACAGACTGTGCTAGACATACATTTCAAAGGTAATTGAAACAACTCCGCCAATTAATAGGGACAAACGAATTACAGGACAAAACACGACGCTTTTTCGACCTCTTAGGTCTTCTTCAGGCGAGAGAAACAAACACTCAGGAGAATCAATACGAAGAAACGAGCAGTGACTTATCTTCTCATATTCGGCGCAAGGTGGGCATGTTAACCCGTTGACTGCCTTTAGTCAGTCAGCTGACGCGGAAATAAAAGTGCTTTCCATGTCCCTATGGGCAGTCCCCTGACGTCATGCATTTTTCTTGAATTTTCATTCGTTACTATTTCTATCAACGGACTCAAATAGAGTTTGCGTAGAAAGCCTTATATGTCTGTGGTCTTAAAATAATATGTAATGACCACACGTGAGGGGAAAGCCCATTTATTCTCATCACTGACTGGATGACCTGCCAGCACTTCGTGTCTCGCTTGCAAAGATGGCGGCGCAACCTTCGACAAGCCAGCGACCAAATCAACGTATTTACACAGCTGAGCAGGCTTGCTGATGATTTTTGACAAACACAATAATCTTTTATTCAACGACTAACTCGAGCATGAAGGTGAGATGATGATAGTGGTGGAATTGCCGACCATATTCGTCAGTTATTGAGTAGGGCTCTGTGACCTCAGTGTGTGTTCAGCTGACAGCGTCAGTCGAACGAGCCAGCCAAGTGTGTACTCTGCACCGGTGCTGGTGTCCAGAGTGATGTGAAAATCAGTGCGAGAGGGGATCGTGGCCTGCTCGCGGCGTGACACAGTGCAGACGGAAAGGTGGAGGGGTGAAAGAGAGGGTTGAAGTTGAGCAAGGGGGTGTGGTGGGGAGAGGGGGGGGGGGGGGGCGTGGTCGTGGACTGCAGTCTGCATCGAGTGTGAGCGTCTTGATAGACTTCCAAACTGTTTTACTTTCATTTACAGGTGTTAGTGTGACAATACAAACTTTATTTTCAACTTTTTTGCTGTGTGTCTTGTTTGGATGTGGTAAATACATATGTTTTTGATCGTGCAAAAAAATCTATCCAAATCTAAAAGCCTAAATACTTTTTTATTATCAAAATTAAAACAAAAGAAGCCCAGATTCAAAATCTTCATTCAATTTCCTTCAAAAATGATTATAGATTTCATTTTTCTATCTTTTGTAGTTTCTGAGCTAGAATTTTTTGTTAATTATGATCCCCAAATCATGAGATGTCCCTGGCACCTGGGAACACCTTTGTTTTTACTATTGTGAGGCACTGAATGGGTTTTAAAGACGCCATGACTTCAGACAGCAGCAGTGGTAGATGTCTAGGCTGAAGGAATGAATGCTGTTGGTTAGGAGCAGTGTTTCTCCAAACATCTAAGGTTACAAAAGGGAGAAAACACATTCCGAATTCGTGTTGCAAATGACGCCGATGGCCTGGCAAACAGTGGACAAGAACTCGCCGGGGTTGTTCACAAACTGGGAAAATCGGTAAGATGCGCATGGACAGATAATCTTGCGTACAACCCAGCCAACCGCAAAGGGCCATATCAGGACTGTCACCGCGTTTGAAGTCGACTCATAAGCCATTTTAAAAACCCTCATCCACACAACCCTGTAAAACACAACTTCTAAAAGCACACCAGAAACTGTGTAAAAATCTTTCTTTTGTAAAAGCTAAGATCAGATGAAAAATGTTGATCTCTTTTAGAAATTCAAAGATCACATCAGGTGGGACATCTCTGAATACGTAAGTGACAAGAACAAGCCCCAGCATGCAGCCTAAAGACTGACATCACTGGACTGAATGTACTGGATTCTTTGGTTGCAGGCTGAACAGAAAATCACGACACGGCGAAGGACGTTCACGGCATTCCTGGTCGACGCCTTTGAAGAGCATGTATCCCAGCAGCCTCAAAAAGCGATGCTGATTTATGAGGACAGTGTGTACACCTATAAGTTCATGGATCAGCAGGCCAACAGAGTGGCCAGTGTGATGCGTGGCTTGGGATTGAAGTGTGGTGATACTGCGGCCATGATGATCCACAATGAACCTGCTTTTGTGTGGACATTGCTGGGTGAGTGTTGTGTGGAATGCTTGTGTGAATGGGTGGGTGAGTGGTGTGGGTGTGTGTTGTGTGTGTGTGTGTGTGTGTGTGTGTGTGTGTGTGTGTGTGTGTTGTGTACTGGTGTGGGTGTTTTGTGTGTGTGTGTGTGTGTGTGTGTGTGTGTGTGTGTGTGTGTCTCTGTGTGTGTGCGTCTTTTGTGTGTGCGTCTGTGTGTGTGTGTGCGTGCGTGCGTGTGTGTCTGCTATGTATGTATGCATTATGTACGTATGTATGCATGTATGTATGTCTAAGTACGTGTGTTGTGGACCTATGCTCACAGCTGGACTTAAGCTAACAGCAATGCATACCCCCTGGCGGGTGTAGTCGAAAGAGTTTTCATGCGAAAGATGGCGGTAGGTGTTATGGATTGACCCACGTCTCGGACAGTTGTGATCTCATAATGCATAGTCATGACTAAAACCAGGATTCAACCAGAGCGAGGAGCTTCTGTAAAGAACCCCACTGGAAAATGTTCAATGAAGACTGAAAATAAGAAAACAGAACCTCTAAAATCCACGAAGAATGTCGCCACCACAACGATGGATTAGAACTTGCTTCCAACGGTAAACATCTTTGACAGTGCTGTTCAGCATCATTCTGCCCTCACCTCCAGTCTGCCAACAGTATTAGATCACCAGGACAGTGTGAGTACGGCGTAAAATTTTTATGTGACCGGATCGTGGCACTGGAAAAGAATATTGAAAATCTTAATAGTATCATCGTAAGTTTACAGAAGAAGAATAGTTTGGAAGCGATTGAAAAAGTAGTGCACCCTTCTCAGCAACCTCTATCCTACTCTGATGCCGTTAAAACACCAGTATCGGCTTCACCGTTGAACACCAGAAAGCGGTCCAAAAACACGTAGGGCTACGCCAGGCAAACACAAAAAATCTAGTTAAAAATAAAAGCAAAAGTCATCCCACTTCTGAATCAAAACAAAAGAATGCCAAGTCCTCTGACGCTATTCGTTCGGATGACGCAGCGGGGATGATGTCATCTTCCCAACAAAAGAAAGAAGTTTCTCCTTGTACCAGTGGTCGTCGTAGACTTACAAGAGATTTCCAGACGAAGCCAGAAGTTCTACCCACTGTCGCTATTATCCACGATTCCATTCTCAACGGCGTGCAACCAAAACGACTGGGCTTATCTTACGGCCTTCATGTCCGAAAGCGAAAATGTCATCAATTGAAGACATTGGAAAGGCTGTGGAAACATGTAAAGATGCTGATGCTTTCGTTCTCCACTGTGGCATCAACACTTTAAAACCTTACACTGCCCAGGCTACCAGCAAGATGTTCATCGATGCAGTACGCAAGATACAGACTGACCATCCCAATGTGAAGCTGGTCATCAGTAAGGTTTCTTCAGTGAAGACTCTTCTCTAGAAGCCAAAAGACACTTATTTAACGCCTTGGTCTTCTCTGAACTCGTCGACGATAACAACATTACCTTTATCAGTAACGAAAAACCTGCTGCAGAGAGCCCTCCGAGACCAGCTACACCCAAACCATGCGAGGGTCGTCTGTGCTGGCAGGAAACTTGGGCAGGCATCTCCAGGGCCTGTTTTGGGAAAAAGCCCAGGCAACATGCAAGGCCCAGATACCAGTATCCCAGTGGCTTTTATGACTGGAGGGGTGTGTGGTACACCAACTGGAACTATCCATAAAATGCCCTGTGTTTGCAACGTACAGCTGTGCAATGTGTGTGTGTGTGTGTGTGTGTGTGTTGTGTGTTTTGTGTGTGTGTGTGTGTGTGCGCGCGCGCGCGCGCGCGTGTGTGTGCGTGCATGTGTGGGTGTGTGTGCACGCGTTTGCATGCAGTGGAACGTGAAGAAGAAGCATGTGTGTATTTGGTGTAAGTTGAGAGTTGGTAGGGTGTGTGTGTGTGTGTGTGTGTGTGTGTGTGTGTGTGTGTGTGTGTGTGTGTGTGTGTGAAAGAGATAGAGAGAGGGCACAGCTCTTATATGTTGCGAAGATTTATTGAAAATGCTACTATCAGTATATTTGATTTCTCTTATATCCAAGGCGAAAAATGCACGTCGTTTTGGTCATCTATGCTTTGTGAGACACAACATCCTCTTGGAATATTATCTTGTTTGACAGCCAGATAATTTTTTGCACAGATAGTCTGCTGAACAGACACATTTTTGTATTGTTGCATTATGGTTGTTTCCCCTTTCCTTCAAATTGTTCATATTTTTGTTTGGCTTGTTTGTATTATGAAATGCTCTTTGTCAGAATAAGTATGTTCATGAATAGATATTCCTATATCGTCCATGATCTTATCAACTATATTTATAATTCATATCTTTGTGACAGTAATGGTATGAAAAATGACAGGAACGACTACAATCTGCATAACCTCAGTTATCCCCGTAAATTCAGTTTAAAATGGAGCTAGATCCAACAGCCGCTTCGTTAGTGTTTCAGTGGAATGCGAGGTCTATTTCCACTAACCTATTATCTTTTGAAAGTCATGTTCTGGAGAGGGCTATAGTGTTTTAGCACTCCAGTCATTGAATGTGGAAAAGAAAAAGCTCCCAAATCTGAAGAATTATTACTACCCACCTCTTTACAGTATCAGTGAGGTAAATAAAAAGGTTGCAAACTGCTATCTTTTATTAGACTTGACCTTGAGTTTACAAATATTACCCCACTTCCATTACCATAGATAACACAGATGTGTTTGCTACAGGTGCTGCCATCAAAGTAAAAAAAGGGAATCAGTTTATAATGTTCTGTCTGTGTACTATCCTAATGGTTCTAAAGAGGATGACACAGTTTGGTTAAAACATACTGATTTTACAAAGAGGAAGTGGATTATTATGGGTGACTTTAATGCTCATGCGCCCTTTTGGGACGCTAGTTGTAATAAAGTGACATCAAATCGATTTGTTGAAAATATTGTTGATTCGAATCTAATTTTATTAAACGACGGTAGAATTACGAGAATTCCTGATGTAGTTACTCACAAGTCTAGTGCAATAGATCTATCACTTGTTTCCCCCAAACATAGCAGTAAACTATAACTGGTCCACAGTAGAAGATTGTTTAGGGAGTGATCATCTTCCCATTACAATATTTTTTAATGAAAATTATATTGATGAACTGTCTACCACTGAATGCAAAATTCCAAATTTAATTATAAATTGGCCGACTGGGAAGCCTTTCAAACTTTTCTTCTGTCGCAAAATACATCACCAATCGAGGATGACGATCTAGATATATTTTATGCTAATTTCTCAAAAGTAGTATATTAGCAGCTGAAAAGACTATCCCAAAACATAAATACAAAAAGATTGGAAAATATGTGGCAACGTATGGTGGACAGAAGAATGTAGACTCGCTGTAAAGTCAAGCGAAAAAGCTACAAAACATGGATAAGAAATAAGTCAGATGAAAACTTTAAAATCATGAAACAAGAAAAGAATAAATGTACTAAAATTATTGCTCAAGCAAAAAAGAAGTACTGGGTTGAGTTTTGCGAAGCCGAAGTATCGGAATCAAAAGATTTATTTAAAGTTTGGAAAAAAGTGAAAGAAATGAAAAATTGCTATAAAAGTCAGTCATACCCTATAAAGCTACAAACTGATTTTCCTTCTGCTTTGGATAAAGCTGAAGCTTTTTCCGGTTTATTTTCAGCTTGTAGTCAGTCTAAAAATCTTCAGCCGGAAAGCCATCGTCACAGATACAATGAGGAACAAAAGATGATTACATGGCTCCTCCACAAGAAAACGAACATTTCCCAAACTCACCTTTACTGATGTCAGAACTAACAGAAGCCTTAGATTCTATACCTTTACATGATTCAGCTGTTGGCCTTGATGGAGTGTCCTATCAACTCATTTAGACACTTACCTTCTTCGTGGAAAGTATTACTGCATTCATTATTCCAAAAATGTTGGATTAATGGCACTATTTTCCCAAAAATCTGGAAAAGTTCGGTAGTAGTCCCAGTACTCAAGGAAGGTAAACCGAGAACATCTTTACATAGTTACAGACCCATAGCTCTAATATCTCATGCTGGTAAACTTTTAGAAAAATTATTCAAAACGACTGTTTATATTACTGTGAAAAAATGGTTTTGATTCCTGTTCAGCAAGCGGGATTTCGAAAAGGTCGTTGTACCCCAGACCATTTAGTAAAACTGACCAGTCACATTAAAAAACAATTCTCCCGTAGAAAAAGTACTTTGGCTACATTTTTTTATGTCAAAAAGCCTATGACTGCGTATGGCACGCAAGGCTACTTTTCAAATTAAAAAATGTTGGTATTTCTGGGAGAATGTTTGATTACATCAAAACCTTCCTAACGGAAAGAAGCATATGTACACGGATTGGAAGAACTTATTCATCCTTTAGGAATGTAGATATGGGTATTCCACAGGGATCAGTTTATTGCTCCATGTTGTTTACAATCCTAATCCATGATCTCCCAAATTTATGTCAAAAGCTACGCATGTTGTTCAATATGCAGATGATATCGCTATTGGATTAACTGTACATTAAGAAAACATTCCAATAAAGAACAATAAACTTTGTACAGAGTTGTTTCCAAAAGGAATTGGATAAATTATCTATTATATGAAGAAACAACGGATTAGAACTAACAATGGTGAGAACCCAAAGATGCTACCCTCGCTTTTGCTAGACGGACAGATTCTTGAATATAAACAAAAAGTTAAATTCCTGGGGGTATTTTAACCCCTAAGCTGAACTGGAAAACACATATTGAAAGTCTAATTGATAAAACAAGAAAAAGATTAAACGTTCTTAAAATAATATGTTGTCAACCATGGGGTCAGGACTGTCATACCCTTTACATCTATACATCTCTTTAGTCCGATCGAAATTAACATATGGACAGGAAGTATATTTCTCTGCACCTAATTCTCTTTTAAAGAGACTGCAAAGCTTGGATAGTAAGGCCATGAAATTAGCTCTCGGAGTTCCAGTTCATACAAACATTATAAATGTTATAAAGAAACAAATATATTACCACTCAATGAGAAACGAATATTGGATGTGTCTAAGTATATTGTCAGAAGTCTTTCTGTTGAATTCAGTTACAGAAGAATACTGATGGATTCCAATAAAGATTTTCCTAGAGTTCTAAAAACATATCATTAATCCAACCAGTTAGAAACTACACATCTGACTTTATGTCACATTGTAATATTGATATCACTGCTATACCAAAATTTCCTGCGGTACCTCCAATGCCTCCTTGGGAGCACCTAAACGCCTCTTTTGATTACAATACACTATGTTAAAGAAAGTGATAATGTAAATATTTAACAGCTGAAGTTCGTGAACATTTAGAAAACAGCTATCCAAATCATTTAAAGTGTTTACAGATGGGTCGGTATTTGGGAAACCTCTGACAGTGGTTCTGGCTTTTATAATACCCACCTTAAATGTCAGGAAATCATATCATTTAGGAAAGGGGTTTTCAATTTTTTACCTCAGAATTATATGCAATACTAAAGGCTTTGATGTACATACATAAACACCAATTGCTTTATATAAAAATCTTACTGTGTGTTGATTCCAAATCTGTTTTACAATCACTAGAGCGTTGGGACTGTAAAGCTAGAAAAGATTTGCTTTTGAAATAAAACATTTACTGCATTGTTTCATAACTCTAGGTAAAAAAGAATTGATTTTTGTTGGGTCCATCTCACTGTGGTATAAAGTGGAATGAAATAGCAGACAGTCTTGCAAAAGAAGGAGCAAATAGAAACATGACAATTTATCAAAAAATCCCTTAGATTTGTCCTCTTGTGAATTAATCCAAATTTGGAAAAGTATATACATAAGCAGAATTTTAGTCAGAACATGGCTACTTTACCATTGTGCCCAAGGCACATTGTTAGATTGATTCATAAATTAAGGCTGAATACTTGGAACACTAAATATTCTCATGGTATTACTTGTGTCTGCAGAGGGAAAAAATTTCGTGCGTCATCTTTTTTGAATGCTCAGTGCTGACCTCACTCTATCAGGAGAAAGGTATTGAGATGATTAACTTTTTAATGTTAATAGTGTCTTATATGGTTCATGTGTTGCTGAAATTGCCATGGTTCTTTCGCAGTCACAGGTTGCAAAATTTTTGTAAAGAGTACAACTTCGTGTACCACTAGGGTATTTCACTTATGTAAATATGCACGTATCAGATGTGGCTTTGCAAGTGCTAGATAAGTTTTTTGTTGGTTTTGTGTTGTTGTTTTTTTTTTTAACGAGTGTCTAATATCATCTGGTGATGAAAAGACGTTAAATAAACCACTGAACTGAACTGAACTGAAGCGGGTGTAGTCTGCTTCTTTCCCACTGTCGCGCGCATGGCACGTGTTGTTCATCACTGGGCCAGTTCCAGCTATCGGAATTGACCATGATTGTGTGGACTGAAGCGCCGACCTAGTTCTCATTGGACAAGCAGATGATACTGTGGCATGCCTTCATTCATTGTTAAAGGGAGGGCGCATTGCTGTGTTTAAGTACCAAAATCTTACTTTATTTCTAAATAAACTTTCTTTGCGGTGGATTTCGTACTCGGTGCATGAATAGTAATACACATGCTTGTGATTAATCGACAAAAGTGCCGAAAATGAACGCAAAGTGCTCTGTTTGGGAAGTCTGTGAAGATAGGTCTCTGCTGTCAGCGTAGGACTACCACATACGTGTCTGAATGCGAGACAGGGAGACCTTTTAAGGTGTATCTTTATATGCATGCCTTTATTTCCTTCTTCTTTCCTTTTAGTCTTTACTTCTTTTTTTTTTTTTTTTCTTTGTCTCATAGAGACATTTTAAAATATATACTACTCAAAAGAATTTAAGGGCCACACAGTTCATCACTCCCAATAATAACTCATAAGTCCGACAGCTGAAATCAACCAACAAACATTTAATTCAATCATTTGATCATCGATTGGACACAATTTCATCAAGAAGTGCAAATCAATTATCGCGAAAATTTCATTGACATGGACACACCCCATTTTGCAAATTCAGAACAACGACTGTCAGAATGTCAAGAGTCAATATCGTGTGTGACCGCCATTGGCGTTGATGCAGTCAAGGCAGTGCTGTCTCATGGATCTGACCAAAGTCTGGAGGGTGTTCTGGGGGATCGCCTGCCACTCCTGCTCCAGATTCCTGAACAGGACGTCGAGATTGTGTGCAGGAGGGTGGTTGTTGCGTATACGACGGCCCAGAGGATCCTAAAGATGTTCGGTGGGGTTCAGATTGGGTGAGCGGGCAGGCCAGTCCATCCTGGTGACTTGCTACTGCTGGAGAAAGTTCTGTACGACCCGAGCTCTGTGCGGCCTGGCGTTATCGTCCTGTAGTATGGCTCCTGGTCCCATGGCCTGCAAAGCTGGTACAGCGATTGGCTCCAGAATGTCGTCCCTGTAGGCTACGCTGGTCAGGTAGCCTTGGACACTCTGCAGGGGTGTTCTATGATGAAGACTGAAGCCACCCCACACCATCAGGGACCCACCACCATAGTGGTCGTGCTCCACAACAGTGGCGTCAATGAAGCGCTCTCCAACACGCCTCCAGGCGCGAATCCTGCCGTCGTTGAAGGACAGGGTTGTAGCAGGATTCATCAGAAAAGAGCACCCTGGACCACTGCTGCCTTGTCCAGGCCAGGTGTCGTTGAGCCCAAGCCAGACGAGCAGCACGGTGAGCTCTGGTCAGTGGAGGTCGCAATGCTCGACGCCTTGACCGCATGTTGGCCTCACGCAGGCAGTTGCGAACAGTCTGGTCGCTGACGAGGACGTTGCTGGCTGCTCTCAGCTGCCCCCTGAGCACGTTAGCGGTGGCGGTTCTATTGCGTAGTGCCGCCAGGGTGATGAAGCGATCCTGTCGTCTGTTGGTCGCTCTGGGGCGTCCAGGTCTGCGTGCTTCTGGAACTCTCCCATAGTTGTTGTACCGGTCTCTCAGTCTTTGAATGACGGAATGTGTTACTCTAAGTCGTCTGCCAACTTCTCGGACCGCCACGCCTTCTTGTAGCCAGGCCACAGCCATCCCTCTCTCAGCGTCACTAAGTTTGCGTCTTGGTGGCATGTTTGAACACACCCAAGAAGCGGCCCTTAATAAAGCCACTGGTCAGCCAATCAGGTTGACAAGTGTTCATTAAAGGTCCGGCTTGCATGTGCAATGCAGTTTTCAGACAGTCGAACACTGCTGCGCCAGCTAGGCGCACTCAAATTGCGACCTTTTTCTCGTGGTTTTTGAGCTTCTTTTGCGGACCAGTGTAACACCTTTGACTCAGATTCGACTAAACAATTGCCAAAACCAGTTTTCTGTGAAGCATTTGTCACACTTTGAGTGAATAAATTGGTCATAAACATTTCATGTTTTATGCTACGCTGTATTATGTAAACCATATCAAAAATGAATGCGGCCCTTAAATTCTTTTGAGTAGTATATATATATATAATTATATGCTTTGTTCTTGTTGTTGATTGTTTTTGTTATTGTTGCACTTTAAACTCCTTTTTTCATTTGCTTTAATTGTTATGTTGTACTTAAAACATTTTTTTCTTATGTGCTTATTTTCACTAATGATGTCGGTACTTGCTTGTTCGTGGTGGTGGTTATTGTTTGTTTGTTTGTTTGGTTTGATGTTGTTTGTTGGTATAATCATGTTTTGATGTACACGTTGTATTGTTCAGTACCAGCTTCGCAGAATAGACGGCAAGTATGGGAAATGGCTAACTAAGCCAATACTTTTACCGTTTTGAAATAAAGAATCGTTGCATTGTCATTGTCACAGCGTTGCCACACAAGAACTGAGGCACTCTGTCAGTGTAGTTTTGTCCAACTACTTGCATGATCAAATACAGGTAGAAACCATGTATATATACATATATATATATATATATGTATATATATATATATACATGCATGCATGCATGCATGCATGCATACATACATACATACATACATACATACATACATGATCAAATACAGGTAGAAACCATGTATATATATATATATATATATATATATATATATATATATATATATATATATATATTATATATATATATATATATATATATATCTACCAGTTTAAAATAGGATTTTAAAATGAAGAGGTTAAAACCTACAAGCTTGTTTCAAGCTAAAAGCGCTCTCCTCAGGGTATACAATACAATTTGGGCACGCCACCTGTGTTATATATAATGTGGTGTGTGGGCGTGTGAGTTCTGTGCGTGTGGCACGTGGCCTGCAGGTTTTTCTTTTGGGGGGCGCGTTCAGGGGGGACGTGCCACGGAATGGTGCATTGACAAAGATTTCCATTTATGCCTGCAATTGTTTATCATTTCTACTTTAGAGCTCAGGGATGCTAGGTGGGGTTTACATAATATCAGCCACTTTTCTGTAGTACATAGGTTGCATTTTTTAGAAATGTTGTTGTATGGTGTTGCTCTTTTTATAATTTTCCATGATATGTTGTAATCTATTTTCTTATTTTTCAGCTTCCAAATATATTTACTTAATTCTGTTTGGTTTTTATATTTTTCATTTTTGAAAGACTGTTTATGGTTTGCATATCTGGTTTTAAAGTGGTTAGCCGTGATTCCTATATATGTTTCTTTATCACTGTCTGTTGTTACCGTAGCTTGGTACACAATATTGTTGTAGAGACATTTATTATTCAAAGGGCACTGGTCTTTTTTAGTGCAATTACAAGATATCCTTTCATCACCCTCTTTGGTTGTGTTGTTTTTGGTTTTATTGGAAGAATCAGTTATATTTTTAAGGTTGGGCATACACGAGTATGATAGCTTGACGGTATTTTTGTTGAATATTTTAGATAGTACATGCTCTTTTGGGAATGATGTTTTAAGGATTCTGAGGAATTCTTTTCCTACGTTAGTTTTTGTTCTTCCATGATATGGAGGGTTATACCATATAATTTTTCTTTTCCTGTTTTTCCTGTTACTGTTCATGTTGTTATCTGGGTTGTATTGTAATTTGTAGTTGTAGCCACTTTTTTTCAGTGCCTCTTGATATTCAGCTGCTGCACTGTTAAATTCTTTCTCATTGCATGACAGTTTAGATAATCTTTTGTTTATACCATTAGGTATGGTTTTTAAGATGGAGGGTGGGTGGTTACTATTGATGTCTACGTAGACGGGTGTGTCATTAGGTTTGTTATATGGTTTGTATGTATGATCCTTAAGGTCTAATGTTATGTCTAAATAATTTACTGTTTTTTGTTGGCTTCTACTGTGATTTTTAGGTTATGGCTTTGAAAAATTTTACAAAGTTCTTTTTTCTTGTTTTCAATGATTTTTGGTTTATTGTTTAACGTGGCAAGACCGTCATCTCTGTATAAGCCAACCTGTTTACCAAGTATTTTCTGTATATGAGACAACATGAAAAGTCCAACTAATTCACACGTTTCAGCTCCATCATAAGATCCCATCGTGACATCGAATGTGGAATTTCTGCTGTTTTTTTTAATCCAAGTTTCACTGTTGCTATGGAGAAGGGTTTTCTTAGTGTGGAGAATGATTTCCATCTCAGAATCTGTTATATTTGTATATTTGTTGGCGAATCTTAGAGCTTTAGTAAGTAATTCCTCATCAATGGAATGGTAGAAGTCCACTATGCAACTTATGTACTACAGAAAAGTGGCTGATATTATGTAAACCCCACCTAGCATCCTGAACTCTAAGTAGAAATGATAAACAATTGCAGGCATAAATGGAAATCTTTGTCAATGCACCATTCCGTGGCACGTCCCCCTGAACGCACCCCAGAGAACTAATAAATACCAATCCTAGCTCAACCGCCCTCAACCAGTTTTGGGCGGTTGCCCTAGGATAGGTATTTATTAGTTCTCTAACTAGTAAACCCTACAAACATGCATACTGTGTAGGGTTATCCGTTTTCAATACTAATTTACTAAACTTTTCAGATTTTAGTTTTTGCTTAATCCTGCGTTTTTCCTGATCATTTTCAATAACATCATTTTCACGCATACATTCATCAAATGCGTCTCTGTCTTTCATGTGAAATAAATGTCTGCGTCACTCTTGTTTACCGACTGTGGGTCTCTGACACTGGTAATATGAGAAAGGTAAATGACGGGGTCCACACCCCCAATTGCTGGTGCCGACAGTAAGAGCTTGTAAAGGGAGAGATAATAGCGGCTTGCGGCGTGCACCTGACCATTAATGTTCATGTGCCAACGGTTATTTATAGTAACAGTCAGCAAGGCTAGTTTCGCTGCAGCATACGCCCCCCACCTATTTCACAGAGTTTTGCAGAGAGCGGCGCGAGGAGGTTGTGTTTTATTGTGCTCTTACTGACTACTGTGTTTGGCTGTGTTGTTATTTTAACAATGGCTAACAGGTTTACGAAGAACAGGTCGCGCTATTCAAGATCACAAGTTTTACTTCACTAGCATGTTAGAGTATTTGTCAAAAAAAGAACTAGGCGAAGCCTGTTCTCTGCCAGCAAAACCCAAAAGAAGCATTGCTTTTTTAGAAGGAACAGAAAAAGAAAAAGGCGAACCAACTGCTTTAGAAATGAACGCCTATCTTAAAGGCTTGTTGGTTCAAGAAAATGAAAACACTGAAAGCAATATTGCTGAACAAGATATAGCCGGTTTCAATACGTGTTTGACTATTGATGAGATGGTTCCTTATCTAAAAAATGGCGCTACATTGTTAAAAAGTTGGCCAAAGCAAAACAATCATCATGCATTGATTGTTGGGCGCTGGCTTGAGACAGCTCAAGTCATGTTTAAAAAACAAAAACGCTTCAAACATGGCGTTCATTTCTTAAGATGCAGGCGAACATGGCTGATTCGTATGCTAGAAAACTTATTCAACTTTCTATGTGTTTTTATAACTATTCCTAATTTCACAAGCTAGGAATCAGTATAAATGAACTGTGTAGCAAACGTCAAAGTATCATTAGGCTTATGCAACTGAATAGCGATTTTCGGGAGTTCAGGCAAACAAACTAGATAGGGTTAGGCAGACCTTAGTACATCTACCAGTATGGAGAGGAGTAGTGTGTAGCCAGCACTATCTCCATATAAATGCCCAAATATACAATGACGGATGTACTATACTGGCGATTAGAGCCGTCATAAAAGCTCGGCTACAGCAGTAACTGCTGTAACTCTGCAAAGCCAGTTGCAAGCCTGGTTGAGAAAAAGAGGAGCACAGCAGCAAACTAGGCCCAAAAGACCCTATGTGATCACTTGACCTGCAAAGCGCAGCAGTAAACTAGGTCAAAACGATCACATAGGATCGTTTGACTGCAAAGCTCGGCGGCAAACTAGGCAAGCGACCCTATGTGATCACTTGGCTAGTTGATTGAGGTGCGCGCGAGACACAACTGTTCAGTCACAAAGCAAGTGGCCCCCAGTTCCACTTTGAGACACTTGACACCTTCACCCCAAGTCACCCCAAGTCCTTAATTAAGTCTTAATTAAGTCGCCCAAAGTCCTTAATTAAGTTCTTAATCAAGTCACCCCAAGTTCTTAATTAAGTTCTTAATTAAGTTCTTAATTAAGTCACCTCAAGTTCTTAATAAGTTCTTGATCAAGTCACCTCAAGTTCTTAACTTAAGTCACCTCAAGATTGTAATTAAGTCATCCTTTAAGTACAGCCCAAGTTCTTGTTCAAGTTAACTTATAATTATTTATTAAGTTCTTAAAGTATTATTGCATCTGAAATGGATCAAAATGATCTTTTGTTGTTGGTGGTTTTGGCATGCTTTTTTGTTCGGTTCTGTATTTAGTGGTTGAGATTTTTTTGATGCTTTGGTTTTTGCTGTCTTTGTTTATATATTTTATAACCGTATTTAAACCCCCCCCAGCAGCAATGCTGCCAAAAATGACAATTGCTTTAAGCTTGGCGGTGTAGGCAACCCTGTTGTTGTTGTAGGTCTTGAATCAACTTGTTCTGGTGTTTTTATAGCTGGCATGAACAACTGGCTGCGGCTTCCT
>CM031608.1:48095615-48108115 GCA_018398815.1 Conus ventricosus | reverse complement strand
TTTGTGTGCCTGTAAAGGTGTGTGTCAGCAGACGCACAGTGTGTGCCTGTAAAAGGGGGTGTGTCAGCAGACGCACGGTGTGTGCCTGTAAGGGGGTGTGTCAGTAGACGCATGGTGTGTGCCTGTAAGGGGGTTGTCAGTAGACGCACGGTGTGTGCCAGTAAGGGGTGGTGTCAGTAGACGCACGGTGTATGCCTGTAAGGGGGGGTGTCAGTAGACGCACGGTGTGTGCCCGTAAGGGGGTTGTGTCAGCAGAAACACGGTGTGTGCTTGTAAGGGGTGTGTCAGCAGACGCACGGTGTGTGCCTGTAAGGGGGTGTCAGCAGACCACGGTGTGTGCCTGTAAGGGGGGGGTGTCAGCAGACGCACGGTGTGTGCCTGTAAGGGTGGGTCAGTAGACGCACGGTGTGTGCCTGTAAGGGTGTGTTTTCAGCAGACGCACGGTGTCTGCCTGGTAGGGTGTGTGTCAGCAGACGCCCCGGTGTGTGCCTGTAAGGGTGTGTGTCAGCAGACGCACGGTGTGTGCCTGTCAGGGTGTGTGTCAGTAGACGCACGGTGTGTGCCTGTAAGGGTGTGTCAGCAGACGCACGGTGTGTGCCTGTAAGGGTGTGTGTCAGCAGACGCACGGTGTGTGCCTGTAAGGGGGTGTGTCAGCAGACGCACGGTGTGTGCCTGTAAGGAGGTGTGTCAGCAGACACACGGTGTGTGCCTGTAAGGGGGTGTGTCAGCAGACGCACGGTGTGTGCCTGTAAGGGGTGTGTCAGCAGACGCACGGTGTGTGCCTGTAAGGGGGGGGTGTCAGCAGACGCACGGTGTGTGCTGTAAGGGGTGTGTGTCAGCAGACGCACGGTGTGTGCCTGTAAGGGGGGGGAGGGTGTCAGCAGACGCACGGTTTTGTGCCTGTAAGGGGGTGTCAGTAGACGCACGGTGTGTGCCTGTAAGGGGTGTCAGTAGACGCACGGTGTGTGCCTGTAAGGGTGTGTCAGCAGACGCACGGTGTGTGCTGTAAGGGGGGTGTCAGCAGACGTACGGTGTGTGCTTTTAAGGGTGTGTGTCAGCAGACGCACGGTGTGTGCCTGTAAGTGTGTGTGTCAGCAGACGCACGGGTGTGCCTGTAAGGGTGTGTCAGCAGACGCACGGTGTGTGCTTGTAAGGGTGTGTGTCAGCAGACGCACGGTGTGTGCCTGTAAGGGTGTGTGTCAGTAGACGCCGGGTGTGTGCCTGTAAGGGTGTGTGTCAGCAGACGCACGGTGTGTGCCTGTAAGGGTGTGTGTCAGCAGACGCACGGTGTGTGCCTGTAAGGGGGG
The DNA here is from genome assembly GCA_018398815.1 of Conus ventricosus. Classification (NCBI taxonomy): domain Eukaryota; kingdom Metazoa; phylum Mollusca; class Gastropoda; order Neogastropoda; family Conidae; genus Conus; species Conus ventricosus. Next base: position 48,106,808 of record CM031608.1, on the reverse strand, counting down.
TGTGTCAGCAGACGCACGGTGTGTGCCTGTAAGGGTGCGTGTCAGCAGACGCACCGGTGTGGGCCTGTAAGGGGGGGGGGGGGGGGGTGTCAGCAGACGCACGGTGTTACGGTCAGCTTGAGAGTACACTGACAGAACTACCAAAAAAAAAAAAATTCAAGTAATTCCTTCACTCCAAGTATGAGACTTATTAGAGGATGTTCGGTATACTATCCTATCATCTGGAAGTCATACGCCAGCTGAGTCTTCAATGCTATGGTTTTCTTCTGATCTGGACGTATATCTCAAAAGGTATCTGAAATGACTCTGCCAGATAACACAAACAAACGAGTTACAAGACAAAACACGACGTGTTCGACCTCTTAGGTCTTCTTCAGGCACGATAAACAAACTCAGGACAAGAAAACTGAAGAACGAGCAAGCACTTATCTTGTCAAAGTCGGCGCAAGATCGACGACACAGTGATTGCTCGTTCTTCATTTTCGTTGTCCTGAGTGTTGTTTATCTTTCATGAAGAAGACCTAAGAGGTCGAAACGCGTCTTGTTTTGTCTTGTAATTCGTTTGTTTGCTATTTGGCGGAGTTATTTCAAATGCTTTTTAAAATGTTGTTTCAATGTCCGCCTGCAGTCACCTGACTTTGCAACAAACTGATGTGGGTGTGCCAGGCTTTCCCAAGCCTGCTACATCAGTCAGGAAGGGACCGCCTGGCTGGACATGATGGTCCTGGTGGACATGAAGCAGGACGACATTCTCTACGCCTGTCTGCCGCTATTCCATAGCGCTGGGCTGGTCTTAGGACTCAACAACGCCTTGTTCGCAGGTTCGGCTCTTTCTTCAAACCCGCTTATATGTTGATTTTTATTTTATAAAATGGGCTCTGTGTGTTTGTGTTTCTTTCTTCTTTTTTTTTTGTTGGTTTCTATTCGTTGCTATTCTTGCTCTCTCATCTATTGTGTAGCCGTATGGCATCACTCGCTCTTTGTGAATCCCCGTCGACGGAGAACAATCCGCGTTAAAGGATCAAGCATCCGCCTCCCCCCCAGAGGAGACACTGCAATGATCTCGGAGTCATTTTGATGATATCCAGTGGTTGCCTGGTCTCATCATCCAACGTGCGTAAGACACACCCCCCCCCCCCCACCCCCACCTTCTAAACTGCTTACTGATGATGACATTAACTGCTTTTCGTTGCGGAGCCAACATGAGTGAACCCTGAGACCCCCCACCAGCAGCACTGTGGAGAATTGTGGGCTTTTGCACAGTGGCCACCAGCATCACCGTGGAGAATTGTGGGCTTTTGCACAGTGGCCACCAGCATCACTGTGGAGAATAGTGGGCTTTTGCCACAGTGGCCACCAGCATCACGTGGAGAGTAGTAGGCTTGATAACGAACGATGGGGTAGGACGCTGTTTAACGAGTCGTACCGAGTGATGCGATAGATTGCAGTCGAGGAGACTTTTAGTATAGTTTAGAAGTGACTGTTTAATCAAACAGGTGACCCAGAAAAATGAGTCTTTACCTCCATATCAGTGGTATGTTCATTTCATGCTCAGCGAGAACTATTTGCAGGGGAAACTTGAATTGTAGCGATGGCATTTTACAGAAACAAAAATTATGCGTAACCCGTACTTGTTCAGAAAGGAAAATGAACACGCTATCCATTTGCAAATAGCTGTACACGCAGTATACTGGATCTTAATTGATTAAAAGTTGTTTGTGTGTCATAGGCTGTGAACTGATACCAATGAACACGTTTGCTCTGTTTGAAACTGTGTAACGATTGTGAGCAACAAAAATTGTGTCACATTCCCTGCAGGGAATCTGAAGAATAGGCTTTGTCTGTTAAAAGCTGAATTGTTATTGGCTTTTTTGTTTTTTTGTGTGTTTGTTTTTGCTTTTGTTTTCCATACTTAGCCGCCCAAGCATGTGCCTTTTTCCTGCTCAACGAATCCGATCAGAAACCTCCAAAATTTGTTGGTAAAAGAAGAGAGCTAATTTGTGTCCCTGTCACCTCGATTAAAACTCCCAGAGTACTTTCCCTTGACACATAAGTCTCTTCTGTTTTGTGCGTTGTCAGGGTTCTTTTATCGTTTGTTTGTTTTCCTTGTCAAGGGAATACGCTCGAGGCCTTTTCCAGTGTTCTTCTTTGCCCATGGGATCCTCGAAGTCTGCTCTCAGGCAGGCAGGGCTCTTTGCATTTTGGGGATATACTTGCGTAGATTTTAATCAAGAAAAGAAAATCGTCTTCAGGGTTTGCCTTGGCACTCTTGTGCCCCAAAGCCTCTCTGTTCGCTTGAACCTTTTTTTTTTTTTTTTTTTTTTCTTTTTTTTTTTTTTTTTTGCTGTCGCATCTTCTCTTCCACCTCTGCGGCGTTGCGCCCCAGCCACTCATTCCGATGCCTCCCCCCTTCCCTCCCCCCCCCCCTTCCCCGTCCATAGCCACAGCCCAGTCCGGCCCGGCCCATCACAGCCCCGGCAGCTGTCAATGTCAAGTCGTCAAGAGGCATCCCGCTGGAGGAGACACCGCACTGCTACCGAGTCACTTCATTGGAGTTCAGTGGCGCCTGTTCTGATCCAACATAGGCGGGACACCACCTACTAAGCCCCTACTGATAACAATTATTAGTTAGTCGCGGAGCCAGCGCGACTGAGCTCTCCCTCCATAGGGCACCACCACGTCCGCCCGACGACAACCCCCATGGACTCATCGATACCGTTGTCACCTTGAAGCCTTGTCTTTCTCAGCAGATGGATGCTCCTGCTCTGGTGGCGGAGGACGTTGCTGCGGCAGAGGCTGCTGGATGTGGCTGTGTAGGGACTCCTCAGGTGATTCCCGTCGGAGGTCTTTTCACTGCTCTCCACCAGTGGGCGGAATTCATCTGAGATTAGGCGGAGACTCTGGCCAAGACAAGAGCAGTATGGAAAGCTTTCCTTTCTCACCCGCCAGAATGTTTTGCCATCCTTTTTCTGATCCCAACGAGGAACAGCAAGGGTAGACAAGTCATAAATTTGAACCGTCCAAAATCTTCATCTGATTCTACCAAAGGTCCCCATGAAAACCTTCAGAAGATTTTGGTCTTCTGTTCGTCTGGTAGGTTGGGTGGTTTGTCTTTCAGACGCATCTTTTTTTCTGTTTTCTGTCCCAACCTCTGTGCCACTTCAGAGGCAGTGCACCCACGCCGCTCATTCCGACACGCCGTCCACAGCCACAGCCCGATCGGCCCCGCCGCAGCCCCACCACCGGCAATCCACAAGGAGCAGTCAATGTCAAGTCGTCAAGAGGCAACCCACCGGAAGAGACACTGCACTGCTACCGAGTCACTTCGGTGGTATTCAGTGGCGCCTGTTCTGATCCAACATAGCAGGACACCACCTACTGAGCCCCCTACTGACGACAATAACTGCTTAGTCACGGAGCCGGCGTGAGTGAGCTCTCCCTCCGGAGGGCGCCACCACGTCCGTCCTACGACAGCCCCATAGACTCGCCGATACTGGTGACCCCGACGGAACCAAACCAAGGCCATAGACGTGGAGAGGACATCGAAACTGAGGTCACCATGAGAGCGAGGCATGAAGGGCCACAGAATCTGAGACTTTTTTTTATGCTGATCGATGAGAATGAGGATGATTAAGATGATGCTATGGATTTCCATTTCGGTCTGAGACTACATGACAGGGCTGTACTCTACGCTTCCTTTCATAATATATTCCGGTGTCAACCAGGCCCGAGAGATACTGGCACCTGCAGTGTTGGTCAAGAAATTTGAGCAACACTCTCAGAAACGCATCCATTAAGTGGATGAAACTCGACTGTGTGGTCCCAGTCTCCCCAACTGAGTCCGCAGCAAACTCAACTCTGGGTAGGAGCCGGTCGGGGCAGAAAAACCCACATGACTCTGATGGGATTCGAACCCACGACCTTCCAGCCGGGAGTCCGCGGCGCTAACCACTTCGCCACGGCGGCTGGTTCTTTTCAGACGCATCTTTCATACATCCTTCCATTGGTCTATCGCAGAAGTATCTGTATTTCAGCTTCCCAGCCAAGCCTTCAAAGCACCGCTGTTCTGCCTTTGTCTCAATATTTAGGTTTTCACCAGGACAACAGACACCGTGGTTATGGCCATAAAGCATAAGACTTTGTCCCTGTTCTCAAACTACAGGACAACCTATTGGAGGAAAAAAAAAACATGGACCGATCTGTCTTTGCTTAGGTACATTCAGTTTTGGAGCAGACCTTTATGTCCCTGGGATTCATGATCAATCTTCAAAAGCCAAACTGGGCCCCTTCGGAAGCTTGTGCATTTGTGCTTAAATCTCAGTCTCGTTCGTCCGACAAATAACCGGAAAAGATCCTTTTCCTTTGAGCGGCCGTGATCCCAGTCTCACTCAGCTTCTCACAGGAATGTTCACACTAGGACTGATCTTGCCTTCGAAGCATCGGAGCTTATTCCTCCGAGCTGTTTGCATCCACGTCCCCTTCAGTGGGTTCTCAGCAAGGCACGAGGTCTTCAGTGGAGCGGGATATTCCCTCCCCATCACTCAGGAGTTTCTATCCACCCTTCAGTCTTGGATGGACACGGGTTGGCAGAAGCCCCTCTGGATCCCTCTGCTCGTTCCCAGTTGTCTCGCACCGTTGGTGCTGACGCCGGCAGCTCTACATGGGGCACGCGCATTCACTGTCAGTGTCAGCAGGTCCATGGTGCATGGTCTGCACAGGAAGCAGGAGACCATATGAACATCGCGGAATGAAGACAGTGTGTTTACATGAACCCAGAGGCACTGACGAAGGCTGCTGTACGGAGGAGGCCCTCCAGAGATCCATAGACCTTCTCCCTCGTCGATGTGTCGGCAGGCCAGGTCTCTGCTCTTGGCTTTTTATATGTGGGACAGTCCTGCGAGAAGTCTTACACAGTCATCGGGTCTGTGCCGCATGGGAACCCTGAAGACCCGCCAATGTGGAATTTGGCTGGAGTGCCCTGTCCTCAGTCTCACAATGCTCACTTGTTTCAGGCGATCAAGTTCCGGTCACAAGTCCTGAAAAGTAAGACAGTGCTCGTCAGTAGTTGCTTATATTAAAAAAAATCAAGGGATAGGGGATGAGGAGGGGCGGCGGGGGGGGGGGGGGAGGAGGGGGCGTGTTTCAGAACGAGTGGGTGACCTTTTTCCACCTGTATTGCCAGTCTTGGGAATTGTGCTCCAGTAGTGTAGCATACCCGGGAACTGAATGTCCTGGTACTCTTACTATCCAGGAAGGATGGTGTTCTACCAGCGGCATGGATGATGAACCGCCCAGTGTTCAGATCAGTCTTTCACACATACCCATTTTGGCCACCAAGGGGGACAGTCAGCTGCCAGTGTTCATGTCGCCAGTACCGAACCTTTTGGCACATGCTGTGCAGTCTCGTGGGAATAAAATGTTTTGCTTATGCATTTCCTCCTGCACGTCTCCTGCTACTGCCCAGCACAAGAAACCCAGAGAAAAGTGTCAGACTGTCCTCATTTGCCCCTCCTGAGGAGGTCTAAAGAACTGGATAAACCTCCTCGCCAGCTTGCTGTTAAAGGTTCCTGTTTCTCCTTCACAAAAGCGGAACGTGTGGTCTCAACCCAAGATGAAGAGATCACACACATGGACCAGACTCTCTCTCTCTCTCTCTTCTCTCTCTCTCTCTCTCTCTCTCTCTTCTCTCTCTCTCTCTCTCTCTCTCGCTCTCTCTTTCAAGGCCATTTACGTTATCAGGTGGTTCTTCTCTCAAAGCACACTGCTCTTCGCTTTGTGCATGCAAAAAAGGATCATGGATGGACACAAACAGTATGCTTTTAAGGAGTATCGTAACAAGTGAAATTCTTTACCTAAGTGATGCAAATAATCTGGTCTTTCTCTCTCTCGCTCAAGTAGTTGTTGAAATTAAGGGCATTGCACTCTTCTTGCAAGACTTTGACGATAAAGGCACCCCAAAAATACTATAAATGACTACAAAATTGCCATTGCCATTTTTGTTTTTTGTTTGTTTGTTTGTTTTGTCCTTCGGGAGAAGACTGTTGATGTCAGCCATGTTTTATTTCTAAGGCAGTTAGTTTGGCGCTTCTCCTGGGGAAAGCCTCAACTAAAAGAAGTTCACATATATACTTATCTGTGCAAACACAAGGAGTTCCCCTCCCCCCCCCCCACCCCACCCCTCCCGATCCCCCGCTCTTTGCATAGGGGAAAGGTGCCGAAACTGATTAACAACCCACTTATCGGAAGCTATATGTGTGTGAAAGCAGATTCCTTTGTAAGTTTTAATCGAAGTGATAGAGGACACAGATTTATCTCACTTATCTCCCACAAATATTGAGGATTCCTGATTGGGGAGGGGGTGTTGTTCACGTAAAAATAGAAAATAAGGCACTTGTTTGGACAGGTTAATATATCTAGGAACTACTTTTTGGAGGAGAATTCTTGACTGAAGAACACATTTTCTCTGTTATATACAGTACGACATATCTGAAGAACAGATTATGTGTGGTTACATGGTGTGCAATAGATCTGTATGCGATGAATCTGAAGGACGGATTAGTTGTGTTAGATGCTTTGCAATAGATATCTATGCCATGATCTGAAGGACGGATTAGTTGTGTTAGATGCTGTGCAATAGATCTATGTTGCCATGGATCTGAAGGACGGATTAGTTGTGTTAGATGCTGTGCAATAGATCTCTATGCCATGAGTCTGAAGGACGGATTAGTTGTGTTAGATGCTTTGCAATAGATATCTATGCCATGAATCTGAAGGACGGATTAGTTGTGTTAGATGCTGTGCAATAGATCTATGTGCCATGGATCTGAAGGACGGATTAGTTGTGTTAAATGCTGTGCAATAGATCTCTATGCCCATGAGTCTGAAGGACGAATTAGTTGTGTTACATGCTGTACAATGGATCTCTGTGCCATGGATCCGAAGGATGGATTAGTTGTGTTAGATGCTGTTACAGGCTGTACAGTCCTGTTAAGGAAGAAATTTTCCGCCTCTCACTTCTGGTCTGACTGTCGAAAATACAACGTGACACTCGTTCAGTACATCGGGGAAAACCTTCAGATACATTCTGGTGAATCCCCTGTGGTGTTTGGTTTTATTTCTCCTCCTCCTCCTCCTCCTCCTCCTCCTCCTCCATCTTCTTCTTTTCCTCTCATCCTCCTCCTACTCCACCTTCTTCTTCTTAATCTTCTCCTCCTCCTTCTCCTCCTCCTTCTGTCTCATCCTTCTCCTCCTCCTCCTCCTCCTCCTCCTCCTCTACTACTATCTCTACTACTCCCATCTTCTTCTTCTTCTATTTCTTCTTTTTCTCTCTTCTCCTCCTTCTCCTCCTCCTCCTCCTCCTCCTTCTTTTCCTTCTCCTCCTCCTCGTCTTCTCCTCCATCTCTTCTTCTTCATGATGTTGTCTTTGTGATTGTTGACCTTCTTCTTCTTCTTCTTCTTCTTCTTCTTCTTCTTCTTCTTCTTCATCTTCTTCTTCTTCTTCTTCTTCTTCTTCTCTTCTTCTTCTTCTTCTTCTTCTTCTTCTTCTTTCCTCTTTATGATGTTATTGTCTTTGTAATTATGACTTTATTCCTCCTCCTCCTCCTCCTCCTCCTCTCCTCCTCCTCCTCCTCCTCCTCCTCCTCCTCTTTCCTCCTCCTCCTCCTCCTCCTCCTCCTCTTTTTTTCTTCCTAGGATTTTAGTTTTTCACATTTCCTCTTAAGCACCAGACACCATGCTAGTTACCGACGAGAAAGTATAAATACATAAGATGAAAGAAAAGACATTGCATTGCAGGATTTGGTGTAGCACGTACTCGTGAGCATGCAGTGTTTTTTTCTTTCTTTTACTTTTGTCACATTTTCGTTAAATTCGCACACTCACTGCATACCTGTTTCCAACACCAGATGTTCCGTAAATATCATTGAGAGAGAGAGAGAGAGAGAAAAGAGGAGAGAGAGAGAGAGAGAGAGAGAGAGAGAGAGAGAGAGAGAGAGAGAGAGAGGTGAGTGAGTGAGTGAGTGAGTGAGTGAGAAAGACGAACAGACAGACAAGAATATGAATCTATAGTTTGAAATTATTCACATATTTCATCTTAACGCCTATTTATGTCTCTTTTCCACTCATAGAAACATGTTCGCATCCCCTCCCACACCCCCCCCCCCTCTCTGTCTCTCTCTCTCTCTCTCTCTGAGTGTGTGTGTGTGTGTGTGTTGTGTGTGTGTGTGTGCGCGCGCGCGCGGGCGGGCGCACACGCGCACGTATCTGTCTAGTCTGTCTGTCTGTCTGTCTATTTGTCTCTCTGTCTCTGTTTTCTCTCTCTCTCTCTCTCTCTCTCTCTCTTCTCTCTCTCTCTCTCTCTCTCTCTCTTTTCTCTCTCTCTGTCTGTCTGTCGTCTGTCTGTCTGTCTCACACTGATTGCCACCTCTTTCCATCTATATGCCTCCATCACATTCACATACATTATTCTGTGTCTCATCCGCAGAATAGAAGACCTGTAAAAGTCTTCTTAAGCATGTAAAACTAGGAATCAAAGTCCTCGGGATGTTTGGTGTTCCACATCAGTACCACAGCTTTCCTGTTAACTGATAGCAACGATTCAGGCATCTACCTTGATTTCTTTTTTAATATGAGAAAAAAAAAAAGAACCACGTTACGTATTTCTTAACCTGGATTTGTAAATGTAGAAACATAGCACATGAAGTGACACATCTGACCAGCCGCCGTGGCGAAGTGGTTAGCGTCGCGGGACTCCCGGCTGGGAGGTCGTGGGTTCGAATCCCATCAGAGTCATGTGGGTTTTCTGCCCCGACCGGATCCTACCCCAGAGTTGAGTTTGCTGCGGACTCAGTTGGGGAGACTGGGACCACACAGTTTCATTCACTTAATGGATGCGTTTCTGAGAGTGTTGCTCAAATTTCTTGACCAACACTGCAGATACCTGTATCTCTCGGCCTGGTTGACGCCGGGATATTATTATGAAAGGAAGCGTAGAGTACAGCCCGTCATGTAGTCTCAGACCAAAATGGAAATCCATAGCATCATCTTAATCATCCTCATTCTCATTGATCAGCATAAAAAAATGTCTCAAATTCTGTTGCCCTTCATGCCCTGCTCTCATGGTGACCTCATTTTCGATGTCCTCTTCACGTCTGTAGCCTTGGTTTGGTTCCGTCGGGGGTCACCGGTATCGGTGAGTCCATGGGGGATGTCGTAGGACGGACGTGGTGGCGCCCTCCGGAGGGAGAGCTCACTCACGCCGGCTCCGTGACTAAGCAATATTGTCGTCAGTAGGGGGCTTAGTAGGTGGTGTCCTGCGTATTGTTAGATCAGAACAGGCGCCACTGAACACCACCGAAGTGACTCGGCAGCAGTGCAGTGTCTCCTCCGGTGGGTTGCCTCTTGACGACTTGACATTGACGGCTCCCTGTGGATTGCCGGTGCCGGGGCTGCGGCGGGGTCGATCGGGCTGTGGCTGTGGACGGGGTGTCGGAATGAGCGGCGTAGGTGCACTGCCTCTGAGGTGGCGCAGAGATTGGGACAGCAAAAAATAAATAAATAATAAAATATAAAAACACATCTGTTATTTCATCACTTGTTAATTGTATCTTTTGTGTGGCTAACTGATAGTTTCGTCACCACCACCACCTTCCCCCCATTCCACCCCTAGCCCCCACCTTTCTGTGTCTTCAAGACTGGAATTTGTTATCAGCATACGCTGGACAGTGTGCACAGCGTGAGATGCGCGTACGGGAATGGGCTCCGCAAGGACATCTTTGAGGACGTTCAGAAACGGTTCCGGATCCCGCGGATTGTGGAGTTCTTCGGCGCCACGGAGGGCGTGACTGCCATCTACAACATCGCCAACAAGCCTGGCGCCGTGGGTCGTTTGTCGCCTGTTTTGGTCAGTTAGACTACAGACAGTGCTGGACTGAAGGGGGGGGGGGGGGAGTGGGGGAGGAGAGAGAGGAGAGATCGAAAGATGGACAAAAAGCGAGGGTAGGTGGGGTGAGAGGGAGAGTGAGAGGGGGGAAGCAGGGAGAGAGGTGGGAGAGACAGAGACAAAGAGAGAGGATAGGGAGAGAAGGAGAGAGAGAGAGGGGAGGGAGAGAGAGGTAGGGGAAGAGGGGAGGGAGAGAGAGATGGGGGGAGGGAGGAAGAGAGAGTGGGGGGAGGGAGAGAGAGAAGGGGGAGGGAGGGGGAGAGAAAAGGGGAGGGAAGGAGAGAGAGGGGGAGGGAGGGAGGAGAGAGAGAGGGGGGAGGGAGATAGAGAGTGACAGAGACACAGAGAGAGAAAGAGACGGAGAGAGGCAGGAAGAAAGAGAGATAATAACGTAAGGTGGAGAAAATAGCCAAAGCTGTAGATTTAATCTCCGTGATCCATGACTCCAGGAAAGGTGTGGAAAACTTAAGTGAACAGTTCGGTAGCACCACGTTACCGCAAAAAAAGCCACATTATAGCGTAAGTGGGTATATCATTTCCGCAAAACCGATGCTACAAAACCGCAATCTGCAGGAATACGTTACCGCAAATCTGTTCAACAGGTACTTTTGACAGTACCACAGTACTTTGTCTCTGAATTTGGCATTTAAAAAGGTACCTTAAAAAACCCTTGCATTCAAAATCACGTTCAGCATCTACTACTTTGTCTATGAATTTAATTAAACATTAACAGTAAAATTTGGCATTAAAAATCAATCACAGTTCAGCATCACATCAGCTGGAGAGCGTCATCACATTCGGACGGGCTGGTACCTTAGTGCCAGTCTCCACACATAGTTTGATTGAGTAATGGCTCCATGCTGATAGGCTGCCTGTATTTCAAGCAGTCGTTCTGCTTCTCCACGTCTCGGCGGGCGAGTGCAAGTGTGGAGAATAAAACATGTCGCCAAATTCCCTGTGGAACCGTTCGCAGGCGTTAGTGGTCTTCTTCCTTGTCAAGTCACGTGAGGCCCACATGGCAGGCGGGAATGGACCATCGATGTAGGTCTGGCAAACGTAGTCGGCGAAGGACTCGAATCCAGGGCCGTCTGGGCACTCAGGCATCATGTGGAAAGCGAAAAAAACGCCGACCTCCTCTTCTCCAAGGAACATCAATCCAAAAAAGTTCTTCAGCCATCTCCCAGACGGTGTATCTTCTTTGTAGGTCGGGGCAAGGCCAAGCTGCTGGATCTTTCGGTACCATGCCTGTGTCA
>CM031608.1:48088115-48093115 GCA_018398815.1 Conus ventricosus | reverse complement strand
TTTATCTTGCCCCTACGACGATTACGGGGTCTTAAATATTAGTGTATCTCCTGCTTTCTTCTTCTTCTTCTTCTTCTTCTTCTTTTTCTTCTTTTAAACATTTTTTGTACTTGCATGACTTGGGCATGAAACAAATCACAAAAAAAGAAGAAAAGAATCCACTGTATGAGCAACACATTAACTACTGGGTGATACTTGACACTGAGCAGGATTGTAAAGAATGGGTGATAGCAGTGTTTCATTTAAAACACACACACACACACACACACACACACACACTCACACTCACACACACACACACTCACACACACTCACACACACACACATCTTTAAATGTTCCGCGCTTGAAAAACTCTTAATTAAATTACATTTGCGCATAATTGTATCTCCTGAATGCAAGTGTGTAGCTAGCTGCATGTGCTTACACACAAAAAGAAGAAAAACAGGTTGATGGTTTTTTCTCTGCATATTTGATTGAGCGGAGAATTTTCTTTCTTTCTTTCTTTCTTTCTTTCTTTCTTTTTTTTTTTTTATTAAAGTAGTTTTCTTAGATGCTTGACAAAGCTTAAGTCTGTTTTTTTTTCTTCTTTTTCTTTTTTTCCCCTTCTTTTTCTAATTTTTGTTTGGCTGGTTGGTGGTGGTTGGTTTTGTTGTTGTTGTTGTTGTTGTTGTTGTTGTTGTTGTTGTTGTTTGATCTGCCGGAATTCTTTAGTCTTGTGAACCCATAATGGGGAGCGTCGTGGTGGATTATTCAGTGCCAGTGTTGTGTGATGTGATCAGAATTGGATGGAGCCAGACTCCAAGGTGCTGGTCCAGTACGATCTGTCCACCGCCACCCCGTCAGAGACCACAACGGTCGGTGCATCAAAGTCAAGCCTGGTGAGTCGACACGGTTTTGAACTGCATTGCAGTTTAGTGGAGATCTGGTGGTAGCAGGAACGCTGTAAACAAAGGAGTTTTCAGAGAAAAGATGCGTGACGTGACCATGGCCAGCCACACCAACCTCTGGATAACTTTCAGGACAATGAAAACCAAGGAAGAGCAATCACTTCTCAATCTTCTCAAATTCGGGGCAAGGTGGGCGGTGAATTTGTCATTGTCCTGAATGTTGTCCATCTTGCCTGAAGAAGACCTAGGAGGTTGAAACGCGTCGCACTTTATCTTGTAATTTGCTCGTGCATGTTAACCGGCAGATTCACTGAAAATTCGTTTAAAAATTTGTTTCAATTTCCGACTGCAGTCACCTCACTTTGAAACTAACATCGCCGCATAGTGATTGGTCATTGATGTTATAATAGTTCCTTCGAATATGCGATGTATATGGACCTCACCTATGATTACATCTTAGATTTGTGATGTTCTTCGCCCCTGTCGGTCATCTATGAAGATTTTCAGATTTTCCCGACAGGAGAAGAAGAAAGAAAAAAAAAAAAAGGCAGACCCGAAGGTGCGGGTGGGACCCAGAGAATACTGTCCTCAGTTGCCGAACCAACCAGCTGGGAGCAATCCTGCACCACCCTTGGAAGCCTGCGCAGGTACGCGCAGGGTATTCCATTAAGACGGTCAAGGGACATTATTGCTGCACACAGGAAAAATTGTTTTCCTCCGTTATACAGCTGTTGAAGAATACATACCGTATTGAGCAGGTCTTCATTATCGACATTTCAAATCCAATTTTAAGAATAATTCTTAGTGAGTCCGCCAAAAACAAGGACACACAAATTGCAAAACGAAACTCGCTTCGACCTCTTAGGTCTTCTTCAGGCAAAATAAACAACATTCAGGACAACGAAAACGAAGAACGAGCAATCACTGATCTGATGTTCGGCGCAAGATGGGTGTTGAATGCAGACGAGGCCTTTGGGACGGGGACAGGGGAAGTTACTAGTGATGATCATACATTATACATACTAGTATGATTGATTTCATTATTACACATTTCCATATTGCTGATATTTCATCCTACCATCTCTCCAGCCTCCTATATCATCATTGTCATTACTATTTGATCATAATCATGTTCATTATCACAACTATTAAAACACTCAGTAGATTCCCTCTTTCCCATAATTTGTTCTTCATTCTCCTCTTTGTTCTTCCTATGCCTCCTCCCCTCTCCCTCCTCCTTCCTCTTCCTGTCTGCCCTCATTACTATTATTAGTGCTATCACATTCAAACATTCCAAACCAGATATAAAGCAATGGCTGTCTGATGGTTTACAGGTGAGACAGGCCTGTACATGGGCAGAGTGCCCGATTGCCTCCAACAGGAGGGCACCTTGGTGGTGTACAAATCATCCCAGGAGGCCAATGAGAAGAAACTGGTGCGCAATGCCTTCAAAGATGGAGACCTGTACTTCAACTTTGGGGATGTTTTATATCTGGATTACGACTACTTTGTCTATTTTCATGACAGAATAGGTGATACGTTCAGGTAAGGCTATAGAATCAATGTGTGTGTGTGTGTGTGTGTGTGTGTGTGTGTGTGTGTGTGTGTGTGTGTGTGTGTGATTTTGTGTGCGTGTGTGTGTGTGTGCGTGCGTTCGTGCGCGTGCGTTCTTGTGTGTGTGTGTGTATAATATGAGTGAGTGACATGCAGGTAATATGAATGGGACTGTCTTCAAGCTAGACTATGACGGTCCCCATACACTGCTGTATTTACAATGTAAAATCCTCTTTTTTCACTTCCGTTTTCTTTCTCTCACAGCCCTTTCCCCTTTTGAATCCTTTTGAATCTTTGCCAAGTCATTGTTCTACATATAAGCTTGGCTTCGTGGACAAAGATCATGAAAGAAGTGGTCCACGCCGACTGCAGGCACGCTCATGGCTGACAAGGCCAGTGCAGGACAGGCAGGCCTGGCCAAGCAGCTGCAGGTGAAGGTGCGATTCGGGTTTGATGTCACAGTAACACGGTTCTTGCTTCGGCGCCTTTTGTCCTCAAAGGTGTCCCTGCCGGAGTTGTCGAAGAGGGAGACAACTGCGTTGATGGTGTGACGCCACGTGAGCGATCAGCAGCAAGCGAGGACCACTGAAGATGGTTGATATGACGAGCACCGAGGGCTTTTGTCAGACAGTCTTTGTGTCACTTTGTCGGTGCCTAGCTGTCACGTGGCTGTTGGAGAATTCGTCATTCACGGTGATCTTAGGCAGGCGATGATCCTCCATTCTGGAGACGTGCCCTGTCCAATGTAGCTGGGACTTTAGTAGCATGGCTTCAATGCTGGTGAGCTCCACCTGTTCGAGGACATCAATGTTGGTGACAAAGTCACTCCAGTGAATACTGATCGACAATGCAGAGGTGGCGTTGGTGGAAGAGTTCAAGGAGACTCAGGGGGTGCCGGGAGATCACCGACGACTCGGAGTTCACGCATGTAATTGTTTTGAGATCTACTTCCTGCAAAATCATGTCAGAGTGGAAGAACAGGCAACAGTGTGCTGCAGGGCTGATTTTGGCATAACATGCCGCTCTGTGACGTCCTTGTGACATAGCAAACACATGAAGTGGTGGTGAAAGGTAAAAACGAAAGCAAAGAGAGACATGGCGATACAGGAAATGACGAAAGGAGAAGATGCCGAGAGAGGACCCAGAAGGCAGCCTAGCAAGGCCAGCAGGGTGACGTAGGAAAATGCACTCCAACGAATTTTCAGCTGAAACGACATAATTATGGCACATGGCACTGTACAGGATCAAATTCACCTTCGGATTTGCGTATGACCTCACCTTCGAATTCAGACCTGGTGAAATAGGGGGAATCAGAAAACCCTGCATGTCCGCTCTGTCTTGGGGCAAACAAACAGTGGAACATGTCCTGAATTTACAGTGCTAATCCAAGATAAACATGGAGACACGAACAAGTAGTTAAAGAGAGCGCGTGAATTTTCACGCTGCCAGGGAAAACGCTGAGCCACCAGAAGCCCCGGCAACGACGCACGTTGCTAACTGCGTCGAGGCATGGACAATGTCTGGCTGGAAGGGAGCTGGACGTGCGGAGCTGGAGAAGAGCGGGATGTCCTGGGTGGAGGGGATGACTGGATGAGGTGTCAGACGGAGGAGACCTTCCTGAATGGGAAGATCATCCAGAGATCATCAGAAAGAGTGGCATGAGACCGGATGTTGTACTTCTTTAGACTTTTCAAAACAAACGACTCTGGTCGAACTCACTGAGCCATAGAAAAGCACACTGGTACAAGCTCATATCTACAAGACGGAGAATTGTGTCAGTCTACCCAGCAGCTTGAGGGAATCTGGCTTCTTAGCCACCAGAGTCCACGCCGTAAAGGTTGAGTAGGGAGGTTCGTGTGTTCACCAGTTCATGATCTCATGAAAAGTTCAGCGATTATTGGCAAGAAAAGGCCTAACCCTTAAGGCAATGGCAAGAGGCAGTTGAAGAGAGTTCCAGGGGTTCAGTCAAGAGAAAAAAAAGCAAACTTCATGAGGCTGAAATTTTCAACTTAGAACAGACGTTCATTAGTCATGTAGGCAAGTCACCTATCTGAACAGATGGGCTTTTAGGAGTCATGACCTGGATCAGCCTGGCCCCCTTGGCGTATGAGTTCAGGACCGAAACGCTGTCTGAATGGAGTTTGGTCTCTGAAGACTTTTGTTGTCAGTCACTCCCTAAGTATTTTCCTGTTACTATTACGTTTAGAGGTCGCAATGGATTTCCTACCTGATTTTGCCTAGGACAGCTTCCTTGTCGACTCAGGATCTTTCAAATGAGCTGAATGCTCAAGGGACGTCACTTTAATGTGTTATCCGAAAGGCAAAGGGCATTGCTGGGACCTGTGCTCATTTACAGCCAAAAAACGTGGGAGGCCCCGTACGCTTACAGCAGCACCGTATCCTTACAGCGGCACCGTATCCTTACAGCGGCACCGTATCCTTACAGCAGCACCGTATCCTTACAGCAGCCCCGTATCCTTACAGCAGCACCGTATCCTTACAGCGGTCTCAAACAGAGTAGTTTGCGTTTATTTCTGCCGATTCATCACAAACATATG
>CM031608.1:48075615-48083115 GCA_018398815.1 Conus ventricosus | reverse complement strand
GAAGAAGCCCTAAGAGGTCGAAAGCGCGTCTTTGTCTTGTAATTGTTTCCCCCCTTTTTTTTGGGGCTCATAAAATTTTTTTAAAAATTGCTTTTTGGGGACAAAAATGCCCGCTATCTGGCAATACTGTAAAATTTTTAAGAGGGGAACAAGCCCAAAGCGCAGATCTTTATATTGATGCACGCTGCAATTTTTTAACCTTTCATTGAATTTTTCTATTATTACTGTATAGGGGGCTTGCTTCCCTTTTTTCACTTCATTGACGGTTTGTTCCCTTTTTTCCCCCCCTTTGCAGGGGGCGGGGCTCAAATAAATGTCGTGAATAAATTCAATGTGTTTTGTTGTTGGGGTTGGGGGGGGGGGGGGAAGGAGAGCGGCGTGCGTACCCCGCCTGCGCGCGGCGATTTGGGGTGTGTGGGGGGTGGTGTGGTGTTTTTTCCTTTACACAACGGCGCATCGGAGACCCGACTGAAGACCCCCTCTGGCGACATTTATTCTTTTTGGGTCATTCACCCTTTAGCACTCGTTTTCATTCATGCTTTCATTTTTTCGGTTCATCTACGCTTTGTTCATCCATACCAATGGCTAAACTAGCCTTCGCTTCCGAAATTTGGGTGGTGTGATTTTACTTTAGCAAATGTTACGCGAGCTTTTACATACAAACCAATTTATGTCTTATTCGGAGGACTTTGGGATGTTAGTCAAAACCAACTGACCTGTGGAAACAAAATCCCCCAACCAAAACAGTCCGGCGAAAATCGAACCCCAACCCCAACTTGGGAAAAGAGCCCACCTCCCCCACATAGTTATTCCGGCTTTTGCCGGCTCTTCACCCTGAAAACACAGTGGTTTTTGAAGGGGGACTTTCTCTTTTTTTTTTTAACTTTTTTTAACAACCTAGGAAATTTTTAATGTTTGTTTGGCCCTGTAGCGAAAACTAAAAAAAATTTGCCCGTTTGTAAACCCCCCCCCCCCCCCCCCCCCCCCCCCCCCCCCCCCCCCCCCCCCCCCCCCCCCCCCCCCCAAATTTTGTCTGCTGCGGAAAATGGTTTTGCTGCTTTTTGAAATTCTTTCCTATGACACCTGGTGATGTCAAAAAAACGAAGTCAGCATAAATTAATTTGTGTATTTTGTTTTTGAGCCCATAATACGTGGGAACGTCTACGGGGAAAAGCTTTCGGGAAAGCACACAGCAGCGCTTGGCCCGAGTGTTCTTAGGTTTTTTTTTGCAGAAACTAAAAAGAACTGTTTTTGTTTTTTATGAGTGGATCAAATCTCAGGTGAGTCTGCAGATATCTCTCAATCCCCAGCAGCTGCAAAGTTGAATTTCCACACCGTTAAAAACTGCAGTTAATACTTTTCCTGGGAAAAACTAAAGTAGCGGGTAATCCTTAAGATCTGCAAATGGAGACATTCCCTAAGTAAAAGTAAAGTAGCAGAAAATCCTTACGTTTTAAGTAAAACAAAGGGTGGAGGAGCCAAACACCTTTTTTTACCTTCTTCTTTTCAATCTCATATCAGATAGGGCTTAGGGGCTTAATCACCTTGACCGGGTATTCAAATTTAAAAATTTGGGGTTGTTGTTTTTTTTTTTTAATTTTTAATGAGTCGCAGTTGTAATGTAAACATAACTTTAATGCATAAACTGGAAACCTTAATCTTCCAATTTCTCCCAAAGAATTTTAAAAGTAATTTTATATATTATATTATATATATATAATATATATATATATAATATTAAACAATATAAAATTTCTTTAAAAAATTTTAAAGTGCTCAACCCCTTGGGGGGCAAACTTGTTAAAAATTTTAAAAAATTTTTTAAAAAAAATTGTTTAAAATTGTTTAATCCCAAAAAAAGGTTGGTTGTTGTTTTTTTTTTTTAAAAATTTCTTAAAAAAAAAAAATAAATTTATTAAGGTTGTGTTGTTGGGGTTTTGGAGTTTCAAATTACACTTCCGGGCCTGGGGAGAAACAAAATTTCTTTTCGTTCAAAACCCAAGGGTTTAGTTAGGATTTTCCCCCCCAATTGGGGAACTTTTTCCCCTTAAACTTAGCTGCTAAGGCTCTTTTTGAACATATTTTTCTTTTTCCCCCCCGTTCACCCCTACCAAATTTTGTTTATTTTAAACAAAAATCCCCTGCGATATTAAGACTCCCCCCTACCAGTCAAAAAAGGGAAACCTTTTTTAAATTAATACGCAGCGCGACACCCAACCCGAAAACAAATGAATTATCCCCTTTGGATTTAAGATTGTAATTTAAAAAATTATTTAGTCCCTTGGGATTCATTCCAAAAAAGGCCCTTCACACTCAGGGACAATGTAAAAAAAAGGGGAAAAACTTTTCAACCTCAATAGCCACGCGGCGCGCGCAAACCACACAAAAAACAAACCACCCACACACACACACACAAAAAAACAAAAAAAATAACACAACACAACAAAAACCAAAAAAAATTCCTAATCTTTGTATTTGAGGGAAAAAAAATCCATCTTTGAAAAGAATGGTCCCCTTTCAAAACGAGGGGTTTTTGAAAAGGTGGGTCCCTTTTTAATCCGAGATGCTTCAAAAATAACTACTAGTGGCACACCCCAAATGAACAGAACTACAAACAAAACCAACAAAAAAAATCACCAGAAAGTGCCACGGACCCAGGGGAAAAAATACTTTCCCAACGCCAAAACCAAGAGCAAAACGTTACCACGCTTTCGCGTTTTTTTGGGGGTGGGTCGCTTTTTCGGGGGCCCCCTATTCGCGGGGCCGCTATTTCGGCCCCCCGCAATACGCCCCACGCAATAGGGCCGACCCCCCCTTTGGGGCATGTGTATTTAAAACTTAGGCGCATGTAAATTTATAACCTCTTATTTTCCGGATTCCCGACAAAAATCGGTATTTTTTTTGCAAATTAGGTTTTTTTAATAAAGTATCAAAGGGGAAAAAACATTTTAGAGAATTTAAAAAAAAAAAAAAACTTGGAACACTTTGGGGTGAGCCCAGTATTCTCAGCGCGGCTCTTGGGGTTTGGCTATTTTTTTACACTTTTTGAGAACGGTTGAAAGAAAATATCACCCCGCAAAAAGCGGCCCCACGCAGTAGCGGGGCCCACCCCCTTTTCGTACGCATTGGGGATTTTCCCTTTTAAAAAGGCAAGGGGTATAACTGCTCCCTGGCAGATTTTATGTACCACCAAAAGAAGCAACGAACCCTTCACGGTACACCCGTATTCATGACTGCAGAGCCCACGCGAAACCCCAGCATGGCGAATTTTTAGCGCACCCCCACCCCCCCGTTCGTTTCCAAACTCCTTTTTTTTTTGTTTTTTTTTTCCAAAAACCGTTCAGGAAAGGGAGGTGGGGGGGGGGGGGAAGGACCGACGAGAGGGAGGGGGGGAATGTTCTGTTGGGGTACCAATTCGTGTGTGTCTATCTGAAATGGGGTTTTTGTTGGGTGGGTTTTTTTTTTGTTTTGCTGCTTGTTTGTTTTGTTTTAATGTTCAAAAAATGTTGGGAAAGCAAAATTTTCCTTTTTTTTCGACATTGACTGGCGAACTTTTGTTTCTTTTTGTTTTTTGCGGGGGGGGGGGGGGGGGGGGGGGGGGGGGGAGGGGGGGCTCCCAGCCTCCACTTGACGTAGGTTTTAAAAGTTTTTTACAAAGCGGCCACTTTACTCGGGGAAAAATCCCGGTCACAGTATTTTACCAGTTTACTTGAACTTCTTCCAGATTATTCTGTGCCATGCATCATCTCTATGCAGTCGGATAGTGTTATGCAGCAGTACAGTGACCTTAACATTTAGTCGGTCATTTAGGAAATTTATGACCTTTGGGTATACACAGTGGTATTACACCGAATGTCAAAGTTAATCAAAGTCAAATCAAAATCGAAAAAAAGAATTCTTCATTGTGGCTACGTAACTTTCAACCAAGATCAAAACAAACGACTCATCATTTTCAACAAGGTTAGACATTATTCACCCAGCAAAGTAGCTGAAGGTCATGAACTTCCTGAATAAACCCTGAACAAAGGTCAAGGTCACAGAATGGATAAATTACAATCGTAAGACAGACAGACATGCATGTGGTCATGTTGGGGACCTAGTGTTACTACAATTTGAGAAATGTAATGAATCTTTTGTTTTTTCTTCTGAGTCCAAACTAAAATTTATAACCAGCTGTCGATCAAATCTCAGATACAGCCAGGAACTGCAAAATACTTTCTGTCTAGTCACGAGGAAGCATCTTCCTCACTTGAAAGATGAAATGAAATCTAAATAATGAAACAGTTAAAATGTTTTGCTTTTGATCTTAGCTGATAGTTAACGAACTCAGCTTAATTAAGGATTGTTGCCCATTTCTCTGGCAGTTTTGTTTGATCCTACTGAATTTTCACAAGATCCTGATGGGATTTTCACAAGATCTTGAAGGAGTTTTCACAAGATCCTGAGGGAGTTTTCACAAGATCAAGGCGACACAGCTTCTCGAAAGTTAAGGTTGCCCGGCCGTCTTAAGAACAAACTAAATCGGACTGTGGTCAGTTTTGGGTTATTAATAACATAAGGTATAGCAGTAATCGAGATGAGATTTCTTGTCTTATTTCAGATGTGTCTCTCCGAGACTAATCAGAAGAGTCATAGTACATTTTGTTGCAGTTAGTTTAGAATCACTCAAGTTCGGGAAAAAAAATTCGTGTGACTATCTTGTTTAATACCCCCCTCCCCCCCCCCCCCCCCCCCCCCCCCAAAAAAAAAAATGAATCGTCGAAACATGACTGAGTGTAATCAAATCGTGCTCGCTCTCTCTCCTCTCTCTCTCTCTCTCCTCCTCTCTCTCTCTCTCTCTCTCTCTCTCTCTCTCTCTCTCTCTCTCTCTCTCTCTCTTCTCTCTCCCTCTCTTTTGCCTTGTGTCCATGATGGGTGAGTCAGTGAGCAGCATGACACGTGCAGTGAGGCGGCCGCTGTGGCTGGCACCGTTCCTGCTGCTGTGTGTGGTGCCGGCTCCCCCTGTCCTGGCCATGGAGCTGGGCGCCATCATGAGGGGCCTTCATGGGCTCCCAGCATTCCCAGCCCTGCCCCCCGCCCTGCCAGTGCGGCACGCTCCACGCCCAGGACCTCATGCAGGAGCAACTCACCAACTACCTCCCGTCCATGGCCGCTCACATGGACCCTCTGCTGGAGCCCGAGCTGCGCTCGACTGTGGCCGTTATGACGTCATGGCTGGGCAACATGGCCGACCTCCATGCCGTCTGCCTGACCCTGGGGACCGCATCAATCTGACCGAGGTGCTCCATGCGTCCACGTTGTCTTTCAAGGCCGTCCACATCTCCTGCCGTCTGGAGGGTCTGTGTCTGGGGCGTGTCTCCATTCGACGCCTTTCTCACCGTGCTGCACCTGTCTGGCTGTGTCCTGGAGAAAGCGGCAGATCAGCAGAAGGTGGTACTGCCTCCCAACCTCTGGGTTCTGGACCTACAAGGATTTCCTGCTGAAACGGTCACCATCTGGATTTCAGCCAGGCTTCCCAGCTCCGAACGTTTTCTTTCACCCACTCCAACCTGTCATCTCTGCCTCCACACTGGTCCGATCACGTTCTGGACAATCTTCTGTTTGTCAGCCTGGCTCACAACAATCTGAGCAGCTATGGGTGTGAAATGAAAACTCAACAGCTCAAGGCGTTCAATCTGGACTACAACAGGTTTGAAGCCTTGCCGAGCTGTGTCTTGAATGGGTCAAAGTATACCACTCATCTCTCTCTGCGTCACAACCAGATAAGCAATCTTCAAGAGCTGTCTGTCAACAAATCAGAAACCGAGCCTTCAGCGGTACCTCAGGTCACCCATCTGGATCTGGCCTATAACCACGTGGAACATCTGCGTGCTGTGAAGGAGATGAGCAGGCTGCTGGGGCTGGATCTGAGCCACAATCAACTGGAAAGTGCACCCTCAGACTCCCTTCTCTACACCCCCACCTTGTCTGGCTGGACCTGAGCAACAACTTTCTGGAGCACGTGACTGAGGGTTTGCTGAGCAGCCTGGTCAGCCTGAAGCACATCAATCTGAGTCACAATTCTCTGCGATCCTTTCACGTCGACCACGAGGCCCTGAGCCCTGAGCTCATCACTCTGGACCTTCGCTACAACAGCCTCATGTATCCTCCCTTTGCGGACATGGCTTACGTCGTACCAGGAAAGGTCCGAGTACGTGCAGCGCACAACCCCTTCCTTTGTGACTGTAACGTACACCCCTTCCTTCAGCTGCACAACGTGGGGAACAAGGAGCTTCGCCCAAAGCCCTGGTTAAGTTTCAGCAACATCTACAGAGTCAAGGACATCAGAGAGCAGCCGTTTGTGGACATTGACCAGCTGATCTGTGCTCGGCCATTGGAACTGAAAGGCATATACTTGACTTCTCTGGATTTCAAGCAGGCCTGTCCCCTTCCTCGAGGTTGTCCCAAAGACTGCAAATGTGAGTTGGTGAAGACGCCCACACCTCGCGTGTCTGTGGACTGCTCTCGCAGCGAGTCCTGGACAGAGCTGCCGGAAGGTCTGCCTTTCATACCGGACACTCCCCTGGTGCTGTATTTCAACCAGACAGGGCTGAAGCGCTTGGATCATCGCCCTTATCTCTACCGCCTGAGGGAGCTTTACGCAGCCGACAGCAAGCTCAGCAGCGTGACCTCAGATGCTCTGGAGGCTCTGGAGAACGTCAGCGTCCTGGATCTCCACAACTACCCAACTGAGGTCCCTGCCAGCCGTCACCCAGAACCTGACCCTGGCTGCCGTCACAAACATTTCCCTGAGCGGCAACCCTTGGACGTGCGGCTGCCGTGACCTGTGGATGCCCAGCTGGTTATCCCAACACGCCAGCAGTATCCATGATCCCGATCAGGTTCGCTGCCGTTGGACTGGAAGGTTGGTGGCTGAGCTCACCTCCGCTGACCCAGCTGCGGCTTCTTGGACTACGTGCCCCTCACCATAGCTCTGTCTCTGCTCACCGGCTTCATCCTCATCATCACGTCGTTCCTCGCCAAGTACAAACTCGAGATCCTCGTCGCCTTCTACAAAAACACAAGCTTGCGACCCTTCGACATGTACAAGTACGATCAGAGCAGACCTTCCCTGTTCGACGTCTTCGTATCTTTCAGCGAAATGGATTACAAGTGGGTGGTGGAGAATCTGATGGAACACCTGGAAAACCGAGCCAGACCTTACCGGCTGTGTACTCAGCTTCGAGACTTCCCCGTGGGAGCCCCTCTGGCCGACAGCGTGGTTTGGGCCATGGACAACTCTCGCTGCGTGCTGTTGGTGCTGTCACGAGATCTCCTGATCAACGAGTGGAGCTTGCCTGACGTCCGTACCGCCCATCTCTGCCTGCTGCAAGAAGCCCCCGAGAGGGTTCTGGTGATCATTCACGGGCCTCTGGACGCTCGCTGCCTGGACCGGGAGCTGCTGGTCCACCTCCGCAGGCACGTCTACCTGAAGAGCGAGGAGCCCTGGCTGTGGTCCAA
>CM031608.1:48063115-48065615 GCA_018398815.1 Conus ventricosus | reverse complement strand
CACAATTTTGAATTCTGGATATCATTGATCATTGATTACCAATGTTCTTGCTGGTTGTTAAGAAATAATAAACACACAGGCTAGATTTCTTGAAATAAGGATGCTATATAAGGTATGGTAAAAGAGACAGATTACTCCACTTGCAGGGTGGCTGTTTTAAAGTCTTTAACACTGTCCAAACTAATTCATCTCTTGATTTTACTTCCAAATCCTCCCGATGATGTAATTAATGCTATTCAAAACTCAGTCTTTCGATTTGTTTGGGATAGAAAACGGGACCGTATAAACAGAAAAAAAACTATGGTTAAAAACATAATGAATGGACTTGGTGTGCCAAGAATAAAAGAATATATATTTGTAATAAAACTTGCATGGATTGGAAAAATAAGAATATAGTCTCACAAGTGGAAAAGTATTATTTTGGCAAGTTGTCCAAGAATGGATCATCTGGAAAGAATTGGTTTTAGTCTTCCTCTAGGCCAATTATACAAAAATAAATTTTGGACTGATGTATTTGAGGCATATAAAGAATTTGGCCAAAGGATGTACCTTGTATTTCCGAAGAAATGGCTTTCGAGAATATTGTTTCAGTAATGAAAATATTAAGATAAACAAAAACAAATTTTATCAAAGTCTGTTCGACAAAATTATATACACAATTGGACACATTATGAAAGAAGATAGCACGCTGTTGGCATATAGAGAGTTCAGTAACAAATATGGACTTTGCATTGACTTCATTTCGTATACTGGATTATTAAGGAAATAAACGCATATATTCGGAAAACTGCAGTAACCATGACAAATAACAAGAATGAAGAAAGGTCTAAACTGTGGAAACTTATCTCTTCAGTCAGCAGAGGGGCACGTGTTTATGCCTTTCTGTGTGACAACATAAACCCTGCCTTTTTCAATAAGTGGAGCAGCAATTGAAATGGAATATCATTTTGTAAAAGGTACAAAAAATAAAAGAACAATACTTAAATGTTTTCAGATTAGAATTCTACACCGTATATTGGGTACAAATATTGTGTTGTCAAAAATGGGAATTGAACTGAATGATCATTGTACATTCTGTAATAGAGAAAGAGAAAACATTGAGCATGTACTTTGGTTTTGTGAACACGCCGTACATTTTTGGCAACAACTTCAAGCAAACAATAAAAGGAAAATGTCAGCACGCGACCTTTTAAAATTTATCTGTTGAATTGGTATCATTTGGGCATTCGAATAATTTCAGGGGTGATGAAACCTTTGACTCCATGTTACTTTTAGCAAAATATTTTATTTACGCTCGTATAAATGCAAATGTAAGAAAAAAAACTTCCAATTGTAATAAGCTTTCTACATTATTTCAAGACAAGACATAATTTTGAACAGCAAGTTACTAAAGGCGTAACGTCTACTCAAAAACCACGTGAAAATTTGCAGCTATACCAATCTTTAATAGAAGTGTAACTTTTGGACTTGATGTACATGTTGAGGGACTAGTCTGTGTCTGTGTTACTTGATATGCATGTACTTTTAGATCCCCTGGTGACGTTGTCCATATCCTCTCTCTCTCTCTCTCTCTCTCTCTCTCTCTCTCTCTCTCTCTCTCTCTCTCTCTCTCTCTCTCTCTCGTTGTTTCTGTTTTGTTTTGTTTTGTTTTCGTCTTTTTTTAAAATCAATTTTAGAAAACTCTTGCCTTGCAAATATGTTAACACATAGTACGGAAACTGATCATGGCATCTGGTTAAAAAGTTAATATTTGACTGTTAAAATGTAAGTGGTGTGAATCGTATGCTGTTGTGAAGTGAAATGCTATAAATCTTTGCAAAATGTTCTGTTTTTACAAAGAGAAAAAAAAATTAAAAAAAAAAAAGTAATGGAATTTGGGGGTTACCGCGAAAGAACAACCTGAGTTTTTGCTGTGAGGACGTAAAAAACCATTCTGAATTTGGGGCCGGAATAGCTCAATTGGTAGGGTGCCGGACTCGCAATCTTGGTGATCGTAGGGTTGCGGGTTTGAATCTCGACTGGGCCGTTTCGGTACAGAGGGATTTTTTCCTTCGGAGAGTGTTAGTCTAAGTATAAAAGAGATAGCGACGACGGGAAAATAAAGACTAAGTTTAAGCATCTGTGTGTGTTGTTGTTGTTGTTGTTGTTGTGTTGCGTGTGTCATCTTTACAGTTCCTTGAAGAACACCTGAAATGGTCGAAATTTTGTGAGAATAGTGTGAATGATGTTTGCTCCTTAGTCTGACTGTTCACCTCCCATCAATCAATCAATCAATCAATCTCCATCAAACAAACATTCAAACAATCTATCTACCTATCTATCTGTCTGTTTGTCTGTCTTTTGACTATCTGTCTATCTATCTATCTATTTGTATGTGTGCGTGTGCGTGCGTGCGTGCGTACGTGCGTGAGTGAGTGTGATCGCGCGCGTGTGTGTGTGTGTGTGTGTGTGTGTGTGTGTGTGTGTGTGTGTGTGTGTGTGTGTGTGTGTGTGTGTGTGC